>JAQJVK010000054.1:0-113096 GCA_035578135.1 Flexamia atlantica | reverse complement strand
ACATCCAAAACACAACTAACTTTCATTTTTTGGATTTAGACCAACCAAGTTCATATGACAAGACTTTGAAATAGTAATATGATATTATTATAATATAACATAAAATAATATTTGGCTGTAGTTTTAACTATGAAAGATACATTTTTATCAGTTAAATAATAATATCTTTTACTCAATGGCTACATGGTAGTTATTATTACGCTACACATTCTTCTATGTTTTCTTAATACTTGCTTAACAAATCAAGTGTTAGGTACAGTTCTGCTTAATTAAGGATATCAGGTTAGCCTGCAATATTTGTTATTACATTATGATATATATGGTAAAATCACTGAATTAATTTTCAGCTGATAAATATAATACTTGGGTATTTTACGGTTTGATCAATTGATTGATATGGTAAATCAAAATAGTAAAGCGATTGTGTGGAACTAACGTTATTCAACATATTTCCTCGTATAAAACATAAAAATAAAACCATAAAATAGAGATACAAGTATCCGTTTCTCCTTATAGTTGGTATAGTTAATCTTTCGGAATAAATCATCAGAATGTTTAATGGCAATTTTATTACGCCATAAAGCTCTACGAACTATTTGGAATGGTTATCACTTAGTAAAGTGTAATAATTATCATATAATATACCATTAGGGCGGTCTCTACTAAAGTGTAGGGTACAATTTTAAAACCATATTATACATTTTTTTAAAATAGAATAAACAGCTTTTTCCAGAATTGAGACACGACATTTTCGAATGTTCAAACTCTATTTTATCTTTTATCCTTCAATATTAAATAATTTCTTGATTAGCCTTCAAAAGTCAAAATAGTAACCTTCAATGTAGTGATTATACTAGTGCATTTTAAACAGTTATGCTAATAAATTCAATCATCTGTACTTAAAATAGTTTAATAATACATTCAAGCACTAGTATGTTTAGACAACTTAAATAAATGTAGATAGTTTATTTATTTACTTGTGTTTGAAAACATTTTATCACTGCAAAGTAACGTTGTAGCTTTTCTTTTTGTTAACATGAGCACTTTGTTGTAGGAAGTTCTATACAGATTACATTAAAAATCGAGTATTGATTAATTTCCTGATTCCAAAGTCAACTATTGAAATCAACATCAATTGTACTACTTTTTCTGCACTTAAAATCTAGAACCTTCTGTTTAGGTATGCATATATTTTGATCATGTTTGAGCATAATTAACGGAAAAGTAATGTTAAATATTGTTTAATTAATAAAATACATGTAATATTAGTCTGCATATATATATATATATATATATATATATATAAATATAGCGAGGACTTAATAGTTCTAAATAGAGACGGTATAAATCATATTGATTTTGAGTAATAATTAACTAATTATTATAATGATACTAGATTGTTAACACTTCAATTTTTTTATGAGCAGTTAGATAGAAGGTATAGGTGAACTATACTTTTACTAGAATATAGACGACGGTCACTTAGATAGCAATAATGAAATATTGATAAGCCGTCAAACTTATACTTAACGTTTAAGAAAAAACCTGTTAAAACTTAACGTCTGAAAATATTTTATAGATTAAAATATTTAAATTATGAGTTAAATGGGAAAATCCGGATTAACAATACAATAGACGGGAAACTGATATATTGATAATGAGACATATATTTAGTATTGATCTGATGTTCCAAATAAGATGTAACTGGGTGATGGCTGGAGATGCTCGTAGTTTTGTGACCAACTGTTATCGGCCATTTGACTTGCAGTAAGCTTTTGACTTAAATTAATCAATTTATCATGCACTGTTAATTGATACTTGAACTGAAATATTTACTACCGTGTCTCAAAATCAGCGATAAGTATCTCATTACAGTATATCAAAATTTATAATGGAATTGAACCAATTAACTTGGTACAACTACGCTTCATAGCATCTAGTCACGTACTAAGAATGAGTTTTTTAATAACAGCTCTGGGAAATAAAAAATAAGCTATTTCACAAAATTTTCAATGGTGTAAGTTTAAGTTTTCTAAGCTTAATATATAAAAGACTTTACTTTACATTGTAAGATTGTTAAGAGCAAAAATTTAAAATACTAAAATTACCTGGAAATCCCTGCTGTGCTCCAGCCGCCACCTTGAAAAAATATTTCCTGTCCGTGTTTCTCAATAATTGTTTTTCAATTATCACGAAAACCATAAGAGATACGAAAAAAGTAAATGACCTTTTTTGCATAGGATAAAACTTTCAATAGAATTAGTATAGAGATGTGCAATAAACTTTATAAAATAACTGCTAATATTATTAATTTTCTAAAATGTAGTTATTCTAATTCTTCTGCTATTACTTACAGTTTGTATAAATGTAAAATTTTATGTAAAATACATTCCCAAGGGAGCGATGCCCTTTGACCTTAATGAATAACAAATTATATTTCTAGAATCCGGATAAAAATTCCAGTTATTTGACACCTCAATCTTCAAAATTGGTTCAAAATAAAAACGCAGGTTATTTTTGAAGTTAGCCATAACCTATTTTTGAAGCACACAAACAATTCTTCCTCATGGCAATAGTTTTACAAATTCCAAAGGGAGTGCCTTTTTGAACAGGGTAAATCTAGCTAACAATTGATATATCAGTTCAACTCTAAATCAAAACCTAATATAAATTTTAATCTTGTATAAAGTAGCGGTAACCATATTTCGTCTTTTCCGCCCTTAAGAGTAATGAAAAAATCTAAAACTATAGGTACGGCGTTATTTAAGATTAGTCATATTTCACGAAACGGCTTACATAACAAAGTCAGTGATGTTACAATTACGTTTTATCTTCAGTAATATTGTACTGGAAAAACAGAATTTCGTAAGTTAAAATTAGAAAGACAAAGAGAGCACTCAGAAACTTATTTATTGAGTTGTTTGTCTACACTTAAGTAAAGGTTTGTTCGTTCCAGTTTAATCTGCAAGTTCCTTCAACCTGAAGACACGTTTAATTAAAAATGTAGTTAAAGCTCGTCGTAAAGCTTTTATTTCTATTAACTATACTCTCCATTAACTTACCACATAAAATGTGTTATCCGATATTATAACAATTGACATGACAAAGATTACTTCTAAAAAATGTTTGTCATTAGCATTGATTTCTTATCATAATAAGAAATGGTTTACATCATAATAATGTGATTTTTGACACAGATAATGGTTAATTCATATTAACACAGTTGATTAGATACCAATAACACAGTTTTTATTGTGATAATAAACAATTATCACAACCAAAAAGCGTGACAAATGACTTTATTGTAAAATTGTTAATAATGAAATAAAATATTAAAGAATACCCTAATGATATTCTAAGTCTATGAATATAAACTTCTAAACTCTTAACAGACAGTCATAATAGTTTCCTCGACCATTCTTTGGAATGCTCAAAACAAACATAATGATAAAGATAATTTATTAAAAGTAGACGATTGACTTACGGATTCACGTCAAGCCACCGTGTTCAAGAAAATTACCTGAAAAATAAACAGATATTAGCCGAAATGAACCCTTGACATGACATTAACAATTATCATGCTTGGTGCCTTGCGCAAAATCTAAAACCACAATCCTTTGGTTATGTGTTTTTTTTAGTTTCTTAACCAGATGACAACAAACATCAAAAAGGTCAAGTGTTAAATAACTTATGCGTCTCCACAAAAAATGTGTGCCTACATGTATTAACCTTTGCAGTTAACTTTAATACTTAATGTTATTTTGAGACATATTTCTGGTATTGCATACCAGACCATCCATATGTAATTTAATACCAGTACCAGGTTAACCACTTTATTCTCTACTTAGACATAGATTTATTGAGCCCCAGGTTAAGTTAGCCATAACCGAGAAAGTCTCAATATTTCGTGTTTATGGTCTCGTCCCACAATAACCTTGTATCACTCGCAAGCGATTATTGGCACTTTCCTATCCCCTGTCTGAATTTATGGAATCAATCAAAATATATAAATTCCTAAATGATTAATATATTTTTGAAATAGTTTTGTGAAACGTACTAATTATCAATTTGTATTTCTCATTTAACGGCCAGATGAACACAAAAAGTAGGAGACTACCTTTACATATTACAAAAAAAAAGAAAACACACTGGAGTACATATGAAAACAAACAGTTTGATTGCATAATAATGACACTTTAAGAGTTTAATATGTTTTATTTAATAAGTGTATGTATCTTACAAATTTACAAATCCACCCATTCCAAAGTATATTCCACTATCGTAAATATCCCATACGTGCGTACACTCTGGTGCAAAAGGTATAAACAAATAAAACATTCGGGTTCAAATTCGACTTCGCACCAAAAACCTTAAATGTCAAGACTGTAAATCAATAGACTGTGCAACCATCGTTTTATTAAGCCGTTTGGTTGGAATAAGGGTGGAAATACATTTTACATATTCGATATTGGAAAACATAAATCGTTAAAAGGGACCCCCTGTCAAAATAAATAAATAGTTCTCACTCTTTTGTAAAGAGTTTCTGTGGAAATCCTTTAATAATATGTTTTTCTATTACAGGCAGTGTAACCTTGCGTTTGTTGTCATATGAAGGGAAATGTTTTTGCATCCTCGTTCCTATTAAAGTACTTACTTTCATGGTATAGAGAAATAATGCTGCAAAAGCCTAAAGATTACCTGAAAATCCAAAGTGTTTTTTATTACAATGAAAATTTGCAGTATAATTTTCATTTGTAATTTAATTTATTTGAATTGTATGCAATGTTCACCAAGGTGTATATATGGTTTAAAATTAGATCATGATCAAGACCCAAATTAGATTTTTATTTAGTTTACCGGTTGGTTTGAAACGAATCGAGAGTTTACCTAGTTTAAACCAATATTGTTAATAAAATGGGCTGATTTTCTGTAAATACAATCGGCTGATTTTAAAAAACATCCTGTGGACATAGAATTCTTAATGCCTACCTGTTGAAAAAGTAATAATACTTGTTAAAAAACTAAAGTAAAACTAATCAGCTGATTGGCTAAGCATCTCTGAGCAAAGAAGCCGTCCACGTTGCACGTGCACTCCACTGTTTAGTGTTCACAAACCCCAGACTGATGGCCTACTTTAGGCTGAATAATCCTCGCATCTGTCTGGCTGAACGCAGCTATCTAGAGAACATACTCTCATGAAGAATACATTTTTTTGCATAAATGCATTTGGACAGGTCTTGTAATCCTAGCTACTTCGTACGACCTAATATCAGAACGTGTATGATCTAATAAGTCACACTAGTACGTCTTTATACGTTATAAAGTGTGTTTATACTTGAACTTAATTATGTTCAATAATAAAAACATGGTAATTTTATAGCACTTTAAACAAGTTTATCATTTTACTTTTAAATTAATCCTACATTTGACCATTCGAAATACAAGGTGATTTTGAGTGCATGGTAATCTTTTAGTAAGCGCAACTAAAGCTTTCTTTGCTTACAAAATAAAATGTGCCTTACATTTTTGGAAATGACAAATTTGAATTTTTTCCATATTTAATGTAGGATGTCAAGTCAGTGTTCCATGTATACACCTTGGTGAAGATTGCATACAACTCAAATAAATTGAATTACAAATAAAAATTATACTGCAAATTTTCATTGTAATAAAAAACACTTTGAATTTCCAGGTAATCTTTAGGCTTTTGCAGCATTATTTCTCTATACCATGTAAGTAGGTACTTTAATAGGAACGAGGATGCAAAAACATTTCCCTTCACATGACAACTAACGCAAGGTTATACTGCCTGTAATAGAAAAACATATTATTAAAGGATTTCCACAGAAACACTTTACAAAAAAGCGAGAACTATTTATTTATTTATTTATTTGACAGGGGGTCCCTTTTAACGATTTATGTTTTCCAATATCGAATATGTAAAATGTATTTCCACCCTTATTCCAACCAAACGGCTTAATTAAACGATGGTTGCACAGTCTATTGATTTACAGTCTTGACATTTAAGGTTTTTGGCCCGAAGTCGAATTTGAAAAAAAAATTGGAAAAAAAAATTGGAAAAATGTTGGCGAGTTCCAAAAATGTTGGAACTCGCCAACATTTTTGGGACTGTTTCTAATATACAAACTCGCCAACTTTTAATTAGGTGCAAAAACTAGGGTCAGGAATCCGGCCGGCCATATTCAAACTCGCCAACTTTTGCCCGCTGGTAGGTACCTCTCTCTCCCTCTTCTTCTCCCCCGGCTCGGTGACAATTAATTGTTTGCCGGGACCCCTGCGTATAGGCCTCCGCTGCTGCACCTGCATTCAAGTCTATATTCCTTTATATCAACTCTTAACATTGCTACTTAAGAACTGCTGTATTCTGTAGCATTAAAATTAACTGTAGTTAAGCAATTCAAATAATAATTTTAGTCAAATTAATTATAATTAAATAAATATTAAGCATTTGGAACATTGGTTTTAAAGCGTTCATGGTAATAAACGTTTAAAACCATATAAGAGAATGATAAATACAGAACAGCTTATTCACCATGAATTACCACATGTGAAGACGCCGATGAAACTGTAACAGGTGACTAGTCGTCGATTTTTGTTGATTTTGCATCTTGCCAATAACTAAAAGGCAACTTTACCGTATAAGACACGTTATTTCAAAATATAGTAGAATATTTTTTTCTATTATAATTCATCTCTGTGTATGGAAAATGAACCCGTTGCAGCAGACCTGCTTACTCAGCGAATTTCAAATGCAAAACAACATATTTCAATCCTACATAGCGAGATTTGACATGTTTTTGTAAGCTCCATAAGAATAACATGGGGAATGAGTATGCAGGTGTGCTGCTACAGGTATATTAAAACTGCTGGGTGGTTTTAATTCAATATTTAGTAGATCTGTACTATAAGAAGCTATTTACCTAGTTTTATTGAGATATGTTGAGAAATAAGTGAGATATAGAATTTAAGTTATTTCCCATAAGGTTAACATTGGGACAACGTACTGTGTTTACCACTTTCAATATCTCGGTAACCAATGGACATAGAGCAGTGTTTCACAATACTAAACTGTTTGTTTTTTTGAGCTGAATTCAATGGTGCCCACAAAAATTCGATAAATTTTATTTTTCTATGTAAAAAACTCAAAAAACCCATTTTTGGAGGGGCTTATCCCCCCTTTACCCCCCCTTCCGGTGGTCCGATCGGGCTGGCTCACGAACTCGTCCAATTGATTACCACTTTACATGTCCTTACCAAATTTCATGAAGATCGGACCATTTTTGCGGCCGCTATCGTGCTAACAGACACATATATATATATATATATATATATATATATTCGAACGAATAGTGTTTTTTGCTTCTGGGGGCCCCAAAACGAAAAGTTATAGTGGTCCCGAGCTTAGGTCTTACCATGAGACCTACGGTAATAGCTTCTTCCCTATAGGGGAAATTCGCTAAAATGTAATTAGATGTACCTTCATCTACGGGGAAAATGTGAAAATAATTAAAATCCGCTAATTACATAGCTAGATTTGATTTGTATATTTATCAGATCATTCTAGCAATGTATAAGTGGAAACGAAGTCTCGGCGCAAAACGAAAAGTGAAGATTACTGCTGCAAAATCAACAAAAATCGACGACTAGTCACCTGTTACAGTTTCATCTGCGTCTTAACATTTGGTAATTCATGGTAAATAAGCTGTACTGTATTTATCATTCTCTTATATGGTTTTAAAAGTTTATTACCATGAACGTTTCAAAACCAACATGTTCCAAATGCTTAATAATTATTTAATTATAGTTAATTTGACTAAAATGTTTATTTGAATTGCTTGAACTTCAGGTAATTTTAATGCTGTAGAATATAGTAGTTCTTAAGTAGCAATGTTAAGCGTAGTTATTAAGGAATATAGACTTGAATGCAGGTGCAGCTTGTTTCTGCTGTTAAAATTAACAAGTTAAATCTTTAAAAAACGCCTTAAAAACTAATTATTGGGCACTAGCGCCGGTTAACATGTACTCTTCAATGTTTTCTCTGCAAACCTGTTACATGCTATAACCAGTTTGTCTTCAGGTAGAATCGCAACCACAAATTTGATCGTTGCGTTGCGGAGGCCTGTACGCAGGGTTCCTGGCAAACAATTGTCACCGAGCCGAGGGAGAGGAAGAGGGAGAGGTACCTGCCCGCGGTCAAAAGTTGGCGAGTTTGAATATGGCCGGCCGGATTCCTGGCCCTAGTTTTTGCACCTAATTAAAAGTTGGCGAGTTTGTATATTAGAAACAGTCCCAAAAATGTTGGCGAGTTTGAACGTACCCGAATTTGAACCCGAATGTTTTATTTGTTTATGCCTTGTGCACCAGAGTGTACGCACGTATGGGATATTTACGATAGTGGAATATACTTTAGAATGGTGGATTTGTAAATTTGTAAGATACATACACTTACTAAATAAAACATATTAAACTTTTAAATTGTCATTATTATGCAATCAGACTGTTTGTTTTCATATGTACTCCAGAGTGTTTTTTTTTTACTCTTTCACGTATATGTAAACCGTACATCTATTCTGTAAGATTGCGTATGAGGCCTTTTTAATTTCATCAAGTTGTGAAAAGTTTAACTACTTCAACATCGCAAATTGAAAAAAACGCGTAAGATGGCACATTTTACACAGGCGATAAGGAATAAATTAATGATATGCCAGAAACCAAACGATCTGTAGATCCTTCTTGCATTCTTCGCCAACCTTTTAAGGGGAAAGTTATCGGTCCGAAACTGGTATTTGAAAACAACAATAATAGGGAGTTTTTGCAATCTACGGTAAAACAATACGATAAAAGTTAAAAGTTTAAGTCAGCTGATTTTCTCCATTTAGTATTACGATGTTAAAAATACCGTTTAACGTTTATGGTATTGTTTTGCCGTGGATGGCAAAAACTCCCTAGTTGTTTGTATTGTTTTGCTTCTAGAACGTAAAAACTTATTTTAAAAATATATTTTTTTGAATCGCAAAGAATAAAATAATAAAACTATATAATTACAGGGCAAAGATACCGAGAAAGTCTAGATATATTGAATTCGAATAAAAGAAACATCAGAAACATACCTAAACACAACGAATCAGGCCCTAAAAATCTTAGCAGTGGATTGACTTATTTTATATCCATCAATGCATTCTGTTAATACAATAATACAATAAAAAAATTGTTGTAAATACAATTTTATACAACATAATATACAAACCTGAAGGGCAATTTTACAAAATCACAAAAACAATAAAAATTTATAAATTTAAATTTGTACAGAGGTGCATTAACACTTGATTTCTGAGGTGTAGTTTTTTTTTACCTTACGTAAAAAGATAGGATAACTGTTAGGCAAAAGTATATTATGTTGGTGGTTTTGCTGTTACATAGACGAACTGAGGAGAACACTAAACATAATATCATTTTCGTTATACTGCTTCAAAAACAGATGTTTTTAATGCATGTTTTCCGGACCTAAATACACTCTTTTTATTCCTAGGAATTAAAAGCTGATGTACTCGATACCAGCTGACTCTTTATAGTCCTAGGACTATAAAAGTCAAAAAGTGCCGAGTACGTCGTAATAATCGAAAAATATTCATTAGATTACAAATAATCGAAACATTCATCGTTATTATCGAAACATTCATTGTTGTCTGTTTAATCAATCTGTGAAACTCGCTTATTTCACCACTCGATTATTACATGCGTTCGATACGTCGATAGTTGTTCATTGTTGTCATTCTACCCTAACACAAATGAAACATACAATCGGCTGATTGCTTCAAATAGCAAGAACAAGACGATGGCATCTTTTGAAGGCATCTTTAAAGGTAAACAAGCTGTAACATTTTGGTTTTCTTAAGTAGTTTACGTATTGTATTGAGCAATATAGCGAAAAATATTGTTCATCACACGGACCTAAAGCTGCTTTTCGTTACTCGGTCATTTTTCAACCTCGGCTTACAGCCTCGGTTATAAAACTTGACCTTGTACGAAAAGCGTCACTTTAGGTCCTTGTAATGAAATATACTATTAGATATTTGACAGTTAATATTATTATTTTATTTGATATAATAAAATATAAGACAATTAAATATATTCTATTCAATTTAATATCCATATTTAAAATTAATAATATATATGATATTTGACATTGGCTATTTTGATACTGTATTTGGAAATGGATTACTTAAATTAAATATTCTTTTCCATCACCTGTATAATAGTTTTTGCACATTATCAATACAGCAAGCTGAACAGACAGAGCGTGTACAGATACAACAGATGGCGTGGTGGCAGCTGCACTTGTGTGGGATTATTAGCTATAGTTTGTGTTAAGTTCGTCAGACCTGAAAAGATGGAGAGGTTTGATTTTTTACATTTTTTGTGGTACATCCATTGTAATTAACGTTTGATCAATTGTGTTTGATATCTTTTGCTGTAAAAGAGGTATGTATTTATTTAAAAAAATTTTATTGATTTTTAAACTACATGATGGTAAAGCTAGGCCAACGAAAGACACATTTAATACGTATAAGCAAAGTAACCAAATCCAATCATAAATTAGTCGACAGTGAGTATGTGATGAGTCAAATAACAAAAAGTGCACACCTTAAAAGAAATAAAAATTTGGTACGCCCCTTCTTCTCGTACACGTAGAATAATAAAGTGACTAGCCAATTAGTAAAACGTTTTTAATGAAACTCTTTCAAGATTTAAAGACTATGATATAATTTTTTAAAGTTTAAGATAATTATAAAACACTTCTAACGAATTTCCCCTATAGGGAAGAAGCTGTTACCGTAGTACTCATGGTAAGACCTAAGCCCGAGACCATGGTAACTTTTTGTTTTGGGGCCCTCAGAAGCAAAAAACACTATTCGTTCATTTTCATACATATATATATGTATATATATACACATATATATATGTGTATACATATATATATGTACAATATATATTGTATATATATATATTCAATATATATATAGATATATATATATATGTATGTGTCTTTAAGCATGATAACTCGCGTAAAAATGGTCCGATCATAATGAAATTTGGCATGGACGTGTAAAGTAGTTATTATTCGGGCGAGTTCGTAAACCAGCCCGATCGGACTACCGAAAGGGGGGGTAAAGGGGGGTAAACCCCCCAAAATGGGTTTTTTGAGTTTTTTACATAGAAAAATTAAAATTATCAAATTTTTGTTAGCACCATTGAATTCAGCTAAAAGAAAAACAATTTAGTAATTTAAATCACTGCTCTGTGTCCATTGGTTACCGAGATATTAAAAGTGGTAAACACAGTACGTTGTCCCAATGTTAACCTTATGAGAAACAAATAAAATTCTATATCTCGCTTATTTCT
Organism: Flexamia atlantica; assembly: GCA_035578135.1. Classification (NCBI taxonomy): domain Eukaryota; kingdom Metazoa; phylum Arthropoda; class Insecta; order Hemiptera; family Cicadellidae; genus Flexamia; species Flexamia atlantica. Next base: position 101,672 of record JAQJVK010000054.1, on the reverse strand, counting down.
AACATATCTTGATAAAACTTGGTAAGTGGCTTCTTCTAGTTCAGATCTACTAAATATTGTATTAAAACCACCCAGTTTTAATATACCTGTAGCAGCAAACCTGCATACTCATTCCCCATGTTATTCTTATGTGGCTTACAAAAACATGTCAAATCTTGCTATGGTGGATAGAAATATGTTGTTTTGCATTTGAAATTCGCTGAGTAAGCAGGTCTGCTGCAACGGGGGTATTAGTGTTTTTAGAGTGGTTAGGCCCTTTATGACCGGTTTTCTCCCCCTTATAATTCAAATTTTGAATATCTGACTTCAGATGTTTTATACATGTAATAGCTAATTCAGGAGAATTAGTCGTAGATAAATATTATAAACTGCTTCATGGTGAACAGTTAACAATCTGTATGGTTAGGCAGTTACATACACTAGTTTACACATTAACTTTGATTTTCAGACTTCTTAAAATTTCACAACTTTATAGTCCTTGTACTCCTAAATCAAACGTGAATGTTTTAAATAAAGTTTATAGAGTAATAAGTATTATATTATTGACTTTAAATTGGTTCTCAAGAGCTGTAAGGGCAGTTGAAACCCCGCCACCGTATCGCGACGCCGCTTCCGTCTCAATCAAACAAGTTCACCGTCGCGTGTCGGGTTTAAGACCAATTTCAACTCCACGTAGGCCTGTAATGCGGGTGGTTTATGTCTTATTATTATTCGAGGTCGTTGAACCGGTGTTCGTACGCACTAGGATAAAACAGCGATCGAATTATGCGATAAAATGTTAAGTTTGCAGTTTGATAGTTATAGTGTATTTTTCCGATATTTGTATACAAAGAGTTGGTGGGATATTTAATGGACAAAAAGTTCAGTGTGAAAGCTAATTTTCATACAAGCTCATTACTTTTCCTCCATTTGGTAGTTTTACAGTTTTGAAGTTTTACAACTTAATCACGAAAAGTACATTAAGTACTTTAATATAATTAACAATGACTGTGGAATAGATTAAATGAACCATTTCTTTCCATTGCCCGGATAATTAATGAAATGCTAATAATAATCGATAACAGCTGGTCCAAAAATAATGATTGAAAACACAGTTCAATCACATGTCTGCTTGAACGATTGTTGAAAAGTTTGTCGAGCACTGTTTAGATAGCTACCTATCTATTTATTTGGCAATAGCAATTATTAATTTATTACATAAAGTATTCTTTTATAATTATAAATAAGCTATTATAAACGTAATATAACTTTACAACTGACATCCCGAACAGGAATTCAATTTAGAATAATACTTTTCAAAGTTAAACTATTCAAGAAACCATAATATTCCTTATGCTTCTTTGCAAATTATTATTGTTACTAAACCTATTGTACTAAGTAGTTTTTCGTAGATTCCGATAAACTATCCTCTAAACCACAAAATGACCGACATAACTGTGTGAACTTGAGCTTAATGTGTAGACGTTGTGTTGTTACAACTTACGTTTCTTCTCCCTCAACAACGCCAGTTAACTCAACTTTTTAATTTAAAGAAATTCCGACAGTCCATAAAGATTTAGACCATGTTATTTTATATTATCTTTTAAACTACAAAAACTACTACAATAAAACACAAGACTTTTTTACCTTAAGTTATTATAACATAACAAAGGAAAGAATAAAATTATAATTCTATAACGCCTGTAACTTAGCCTCTAGAACGTGTATACTAGAACCAAACTTGTCAAAAAATACTTGGAAGTCGCAGAGAATATATGAAAAAGCAAAGTAAATTGGTCGATTTCAACTGTAATTTTATTACTGATTAATACCTTGCTTAATCGCATAAACTCCTTCCTCGTAAAAACCTTCCTCAGATTTAAATTGCCTAACAATCCTGAAAACGACCTCTTTATAGCCAATTAGATAAGTATCTTCAGACATAAAACACTAAAGAAGCTCTTATTTTCTTATCATCTTATCCATAGGCGTATTCTGCTGTATTTTTTAAATAAATACAGTATAAAAAAAACTAAACATTTCACAGCTACGTATATTACTTGAGTTAATTTTTAATTCTTAAAATTTTAAATTCTATGAATAAATTATATGTAAGTCTCTCTATTCATGTTACAATAATTAACGATAAATTTTGAACTCCTTCAAGTGGGAAAATAATTTCATTTTGAAAACAAAAATTTTCAAGATCAGTCCAGGGAAATTTAGTTCAAAGGGTCAAACTCCATAAAGCAATTAACAAAACTTGTCATCATGTGGTCAAAAGCAATCAAGGGACTATCATCAATCAACAATCACCTAAGACTATTATCAGTGGTATCAACGGTATGGTTCCATTGATAAGGTGTTCCATTGGTATCTGATCATATCTCTCACATGAAAGAAGATCATAATTAGTTCGTGATTGATTATTTGTTTATTTAGTATGGACGTTTTGTCATTTTTACCTTGAGGACATTTTTGTAATCACACTATGTACGCCATTACTGAAAAAATCTTCTTTTCCACCAAACCTAATACTTTCACGTATTAAACTTAATTCTTTTCACTTAATACTTTCACGTGCCCGCACATTTAATTTGTGGATAACTTAAAGCACGAATTTAATATGCAAACCAAAAGAAAGAGAGAAAAATACTAAAACATTTGTGTTCTGATCCTTTCTCTTACTGCTAAATCACGTTACGCCCAGCTTCGGCTACTCATGAATATATAAAACCATGTGCCTAAGAATACGTTAAAAACTTGTATTCAACTATTTATCAGTGTATACTTTAAACTCCTTAATGCCTTACTTATTAATATTAAATCCTGTCAAAAACATTTAAATTCTTTAACTGATTGTTTTGTTTCTTCCCCCTTTTGTTTTGAGACTAAATCATATTTAGAAGTCATAAAAATACATAAAATTACATTATGTACCAAGTAAGTCTGATATAGGGTGTACAATCGTATCTCTTCGTCTGCGCAGATTGTACCGGGTGTTTCCGAAAGAATCATGTGGTTATACAGAACTGTGGTAAATTGAAATATACATGGCTATTCAAAAATAATAACCCGATTTAAAACAGTTATTTTTATTAAAAAGATAGTGCACATATATCAAAGTAACATCAAACTAGTGGCAGTAGCATCAAATTTATGGCGATGTATTACAATAGTTCTATGTGCCCTCCTTTAGAAGCTCGAACGATATCAAGGCGATAGCCAAACTCAGTCCAAACTGTTACCAAGATATCTTCTTGGTCTATAGTTTTAATTTTACGTAGTATTAGTCTTAAGTTAGTATTATTAATCTTATTGATCCGACATTTTTTTGTGTTCACCATATAATATATCATTATAACACAATTATGCAAAAATTTATAATCATTTTTTAAATTCCCAGTATTATCACGTAATAATTGTCAAATATTATTAAGAATGTTCGCGTTCCGAAAAGTCTTTTAGGTAAATGCTTTTGTATATTTTTCAGTACTGCCAAAATTATATTACAATTTTAGTCTGCAATCGATCCAGTTCTGGTAAAATAATGTTAAACGATTCGACATAAAATATCAAAGCTACCTCTCTATTGTGGGGAATTCACTAACAATTTCCATACCATGTTGGTATTACAACAAGGTATTGAATTATTGATCAATATTGTAATACGAATGGAATATGAGAAGTTTTCACGATATAAAACTAATGTTAAAGACTTAAAAGTTAAAGATAATAATGATAGTTACTAAGCCCTTAACCTTTAATATGAAATATATTTATTTCATATTCAAAGGTTTGAAAGTAGTAACAGGGACATAGAATAATGAAAACTAACATAATAACGTTTTACAATGCAATAAATCAAATAATACGGAATTCGTCTGAATTAATGTAAATTAAACTCATTTAAAAATCCTTAACTAATAATGAAACTAGTGGCTTGTAGGGGCAAAAGCCCCTAAAAATAAAATACAAATGCTGGATATGTAATGTTTCCTTCACACTCACATCTTGGTAACAGTTTGACGGAGTTAAACGTTTAAAGTGTAACGTTAAAGAGGTTTTGACTTTTGCTGGTTCGTATCAGACTTTTAAGAAGAGCGTTACTTCAGTATATTAAAAGGCTGATTTTCTTTGGAAAATTGGCGCCATCCGTCGTATTCAAAACAAACTCAGTCCACTTTGTTTACAATTAAACATATGGACATGGTTTGAAGAAATTCTTAAGGTTAACCACAGACTGTAGCACTTTTATTTCCCAAAGAATAAGCAAATAAATAAGGATGAAATCAGAAAATGGTCTCCTGTTGACGACTCCACGCTCCACGTTGGAGCCTTTAGTTCCACTTCATAAGGAAGTTAGGTTCGGAGACCATGAGTTTGGTAAGTAGTTAATATTGGGATTTTACACTATGTTCAACACTTTGTTATGGTTGCCCGTGAGTAAATACTGCTTTGTCTTGGTAGATTCACGATTAAATATACTTTTGATTGGCCAAATTTAAAGGTGTACCTTTTTGGTAGGATCAAATTTAAAGTTGACGTTACACTCAACAGCTTTTAGAGCAGCACACCCTGTTGTTCCTCAGTCAAAACTATGACCATTTCCGACCGCACGTAAAACTGGTAGAGCTGGGCCTTAATAATAAATGACGAATAAAGTCTGCTCTGTACCTATAGCGTGCGCTTATCCGATTGTGTAAATGTTAAAAATCACTTGGCTTTAATTCAATATCAGCTACTACTATATTATACAATGTAAAAGTAACAGGCATATTTAATTTCTCTTGCTTTTTCAGGTCAAGATCCCTAAATTATAAAAACGGAAAATTCAAAATTAAAAAAAACAGTCATGTGTTATAGTACGGTCAACCTATTTTGTTGGATTTGAAATAAACCATATATAAACATGTAGCATGTGGTTTTAAATCAATTATAAACAACACACTTTAATGTATACAAAGCAGACGATTTAGATTACAATGATTTTTAAATGGCAGGTATTAAACGTTATTATCTTATTTTCTGATAAACTTTAAGAAATTTATGTATTTTTCCCGAGTCCCTGGCACAAAGACCTATTTGAGCCCCCTCCCATTATCCTGTGGCTTGCCAAACTCCTACAATTTCGCGCAAAAATTTCGCCTACATATTTATATCGATCATTTGGCAGTAAATCGGCATTGTTATAACGGTTAAAACGTAAACGAAACAAACGCACTTAACTCTTTATAATTTTAAATTATAAATGTATACTCAAAGCCAATTATAAGTCTGAAAATCCTAAAGTTAAAATATTTATTTGTTATATTGAACATAGTTAGCTGCCTTTTGAAAAAAAAAACCAGATGTCAACATCTAGCATATGTCTTTGAATCAAGCATCAGTACCACATGTGTTAAACAAAGCAGACGTTTTTTAGATCCCAATACTTTTTAAATGGCAGATATTTTACGTTAGTTCTCATTTTCTGGTGAATTTCAAACAATTACATTATTTTTCCCGCCATCACTGAATAGAGACCTTTAATTTGAGCCCTCTCCCATCTTTGTACGACTTGCCAGACGCCCACAATTTCGACGCAAAGAATCCCCTTACGAAATAAAATATATGACCAATAGTTTAAAATATTATGAAACAAATCGTCATATTTTTCCTAGCCGGTTATGATTTAATTAAGGGCACTGAATGGAACACATTGATGCAGTAGGCAATATCATGTGTGATTTTTTGATGGTAGGTGAGGTTGGTGGTCTTGTGATGGTAGTCATCGGACATTACACTAACTTATAGCTCATGTCACCAATTATTCCTTTCCTAACGTAATACATGAACTAAACCAGGTCCTTATAACATTAAAAAATATGTTAATTATAATTCGATAAATAGTGCAATTTGCAGCTCTGGTATAAAACATTGTGTTGACAATTTATTAAGAATAAGGCAGATCACAATATTAATGGGCAAATTAAAATTAATTTAATTATTGACTTTTAAAACAATATTATAACCAATATTCGATATGCTGACTTAAAAACAAACTAAACAGCTGGTAGTAAACAAGTCAAAGGGCACAAAAAGCGTTTTAAATAAAAACAAACATGAAAGCTCTAAATACTTTTGAATTGATAATAACGAAGTAAATTGTCACGTCCATCAATTAATTTAACTCTGCTATATAAAACAAAACATGTTGAAAGGATTTATAGAGTTGTTCGTCTTCACTTAAGTAGTCCGCTCCAGTTCAGTCTGTAAGTTTCCTCAATCAGAGATATATGTTCATTTACAACCATGATCGTTCCAAAACTATTATTTTTTACAACCAGACGTCATCATCATTTCAATATTACAAGTTAAAAGTTAAAAATTACATTTGACAATTTTATAAGGATATTTATTGTAGTTGTATTGAAAATAACTTAAATTAGTAGTTTATGCAACGATTGTATAATGAATGTCTTTAAGCCACGAGTGAGATGTAGGTTAGAACACGAGCGAAGCGAGTGTTCTAAATATCTCACGAGTGGCTTAAAGGCATAATACAATCGTTGCATACACTATTTTATCTACGACCAACAATATACGACAAAACCCCCGAAGTTAAACAAAACTCATGACTTTTACTAATGATGGAATAGGTCAACAAAAATTTGAGGTTAGGCAAATAAGCAGACTGAACCATGAATCGTTGTGGAACAATCAGCTGATGGGATGAGTAAACTCAAACATGAATCGTAATGCAACAATCAGCTGATGTGCGAATTGCGTAATTGTTATTATGACACTACTTCCGTCAAATGCCGAGCTCTCATTGGTCTAGAACCAGTACTCTAAAGTGACTCCAGTACTCTAAAGTCGTCATTAGAGTACTGCTTGGTTTTTGGTGTTTTAATGTATATCATTATAATGTTTATTGTAATACCATAATTGGTGCTTATTGCAATGGTCGTAGATAAAATCCTTTAAAATTCCCAATTGATTTAGGATATGTTTAAATTCGAAGCACGTAAAATTATTTTCTCATCTTTAACAAATTTTTAGTGTCATATCATCTGTTATGATCAGTTGAGCTAATACTTTATTATAATGAGATTTTACAGTAATAATAGCAGGATAATCTGAAGATTACCAGTCAGTACAGTTATAAACCATCGATTTAAACTGGTGACTAGCAGAAACTGATTGAAGTTGGAATCGTTAATTACAGCTAGCTGTTGTTTGATGAATAAAATAATAAATCAATTAACAATCCATAGAGACTTAAAACGCTTGGCCAGGTTATTTTCATGCAGTTTTTATTAGTGATCACAGATTCATAAATGATAAATTAATACATACATCAATATATATTTATTTTTCAATTTATAATATATATATATGTATATATATATATATATATATATATATACAAACAATATTATATTATATATTTATTTAAATATATCTATATTATATTATATTATATTATATATTTATTTAAATATATCTTATATATGTTACGGTATGTGCAGATACTATTGAAAAGTGTGCTAAAGTCTGCTATCAGAGAGAGTGCAACGACAGTCGTAACCAGGAAACCAGCTATAAATAAGTCGATGCACTTCTTTCCAAATAAGCTAGTTGGTTTGAAAGTGAGGAAGGAAATATAGAAAACAATTTTTCATCATACTGTCCCGAAAACAGCCGTTTTTAGTTCTCTAAATCGTACGCAAAATGATCGTTTTTGGATCACTTCGAATAGGAGTACTGAAAAAACAAATGGTAAATTTTGCCGTACTCTAATGTCAAAATTCGTTTATGTTACGTTTTAAAGGTTGAACGATTTCTTAACTTGTGTTTGTAAACAACTAACAGTTGTGTAAATGACGATGACTATTTTGGATAACCTCAAAATTATGTAGTCTAATTTTTAACGATTAAATGGTTATTTATACATAGTGATGAAAGTAGTTGTTCATCACATGGAGCAAAAGTGTCTCCTTGGTACTCGATCGCATTTCCAAGCTCGGCTACGCCTCGCCTGTAAATTACGATCTCGTACCAAAAAGAGCCACTTTCGCTCCTAGTAATGAAAACTACTATTTACATACAATTTATTTGTTAACAGACATAATTTTTTATCGAATCCCACGTTGAAATAGAAAATGTTCATCGACCGTTTAGTGTTCTCAAGGAGGTGGAAGCCCAGACTGATGACCTACTTCATGCTAAATAATCCCAGCATCTGTCTGGCTGAATGTAGCTCCCTGGAGATATTTCCATAAATACCACTCTCTGGGTCTTAGCTTTACTACCTTTTAGGTGTTGTTATTTAATAATATTGTTTAAGATTTAGGAAGAGGTATGTACAACTATACAAAACTAGAAAATCAGTTCATAGTCACTTTATTTTCTGAAAGCTACAAACATCCCAGCATAATCGAGGCATGAAGTTAGAGATAAACTTTAAGACCTTACAACACTCCACATCATCCATTCAAATTAAGCTGAAAAGAGTAAATTCAATGTTTTGTTAGAATATCAAAGCTTTGTTTGAGTAAATACCGGGTGTCCCATAATAGTCCCCCCCCCCTAACGTTTTCCTATATTTTTTCAAATATCAATTCCACACCACCCCCAAACATTATTGTGTAACTAATACTTCATTTTGAGGGGGTACCCAATTTTGGCCGCCATCTTGGATCCGCCATATTGGATCAAAAATAATTTTTTCAAATGTAAAAGTGGAATTGTGACCCATCATTTCGAATTAGATTTTGTCACTGATTACAATGCCGCAATCCGTTTTTTAATATCTCAATTGGTTCTCAAGATATGGGTACTTTTAATTAATGTTTTTTCAACCAATAAATTGATAAAACAGGCTTATAACCATAAAATAATGCTAGACAGAGACGAATAACCACCATCAGTCATTGTTAAGCGATTTACACTTAACTTTTACCAATGTAAATTTTTCGGCCGCCATCTTGGATCCGCCATTTTGAAATGAGGTTAGTTATTTCAAATATGAAGTTAGTACTGTGACCCATCATTTCAAACTAGTTTTTTACGCCGAATTCAATGCTGCAACCCGTTTTCAGCTGTAAAACTTAGTTTTTGAAAAATTCATATTTTTTGAGATTTTTATTGGAAAAATGTCAATATTTTGAAAACCAAACACTATAATTAAAAACTGATTGCGGCATTGAATTCGGCGTAAAAAACTAGTTTGAAATGATGGGTCACAGTACCAACTTCCTATTTGAAATAACTTACCTCATATCAAAATGGCGGATCCAACATGGCGGCCGAAAAATTTACATTGGTGAATGTTAAGTGTAAATCTCTCAACAATGACTGATGGTGGTTATTCGTCACTATCTAGCATTATTTTGTGGGTATAAGCCTGTTTTATCAATTTGTATAACGTTTGAATTGGTTGAAAATAAATTAAATAAAAGTATCCATATCTTAAGAACCAATTGAGATATTAAAAAACGGATTGCGGCATTGTAATCAGTGAAAAAATCTAATTCGAAATGATGGGTCACAACGCCACTTTTACATTTGAAAAAAATATTTTGATCCAATATGGCGGATCCAAGATGGCGGCCAAAATTGGGTACCCCCTCAAAATGAAGTATTAGCTACCCAATAATGTTTGGGGGTGGTGTGGAATTGATATTTGAAAAAATATAGGAAAAGGTTAGGGGGGGGACTATTATGGGACACCCGGAGTGTTCTTAATGCATTGAATACGTTAAATTAAATGCTGTTAATGCCATGTGCACTAGGCAGCTTTTTGGTGGAATATTTTCATAAAAATTGAGAATTAAAACTGCATACGCGACCTCTTCCGGCTTTGGGTTTTCGTTTCAATTTTTCTAAGGTTGTAAAAAAGTTGATATAATTATTAGAAAGAAAAGAAAGAAAAAATGAAGCATTGCATATGTCATATATTTGTAATAGTAAATTGACACTTCATCATTACTTAGCGACATTATTCATACTCAGGGTATGGTCTAGGATAAAAATCTTTAACCTTTTAATTGTAATCATACCTTAACAGGTATAATACCTTTTAATGTAAACACAGCGTCGTAAACTCAGTCGCAAAAGGAAGGTCCGAATAGAAATTAAAGCCCTTCGCCAAAGTTTCATATATATCACCCTTCAACTATGAAAAAATTTTAGAAAATTGCGAATAGCTCAGAAAGTATCTCATCCTTTGCAGAAACCGACGACTTTTCATAATCATCGGATGGCATTCCTGAGTAATTCAAAGTAATTCCTAAATAATTCTCCTTTTACTCCTTTCGTGTAAAAGGAGAGAAATTTGAAATCATTTCTGATAATCGGGGCAGGAACGAGTGTGACCCTGTGGTGAAGTTGATAATGTGCAGTGTTCAACATTACTTTGGGAAGTTAACAAATCATATCATGATCATATGTTCTGGTATGATTTATTAGATACCTGGTAAGTTGACTATATAAAAACCTACTATATAGGCACAACTGCTAAAGTTGACTGCTCGCTCATCAGCATGCAATATTCAGTGACAAGGTTTCTGGGTGTGGCGTATGCTTGAGTCGTCGAACGTTAGTTACCTTGTGTGTAATCTTACAGGGTACCGAATAAGTTTAGAATTCTCTAGTATCACTGGAAATACAAATGAAAGTTTAAAAAAATCTTACAATTGTGGATTTAATACAAAATTTATAAATAAATTGCCGCCATTTGGCATGTCCAGGAGTCGGCCAGCGATGAGGTTAATCAAACATACAAATAAATTAAAACAAAAATCATGTTATGAAGTTTTTTTTTATTAATAATTCCACTAATAGCAAATTTACTTCCGTGCAGTAGCTTCTAGGAGCATCCCTGCACATTTAATATAAGTTCACCTAAATATATGTTTATATTTACATTTAATATTGAAAACTAGTATGAAAACAAAAATAGTATATATTGTAATCTATACTTATTTAATACGCTAGGGGTTTTTTGTCATCATTACTCCTCCGAAAGTACTGGGCCGGTTTCAATAATTTAGGTGTCATTTGAAAGAACTTGGCGTGAATTTTTGCAGGAAATAAAAATTATGAAGGTTAGACTAAAGGGAAGAGCCCTAGGCGCCCTTAAAGTTTCATATTTGTCCATAAGATTTAACATGGGAATAGAAAATTTCAAATAAAGCAGCTGATTGGAGCAAACACAGTTTTTCAGCAAAGCCATATGTTGTTAATAGAATGGAAACCGTTGCATTTAGAGATAGAGCTGGAGACATTTCAGTTGGGAGATGTAAATAAATAAACTATTATCGTAATACATTCTTAAGGTTAGAATTCAGTTTTAAAAACATTTATTTTGAGTAACATGTGTGAAAATCTAAATATTCACCTAAGATGTTTATATTCCAAAGAAAAATACAAAAAAAAAATTCTTATGTATAAATTATATAAATAGAAATAAAAGAAAAAAGAAACAGACTTAACATTCATTATGAGTAGATTTATTGAACCATTTTAGTTCGGTTTAAGATGAAGACGGGTCATACGCTACTGAGGGCCGCTTTCCCCAATTAAGGTTTAAAATAAACGTGAATTTAATTTAAACCGTAAGAATATTCCAATTTTTAAATTATATACCATATATCCAATACTTGGTTGTGTATACGCTCCGATTGGAGTTTATGGCGAATGTTAATGTGAAGCGTTTGTGAGCAATTACCTAAAAGAAAATTACATGAAAATGTAAATTACTTTTATTTACTTCAACTATGAAATGCTAACCATGAATGACAAAAACATGAAAATGATATAATTTAACTATTCTTTTTGTGTTTAGTGATGTTTTGTAATAAAAAGAACCCAGTTTCCAATAATTCCAGCACACGCTATAACTAGGTATAGCTCAGGGTGTCCAATAGAATTTACCTTCCCTCCCAGTACTTTCTCATGAACTACTGTATATGTGGCAGCAGGTCAGGCCAACTCCTTTGAGGGGCTCTTAATATTCGTAGAGAACACTAAAGAAACAAGGACAGATAATTGAGTATTCACAAGAAATTTAGTTTAAAAAAGCTTTTGTAAAAAAATTCAGTACAACAGGAAGTTAAACCATATAATAAATAAAATAGTTCTATATTACTGTACCATAATCATTATTATTTTGAAATCAATACATAACAATTGCTCGATTTCGAGCAACGGGTTCACTAGTAATAATATTAAACTGGGTAATAATACATTTAACACCGAATGCCTTATCTGACCCCTTATAGAGTTATTTTTTAAACTTCTCTCATAATTATTTTCTCTTCTTGAATCATTTTGTAATTTCATAGCACCAACAGATGCAACGTGTTATGACGTTGTGTTACAGGTGTGTACGTATAACAGGTGCAGTTGCCACACCACATGGGTATTTGACTAGTTTATCAAATGGATTTGCTAGTTTGTTCACTACTTAGAGTCATTTTGAGGGTATTTCTCATTTGGACATTTATTTTGGTAAATATTTTACAATAATAAGCATAGTTTATCAATCAATACATTTGATAGTAAGGTATCTGGTAAATACGATTTATAACAATGTTTTCAATGGTTCGTATTTTTTAAGTTTTACGTACTATTTTTAGTACGTTAAAAATATATTTAGATTTTTTTACCTTTTACTAGACAACAGTATTTGTTGATTGTATTTCTCATTTGGGCATTTTTCTTTTGTAAATATGAAGAACCTTGTTTAATAATCAATACATAGCGTATCTGGTAAATACGATTTATATCTATTATTGCAATGGTTGATTTTTTTAAGTTTAAGGTATTTTATTTGAGGAGGTTCAAAAATATATTTAGTTAATTTTTATTTTTTGCTGGATAATAGTATTTTTTTTCATCCTTGTTTTCAATTTTTTTTTTGTTTTCAGAAATGTAACTCATTAGCTTTGGAACCTGACATGAATGAAATATATGGAATTGGTACGTAATACATCAATTTTGATATATATTATCGTTAAAATAATTCATATAATATTATTAAATCACAAATTATTCTCAAAATAAACAATACAAGTGATGTTCACGGTTTGTTTTGATTTGTATTTAGAATTTTGTATGCCTCAGTAGCTAAAATTGAATCTATAAGATTTTGTTTGTTTAAAGACGAATCAGTATTTTAAACCACCTAAGCATAAACTATTTTATTTAACAATTTGCACAGTTAAAAACTACTTAATCATACGGCTTAAACGTGACTAAATAAAAAAGAATAAAAGATATACATTTAAAAATCAGTGCTTAGATGTAATAAGATCTTGGTAATTTAAATTTTGTTATTTTACAATATTTCCTGACTGAACATCTTACAATGGATAAAATATTGATTCAATTTATCTAAATATAAATAATTGCCTCTTTTACTAGAAAAAATTCTTCTTTTTAACTTGCCACCACTGCAGTAAAATATATATAGTTTCTATATTTCAGTGGAAAGTGATACGCCAAAGGGTGATTATTCATACGATTCATATTGGTATGACAACACACCAAAAACAAAGCTGGACGTGGTAACCATAAAATTTGAACCTCATGAAATAGTCTGCACAGCGTTTCACTTACTGGATAAGGGAGATGGAGAAAACAAGTTACACGTCGTTTCGTTGTTGTGGCACAGAGTGATAGAAGTAGACAAGTTCGAGGTTACCATCTGTGATCAGGAGCATTTGATGAGAATGATTAAAATTAAAAAAGATGACACCAATCGTTTTGAAGTTCTCGATAAAAGATTGATTGGATACTCTGGAGAGATTTTGTTTAAGTATTCTGGACGCTGTTGGGCAAGAGGATACGAAGTGGAAATCTTTCCTCTCTATGCAACTGTTGAAAGAACTACAGTTTCACAAGTGCCCGACATTGACGACTGCGATGATCCAAGGGTGAGTCTTTCGAATTTTCCCTGTTTGGTGATGGCGATATATTAATGGGAATTCATTAAGTCCCTCAATGTAATCAAAACTTATAATAATTTATTTCTATATTTCAGGACCCAGAAAAATCTCTGCAAGATGTCGGTAAGAAAATCCGTATTCGTAATAGCAGATATACTGATTTAAAGATTAGATCGTAAACATTCTTAAAATTGAAGAACTTTTGCAGCTTATTAATATAGCCAAAGAATATCTGTTGTAGCATCCGCGGATTTATATATTCCCATAAAACCTCTTTTTGGTGTCCTTGAGATCATCTAGATTTACCTGTAAACACGTTTATAGAATCTAAGGTAAGGGAAATAATGATTCTTAAAAAGGTAATTTTTGTATAGCTAAAAAAAGTTATGCATGTTTATCCATTTCATATTTAAAATATGTTTCTTTATCCGGGATTAACCGCAAAACCTACCGTGTTTTAAAACTTAATCTAATTATATTTAAACCCCAACTAAAGCCGACAAGCTTACGAATAAAGACCGTTTTAAAAGAGTGTTGAGTAAAATAGATTAGCATTTTCACCATGATTAAAGAGAGGTTGTTTAAGATTTATATGATAATAAATTATTTTATCATCAAAGTAGAACGTTAGGTGATGTATGGTTATATGAACATAATATTTAGGTACTTTATGACTATACTGTAACAGTTAGCAACAACTCAAACTGGCCTTGCACATTTGTTGTAAGTTTTACTTCTTCTTATTACTTGCCGTTTTTTTAGAAGAGTATATTGTTCCTATTTTTTCTGAGTTAATCAAGTAGGTTCTTAAATATTATTTTGTATTTTTATTGATTATCATACTATTTATTAATGATTTTGTATTTATTTGTGGTGTTTCCCGTTCTAGTTATATCGTGGGGTCTTACAGGAAAGTGGCACCACAAAGAATATCTATTAGACCAGTTTATTAGCACAATCACGTTGCCAGAACTAAAAACTAGTCCTTGTGGGGATAACTGCTGGATGGTTTTCAGAACACATGATGTTCCAAAACAAACCCTGAAAGTTCTAGATATATTTGTAGACAACTATTATTTAGACAGATACAGAGTAAATTCTTTTGAGGACCCTCCGACGATTGCATCGTTCAAACTTTTAGAAAAACACACTGAAGAGAACCACATGACTTGCAGAATTATGTACATGACGTACTTTAGTAACTGTTACGTTAGAAAATACACTGTACAAAAAATACACGTCTCCTCATCAGCATCTAAAACTGTTGTTGGAAAGACAGACGGCATATATACAGAATGCTTAAAAGACATGGAAGAATCAAGTATGTATATTTTGTGCTTATTGATTGTTTTGTTATTAGTCTGAAAAATAACCGACTGGTAGAAGTAACAAGAGTAAAAAATTAAGTACTATTATAAAAAGAGAAAAATGAAAAAACTTTCACGTAAGATGAAAAAATTTCTTCTTTTTTTGAAATTCTAGATTTTTTCCATTGTATGATTACGTCACGTCAGATTTAAAGTTCCTTTTTGTAATTAAATAAATATTAATTAAATAATAAGTGGAATTGACATATAAGTAGACGGAAAGCTAGGCTATGGGCACTTTCAGTTAAATAATTTTCAATAAGTAAAATATGTCTTGTTGGAAGGAACAACTCGTAAAAGGCCATTGAAGGATCATCCTCTATTTTTATTATCGGGAGGAGCCTTAGATACATATTCAGGTAAATTTACTCAATTTACATGTGCACGAATCGTGTCTAGGTGCATGATTACGATTCAAGCTAAATTATACCAAATACTATTTTCAACTTCTTAACATTATTGGCACTCTAAATAGCACTCTTTAATTTATCAATAAAAATAATTAAATTAAAATAATCACTTACGCATTACTATCTGCCTTACAACAATGAAAATTGACTAATTTTCATTCGAATTTCTTATAATGAATATGTTTTATTATATTATCAACATTTCCTTTATTTTTATTATGGATCCAGGACATCGTAATTCATTATATATATTCTAAATAATATGCTGAACATGTTAATAGGCTACATAAAGGTACTTAATTCAGCATAAACAATTAAAACTAGGGGTTTTAAGGGGCTAAAAGCTCCTAATGAAGGAAAATTTCGGAAAATTTAAACGACCCTTATTTATTATAGTACAAAATACCTTGATATAAAACTGGCTTTATGATCTACCAAACAAATATTATCTAGCACAAGCTTTTATATCAAGGGTCAGTATAAGATGTTTTATGTAAACAAAGCGTTTTTGAATTCCAATCTATTGCTTTTTAAATAGTACATATTTTACGTTATTTCTCATTTTCTGGGGAATTTCAAGCAAGTTTAGCGATTTTCCCACCATCACGGAATAGAGACCTTTAATTTGAGCCCTCTCCCTTCTTCCGACGTCTTTCCAGACGCCCACAATTTTGACGTAATGAATTGCCTTTCGAAATTATATATATGGTTATGGGAATAATCTGAGTTATAGTTAACAGCTGATTGACTACCAAAATCTAACGACGGTGAATAGCTAATTTTCAAAAAATCAGTTGTTTAAAATATAAAAAAAGACGCGTGTTTGCCTGTGAAACAGCTGACAATCAGCTGTTCCCAGCTTTTTAGTATGCTGACCATTCAGCTGTTTTTCTTATTTATTATTTTTACGAACGTTTTTTATAAGGAAAAAATTACACATTTGCGATATTTTTCAAATCAGGAGAAAAATATCTTTCAAATAAAAGCTTTATTTCAAGTACCAAAAATTTATTGCCAAATTTTACATGGTGGTATGTGAAATTGTGGGTGTCTATTTTTCTCGAAAAGCCATGAATGATATAGCAATTTTATCTTAATATTAAAAATCGAGTTATAGAAAAATTAAATATTTGCGTAAAATGGTTTTTTGAGCGTAGTGATCGAGTTTGGTAAAATATGTTTGAATGCTCATGGCCATATTTCTTCTCTTATTATCACGCTTTATTTCTCTTCTTGACCTTCCTTGCATCTCTTATAATTTATGAGATAAATTATTGGTGTACACAAAAAATGAACACGCTGTATATACATTTATAGAGAGAAAACACGTCCGTAATTTTTAAGGATTGCCTTTCATACTCATTTTAATCTTGAGGGCTGGATCTATGAACTATATGTTATTGAGATTGATTTCGTTGATCAAATTAATCATTATTTAGTTTCGTTGTACAAAATAATCTAGATCTACTAGATTTTTAACCATACAAAAAAGATAGTTATCAGCATAAAAAATATTACAAAAACAGAATAATATAGTATAGATTTTGATTTTAACGGCTTAATAATTGTATTTTTCTAGGTAAGGTAAGTAAAAGAATTAAACCTTTTGACTTACCTTAAAACTGTGTCGATACTGCTAAAAACTACATAAATGGAAAGGGAATATAAGTCCACTGGTGATCCCGGGGTGAAATTTGAGGGATGTGGTTTTATGATCACTGTGTCTCCGATAAAACATTATAGTGGCAGTTTATAGATCATTCTCTTTCAAAAACCATTCAAATTCAAACTTTAATGGGGTCATGGCCCTTTGAGCCCCTCCCCCTGGGGCCACCCTTTCCATCCCTATCGGTTTGAGTTTCGAACACCAGCTAAGCTGTAAGGAAAGATTCAATTCGGTCTGTCAGATGGGCTTGCACTTAAGTCAGCAGTGGCGAGTTAGAAGGCCAAAAGACTACTAGTTAACATGTTAGACAATGTTTTGAAGTATTTTGGGCACTGGTGGAATATAAAACTCGCTTCTCAAAAGTCCAAAGAAATTAATAAAAACAAGAGGACTGGAGATCAAGTGAGCTAATAAATAATATCATTAACTGATATTTTTTTGAACTATATAGATTGTGATGGACAAGAAAATTACGAAATCGAATATATAAAGCCTGTTACTAAAACTTGAAAACATGCTCTTTAATTCCATGTTTAAGTCATCAATTTTTTTTGAAGAAATAAGGTAGAAATAAGCAATTAAAACATAATGATTATTTAATAAACGTTCTGTATATGATTTTATATTTTGTTAGTTCTTGGATGAAACTATGTTTGTTTGAAGCATGTCATTTAATACCCCCGTTGCAGCAGACCTGCATACTCAGCGAATTTCAAATGCAAAACAACATATTTTAATCCAACATAGCGAGATTTGACATGTTTTTGTAAGCTCCATAAGAATAACATGGGGAATGAGTATGCAGGTTTTCTGCTACAGGTATGCTTAAACTGGTTGGTTTTAATTCAATATTTAGTAGATCTGAACTAGAAGAAGCCATTTACCAAGTTTTATCAAGGTATGTTGAGAAATAAGCAAAATATAGAATTTTACTCATTTCCCATAAGGATAACATTGAGACAACGTACTGTGTTTACCACTTTCAATATCTCGGTAACCAATGGTCATAGAGCAGTAATTCAAAATACAAAATTGTTTGTTTTTTTGAGCTGAATTCAATGGTGCCAACAAAAAATTCGATAAATTTTATTTTTCTATGTGAAAAACGCAAAAAAACCCATTTTTGGGGGATTTATCCCCCTTTACCCCCCCTTCCGGTGGTCCAATTGGGATGGTTCACGAACTCGTCCGAGTGATTACCACTTTACACGTGTGTACCAAATTTCATTAAAATCGGACCATATTGACGGCCGCTATCCAGTTAACAGATATATATATATATATATATATATATATATATATATAAATTCGAACGAATGGTATTTTTTGCTTCTGAAAAATTAACATGGTCTCGGACTTAGGTCTTACCATGAGTACTACCGTAATAGCTTATCCCTTTAAGGAAATTCGCTAAAAAATACAAAACACACAATAATCTGCCAAAAACAGCGTTTTCAACATTCCTTACCGAAAGTAATTATTTTCGATAACGGCTTCACCAGCGGAAATCATCGTTTCTTAAGCTCTAACTTAGAGCAAGGGAAAAATAATCAGCTGATTATACCTTGCTCTAAATCGTCTTTTCCTCAGTTAGTTTTCCATTTCTCCGCACGCGTACTAATGCATCTAAACCATTCATTTTAACAATTTAAATAAGCTGTTTTTACAGTATAACAATCTAAACGTAAATAGAAAAAGGCACACGCTAGTTTTGCTGTGCTGTTAGTATAATGAGGGTATGGCAACTTTATATTCCTTATAAAATAATTTTTTTGGAGAAATAACAATTTTTTATTCAACTGATGCCTCCTTTTATGTGTGTTTGTGTATTTTTGCGTCCTGACGATAAGTATCGTTCGTAACTTGCACCGGAAATGATTTCCCGGCCCTCGTTCAAATTATTCTCGCTCATTTTTACATGCTCAGTTTCGCCTCGCACGTGAAACTCGAGCGCGTACCGGAAAATGCTATTTTCGGTACTAGTAATGAATTATACTATTATGTTATTGTTCATTTAACGTGTAGCTGGAACTAATACTTAGAAAAAAATATCAGAGTACTTGTTAATTTAATCTTACAAGTAAATTTAATATTTTTAATAAATTTAATAATTTAATGATTAATAAGCAATAAACCCGATTGAAAATAAATTAAAATCTAAGCAATTTCTTTTTCTTTTTTTTCGAAAATGTCAAACAGTGACTCATCCCCACGCACGGATTTTTTCTATGTGGGGATATATTTCGCTTATAACAATATCACAGTAATAATTAAGTATAAGTAATTATTAAGTAATAATCAGTAATAATTAAGTATTTGTGTAATTTAGCATTTTAAGTACAGTTCTGTGAACCTTTGTATATAACTATAAAAGCGAAATAAACTATTTTTGATTGATTGATTGTTTTTTTATTGTAGTTTCCAAGTGGATTAGCTCTCAATTTCTTCAAAGATGGAAACCCATTATAGGCACAATGTTTCATAAATCTATCGTCAAGAAACAACTCTTCAAGGAACAGTAAGGTGAACCGATAAAGATGTAAAAAAGACAAGTACTTACATATCTCAACCACGGAAATGCGCTTTATACTTAAATTCAATAAAAATATAAAAAGTTGTTTCAGGAGTTCCATTGAATTATTTTTACCATGTAAAATGCTGTAATCTTAAGTATAGTTCGAATCAAAACACAAGGCTCACGCCGCGCGCCGTCCATAAGCCCAATGCCAAATTAACATTGGTCTTACGGACAGTCTGGGCCTTATGATTTGATTTCACTTATAATTGTCTTAATAAAACATAAAGATGAACAAAAACAGAACTAAAAGCATCACAAAGCCTTTATAAAAATGTTCTGATTAACACAGAAAACGGATCTTTTTATCTTCAGGTTTAAAAACTACTATTATTTCACTCATTCATACGTCTGTTCCTTATTTCCCAAAAACAAGTTTTTTGCTTAGTAAAGGAAAGTGCTGTTTCTGCTTGTTCCTCAAATATAGAAAATTATCATACAACCTGTATTATCAAAATGAGTGGTGAGCAATGCAAATTATAAATAATAACCTAATTCTCTAAAATCTGCTCAAGATGTTACTAACATCAAAATGCTTACCTACTGACAGTTACAGCTTTAAGCACATAGTATGAATAGGTACCTGCTACAAGTTTGAACACAATCGTATTTCAACTGAGCCTTTCAATATGTAAAAGACCAAAGCCTTCATTGTAAAGTTCCCTTTGCATATACCCCCATCTCCCTTAAACTTGAATAAAATTTTTTTTTATATTATTCTCTGAACACATATTCCTTAAGTAATTTCCTTCTAACCTACATAATTACAGATGCTGTAATGCCTTGATTTTATTTACCTGCAAACGGCTCACCATGCTCAATAATTACTTGACTTCATGTAATTGCTAATCGGAGGCAGGGGAGATCTCTTAAATCTTCCATGAACTCACGAAAAAAATACAATGGTCGTTGCTTGACGGGCATTGAGAAGAGTTTTTTAAGGGGATTTTAGGCAAATAGCCTAAAGGCTTTCATATAGATGTATTTTGGAGTCAGTAGTTGATATAGTCATTCTTCCACTAGGGTTAAAATGCAGGAATTATTCGATTTCTAATAGACTTTTATTTTGTTATCTTGAAACGTCTATTCTTGCTCCTATTTTTAATTGTGAAATTATAGAATCCGCAACTACTTACGTTTTAGTGCTCAAATGTTTGTTTCCTTTTAAAATCCAAACATTTAAACTGGATGTTACGGGCCATAGTTCGAGGGGATTTGAGGATGAAGATAAACTAAGTGTTGGCCGATGTTTGATACTCTTTTAAATCAAATTTGAGCACAGTCAGTTTAGTAGTTTTTGTGATTATTCGGAACAGCAGACATACCGATACATTTTCATATTAAAATACTTAGTTAAATAAATAAAATCGCTTTACTCCAAAAATTCGCCAAACAATTTTGAGGATAGGGACCAGAGACAAAGAGAAAGTTAAAAATATGCAAAAGAACAAGGAAAGAAATTATTAACTCAATGTCAGAAACAACACGGAGGCAGACCTTTAAAAACCTTCGACTGCCTAGAGCCATCTTTAAAGCGCCACCAACTACGAGTACTTAGAACTCAGAAGAAAGTTATCCGTTCAGTTGAATAGTCCTACTTGTTTTAGAAGGATATCAAATCAAACCTACTATATTTGATCATTAAATTATTTTTCTATTATTTGTTCCGTTATGTTATGTATGTAAAACGTGATAATGTTTTGCAGCATTTTATGCAGTCATATTAAGTTGTACTTTTGGCACAGTTACACAACGTTGATGGAGTAATGTGGATAATGTTGCAAAGAGATTGGCGGCTTCTTTATATCTTGCAACCCCCCCCCCCGCACACACAAAAATTAATTTGGGCCTCAGACCTGTGCGTGGGATCTACCAAGAAAAAAAAAGTGAGCCTGGGGTACAGGAGATAACAGAATTGGTAGGAGGTAGGAGCTACGACTGACTGAACCCAGCGCTGCCTTGGCTCCGAAGCCAGCGGGCGACCACATCCAAAAGCGTCTCACTGAGAAATGTTTAACACAGTATTATTATTAAGAGTAATATTTTTAACTTTCCGAGCACATATTTTAAAAATCTTCTTTAAAAGAGCTTTTTCCATACCAACAAACCTATTATCCGATTTTAAATACTTTTAAAATATTGTCCCTTATTACTCAAAAACTATTCATTGTCCATAGAGATTATAATTAAAAGCTATATCCCCACCTTGTCATCTAAAAAGTTTTGAACAGAACTGTACGTATCAAAAATGTTGCCCGAGAGCGGACTGTACACTGCCGCCATCTTTGTCCATTAGCTGGCTTCTCCATGACATCTCAGTTTTACGTTACAGCACTCTCTATTACATATATTTTGAGGCTAAACAGTATTAAGTTTCAACACACTCACCCAGTCTAGGAAGGAGGGAGATGAAAACAAACAGCCAACATATGTGTTAATTTGAAGTTTCTTCTAGAAAAAAATTGTTTAATTGGGCTTTGGTGAGCCATTGCTGCAGCTCGGATACTATTCAAATTTCAAACCATGAGTTCTATCCAAATTGTACCAGCGTATGTAAAAATCACGCTGTACAAAAAAATTATTTATTTATCAGTTTAAATATTTCTGAATTCTTGGTGATCACCCTACATGGTAAAAAATGCCTCATAGCGTTAGTCAATGATTACCCACCAAAAAATTCCCCAAATCCTAAAATCCAGATTTGACTTCTTTCCAATATACTAGTCGGTTTAAAAGTAAGGAATGAAATATAGAAAACAATTTTTACATAAAATTCATTTGTTAACAAACATAATTTTTTATCAAATCCCTCGTTAAAATTAAGAATGATCATCGTCCGTTTAGTGTTCACAAGGAGATGGAAGCCCAGACTGATGACCTACTTCATGCTAAATAATCGCAGCATCTGTCTGGCTGAATGCAGCTCTCTAGAGAAACTATTTCCACCACTGTCCGGGTCTTAGCTTTACTACCTCTTAGGTGTTGTTATTTAATAAGTACCTGGTGGACCGAGCCTTTTTCACGTTTATCAGTTCATCTAATTGCTATCAAATATTTCAGCGTCATAACATTTATAAATACATATATTTTTATTACTCTATGCAATATTTATGCCACACGCTGTATTCTCCCTAGTTACAGCGCTGTTATGATTACTTAATTTGTTTACATTTTCCTTGTTTATTTCGTTGCTATTATGGCAACCCACAAGGCCAATGTTAAAGTTTTACAACTTTAAAATTAGTTTTATTACGTTATTAGATATTCTCCGGCCGAGTTATACGCATAGAACACGTTTTGAGTCATAAATTACTTATTTCCAGACTTCGAAGGAAATCCTCGGAGCCGTTTTTGAGATCATTGTGCAAACAAGTTTACAGGAACGGACGATATCATTGCTCATATAAGAGTATAGGATATTGTTTAAGACTTAGGAAGAGGTATGTACGTACAACTATACAAAACTTGTAAATCAGTTAGTTCATAGTCGTTCTTTATTTTTTGAAAGTTACAACTTCCTGGTATAATCGAGGCATACAATTAAATAAACTTTAAAACCTTATAACACTCCAAATCATCCGTTCAAATTCAGCGGAAAAGAGTAAATTCAATGTTTTGTTAGAATGTCAAAGCCTTGTTTGAGTTAATAGTGTTCTTAATGCCTTGAATGCTTTAAATTATCTGAATTGCACCATCTGCACTAAGCAGCTTTTTGGTGGAATATTTTCATGGAAATTGAGAATTAAAACTGCATACCTCTCCCGGCTTTGGTTTTTTCGTTTCATTTTTTTGAAGGTTGTAAAAAAGGTTTATATTATTATTAGGTAGAAAAGAAAAAAGTAATGAATACATGTCATATATTTGTAATAGTAAATTGACACTTTATCATTAATTATTGACATTATTCATACCCAGGGTATGATCTAGGATAAAAATCTTGAACCTTTTAATTGTAATCATACCTTAACAGGTATCCAATTTTTAATACCTTAAATACGAACACAGCGCCGAAGACTCAGTCGCAAAAGGAGGGTCCAAATAGAAATTAAGGCCCTTCACCAAAGTTTAATAACTCACCCTTCAACTGTGAGAGAATTTTAGAATATTGTGAATAGCTCAGAAAGTACCTCATCCTTTGCAGAAACCGACATTTTTTCGTTATGATCGGATGGCATTCCAAGTAATTCGAAGTAATTGCTTAATAATTTTCCTTTAACTCCTTTCGTGTAAAAGGAGAGAAATTTGGAATCATTCCTTATAATCGGGACAGGTGCAAGTGTGCACTGATGCTGAAGTTGAAATTGTGCAGTGATCAAAATTAGTTTGGGTATTTTTTATTTATATATTTATTTATTTATTTATTTAGATTTTACAAAAAAATTCACAGCATTTCACCTTACTAAGTAGGCTTAAAAACCTACTTATCAGTAAGGTCTAGTATTATTTTATAATATTCCAAAATTACAAATTGCCTAACTAAATGTGTGGCTTAGGAGGTGACTACAAACATAACAGGAACACCAGTGGCAAGGTTCATTCTGTCAAATAATCTGAGGCTTCGAAAGATCTACATATAAATACATAAATAACGATAACTATAAATAATAACAAATATAAATAATAAAATATATAAATAACAATAAATATAAATAACAATAAATATGAATATCAATTAATACAGCCAAATAAATAACACAAAAACTAACAAATAACTAAGATAACAATGATCTCAATATGAGACAGCTGCAGTTTTTATTGTACCCCAATAGACTGTCATGCCATTTTCTGCACCAGCTGAGTTTTATTTTATTCCTTTATTCCTACACAACTATTCTGCTTCTAATCTTTCAGCTGGCCATTTCATCAAGCCGAAGTTCTTAGTCCATTTTTCTTACTTCAAGATGGAGGATCTAGAGATTTTAATGATGGGCAGTACTGTATTGTTTAATAATTCATATTATGATCATATGTTCAGGTATAGTCACAACTGCTAAAATTGACTGCGCGCTTATCAGCATACAATGCCGAGTGACTAGGTTTCTGGGTATGGCGTATGGGTGATTCGACCAACTTTACTTTGCGCGTTATCTTACAGGGCTGGGAAAACGTTTGGATTTCTCAACTTGAAATACAAGTTACAGTTTATAATAATCTTATAATTGTGGATTTAATACAAAAATAAAAATTTATAAATCAATTGCCGTTATTTGGCCTGACCATGAGTTGGTAAGCGATGAAGTTAATCAAACAAACAAAACACAAAAATAATGTTTTTAAGTTTTTTCATTAATAATTCCACTGTTAGCAAATATTTACTTCCATGCAGTAGTTCTGGGCGCGTTCCTGTATATTCATTATAATATATGTATATATATATATTAAATACATATATATATATATGTAAATACATATATATTTAGGTTTACATATATTTAGGTTTTTTTCATCTAAAATATATATTTACATTTACTATTGAAAATTAGTATGAAAACAAAAATAGTGTATATTGTAATTGTAATATTAAATCAATTAAATTGAGTAATAGTACATTTAACACCAAATATCTTATCTCACCTATTATAAAGTTTATAAACTTCTCTCATAATTGTTTTTCTCTTCTTGAATCATATTGTAGTTTGCATAAAACCAACAGATGCAACGTGTCATGACGTTGTGTTACAGGTGTGTACTATAACAGACGCACTTGCTACACCACATGGGTATTTGACTAGTTTGTGGTAACGCAGGAGTAAAACTTAAATTAATGTATTTCCTAGCTTATTCACTACTTAGAGTCATTTTGTTGGTATTTCTTGTTTGGACATTTCTTTTGGTAAATATGTTATAATAACAAACGTAGTTTACTAATCAATATATCTGATAGTAAAGTATCTGGTAAATACGATTTATAACAATGTTTTCAATGGTTCGTATTTTTAAGTTTTACGTACTATTTTTAGTACGTTAAAAATATATTTAGATTTTTTTACCTTTTACTAGACACCAGTATTTATTGATTGTATTTCTCATTTGATGTTTCTTTTAGTAAATATGAAAAAAACTCTTTCATAATCAATACATTCGACAGTAAAGTATCTCGTAAATACAATTTATATCTATGATTGCAATGGTTGATATTGTTTTAAGTCAAAGGTATTTTTTGAGGAAGTCCAAAAATATATTTAGTTAAGTTTAATTTTCCACTGGATAATATATTTTTTCCATCCTTGTTTTTAAGTTTTATTTTCTTTTCAGAAATTTAACACATTAGCTTTGGAACCTGACGTAAATGAAATATATGGAATTGGTACGTAATACAATAAATTTAATATATATTAGCGTTAAAATAATTCATATAATATTATTATATCACAAATTATTCTCAAAATAATCAATATAAGTGATATTCATGGTTTGTTTTGATTTGTGTTAGAATTTTGTATGCCTCAGTAGCTAAAATTTAATCTATAAGATTTTGTATGTTTAAAGACGAATCAGTATTTTAAATCACCTAAAATTAAACGAATTGATTTAACAATTTGTACTGTTAAATATACTTAACTATACGGTTTAAACGTGATTAAATAAAAAAGAATAAAAGGCATACATTTGAAAATCAGTGCTTAAATGTAATAAGACCTTGGTTATTTAAAGTTTGTTATTTTACAATATTTCCTTACAGAACTTACAATGGATAAAATAGTGATTCAATTTATCTAAATATAAATAATTGCCTCTTTTACAAGAAAAAATTCTTTTTTTAACTTGCCACCACTGCAGTAATATATATATAGTTTTCTTTTCAGTGGAAAGTGATACGCCAGAAGGTGATTATTCATACGATTCATATTGGTATGAGAACACACCAAAAACAAAGCTGGACGTGGTAACCATAAAATTTGAACCTCATGAAATAGCCTGCACAGCGTTTCACTTGCTGGATAAGGGAGATGGAGAAAACAAGTTACACGTCGTTTCGTTGTTGTGGCACAGAGTGATAGAAGTGGACAAGTTCGAGGTTACCAATTGTGATCAGGAGCATTTGAAGAGGATGATTAAAATTACAAAAGATGACATCAACCGTTTTGGAGTTCTCGATAAAAGATTGAGTGGATACTCTGGAGAGATTTTGTTTAAGCATTCTGGACGCTGTTGGTCAAGAGGATACGAGGTGGAAATCTTTCCTCTCTATGCAACTGTTGAAAGAACTACAGTTTCACTAGTGCTCGACATTTACGACAGTGATGATCGTGCAGTGGTAAGTCTTTCGAATTTTTCCTGTTTGCTGATGGTGACATATTAATAGGAATTCATTAAGTCTCTCATTGTAATCAAAACGTATAATAATTTATTTGTATATTTCAGGACCCAGAAAACTCTCTGCAAGATGTTGGTAAGAAAATCCGTATTCTTAATAGTAGGTGTAATGATTTAAATCTTTCTTAATTCGTAAACATTCTTAAGATTGAAGAAATTTTAAGAACGCCAAGGATTCAAAAATATAGCCAAGGAATTTCTATTGTAGCATACGTTGATTTATATATTCCCATAAAAATTATTTTTGGTGTCTGTGAGATCCTCTAGATGTACCTGTAAACTCGTTTATAGAATATGAGGTAAGGGATATCATTATTCTTAAATAGGTAATTTTTGTATAATTAAAAAAGTCATGCATGTTTATCCATTTCATATTTCAAATATATTCCTTTAACCGGGATTAACCACAAAACCTACCGTATTTTCAAACTAAAACTAATTATTTTTAAACCCTGACTAAAGCTGCCAAGCTTACGAATAAAGACCGTTTCAAAAGAGTTTAGAGTAAAATTAATTAGCTTTTGCATCATGATTAAAGAGAGGTAATTTGAAATTAAAACGCTAATTCTTCCACCTTCAAAATAGAACGTTGGGTGATATATGGTCATATGAACACATTATTTATATAATTTATCAATAATTAGATAGTTAGATAGTTTAAATAATTTATTTTATACTATACTGTAACAATTTGTAACAAAATATGCTTTGCACATTTGTTGTAAGTTTCACTTCTTAATTCTTGCGGTTATTCTAGAAGAGTGTACTGTCCTTATGTCCTTATTTTTTTCTGAGTTAATCCGGTAGGTTCTTAAATATTTTATTGTATTTTTATTAATAAACAATTTATTTGTATTTATTTGTGTTGTTTCATGTTCTAGTTACATCGTGGGGTCTTACAGGAAAATGGTACCAGAAAGAATTTCTATTAGACCATTTTATCAGCACAATAAAGTTGCCAGATCTGAAAACTAATCCTTGCGGTGATAACTGCTGGATGGTTTCCAGAACACATGACATTCCAAAACAAACCCTTAAAGTTGTGGATATATTTATAGACAATTATTATTTAGACAGATACAGAGTAAATTCTTTTGAGGACTCTGTGACGATTGCATCGTTCAAACTTTTAGAAAAACACACTAAAGAGAACCACATGACTTGCAGAATTATGTACATGACGTATTTTAGTAGTTGTTACGTTAGAAAATACACTGTACAGAAAATACACATCTCCTCATCAGCATCTAAAACTGTTGTTGGAAAGACAGACGGCATATATACAGAATGCTTAAAAGAAATGGATGAATCAAGTATGTATTTTTGTGCTTTTTTCTTCTATTATTAGTCTGGTAAATAAGCGTCTAGTAGAAGTAACGAGACCAAATAATTGAATACTATATAAAAAGAGCACGTAAGATGGAAAAATGTCTTATTTTTAAAATTCTAGATTTTTTCTTTTTTAATTAAATTAAATATAAGTAATTAACGTATAAGTAGATGGAAAACAATGCTATAGACACTCTCAGTTAAATAGTTTTAAATACGTAAAACATATCTTGATGGATGGAACAACTCATAAAAGGCCAATGAAGTATCATCCTGTATTTGCAATATTGGAAGGAGCCTTAGATACAGGTTTAGGTACATTTACTCATTTTACATGTGTACACGAATGGTGTCTAGGTGCATGATTAGGCTAAATTATTCAAAACACAATTTTCATCTTCTTAAAATTTTTGGCTCTCTTAATAGCACTCTTTAATTCATCAATAAAAATAATTAAATTAAATTACAATTATCCCTTACGCATAAATATCTGCTTTAAAACAAAGAAGATAACTAATTTTGATTCGAAATTCTTATAATGAATATGTTTTCTTACATTAACAACATTTCCTTTATTTTTATTATGGCTCCAGGACATGTTGATTCATTATATATTGTAAATAATATGCTGAACATGTTAATAGGCTATATAAATGTACTTAATTCATCATAAATAATTTTTAAGGATTGACTCAAAATTCTTGACTCATCCTTATCTTGATGGATCTATCCATCTATCTGGATCTATGCATCAATTGTTATTCCGATTGATTTCGATACTCAAATTTACCATTCTTAAGAATAATTTATATCTGCTAGATTTTTAACTCTACAATAAAGTTCGACATCAGCAATATAAATATTACAGAAACAAAGTAGCATAGTAAATATTTTGATCAAACGTCTAAATAATTTTATCATTTGGGTAGGGTAAATAAAAGAATTCAACCTTTTGAATTATCTTAAAACTGTGTCAATACTGCTTAAAACTACATAAATGGAAAGGGAATATCATAAAGTCCCAGGGTCTGTTCCCTGGGGGTGGTCCCAGGGTGACATTTGAGGGAGGTAGTTTTATGAGCACAGTGTCTCCGTTAAAACATAATAGTGACAGTTTCGATGGATCATCCTTTATCATGAACCATTTAAATTCAAAATTAGATGGGGTCATGACCCTTTAGACCCACCCCCCTGGGACCACCCTTTTCATCCATCTCGGTTTTTCGAGCACCAGCTAAGCTGTAAAGAAAGACTTAAATCGGTATGTCAGATGTGCTTACACTCAAGACAGCAGTGGCGAGTTAACAGGCACAAAGACAGACAACATGTTACATGTTAACAAACAACAAGTAAACTTTGAAGTATTTTGGGCACTGGTGGAATATACATCTCACCTTTAACAAAGCCCAAACAAATTAATAAAAACGTGAGGACAGGTTATCAAGTGGACAATTTAGTAATATCATAAACTGACTTTTTTTTGAACGATATAGATTGTGATGGATTTGATCCCAAGAAAATTATGACATTAAATCTCTGTTACTAAAACTTAAAAGTATGTTCCTTAATCCCATGTTCGAGACATCAAGTTTTTCGAAGAAATAAGTCAGATATAAGCAAATAAAATATAATGATTCTTTAATACACGTTCTGTATATGATTTTTATTTTGTTAGTTCTTGGATGAGAAGCATGTTATGTTTGTTTGAAGCATATAATTTACAAAATCCATAACACGAATTAATCTGCTAAAAATAGCGTTTTCATCATTCCTTACTGAAAGTAACTATTTTCGATGACGGCTTTACCAGCGAAAATTATCATTTCCCAAGCTCTAACTTACAGCATTGACTTAAGTCAATGATTAGAGCAAGGGAAAAGCAACCAGCCCTAATTTTCCCTTGCTCTAATTTTACTTTCCCTCGGTTAGTTTTCCATTTCTCTACTGCGCGCACATATATTTATTAGCCATTCTTTTTAACAATTTAAATTTGTTGTTTTTACAGTATAATAATAAAAAATGTAAACAGAAAAATGCATATGGTAGTTTTTCTGTATTGTCAGCATATTGAGGGTTTTAACGTCCTCCAAATATGACTAATATTCCTTATGAAATAGGTTTTTATTGATAAATAAATAAATTGTTTATTAAACTGACGTCTCCTTTTATGTATGTGTGTATTTTGGCTTCGTGATGAAAGGTATCACTCATAACTTGCACCGAAAATGATTTCCCGGCCCTCGCTCGAATTATTCTCGCTCACGTTCACTTGCTCAGTTTTACCTCGCACGTGAAACTCGAGCGCGCACCGGAAAATGCCACTTTCAATATTAGTAATGGAATATAATATTAAGTTATTGCTCATTTAACTTCTAGCTCAAACAAATATTTAGAAAAAAAATCAAAGTACTTATTTTATTGTTGTAGTTTCCAAGTGGATTAGCTCTCAATTCTTTCAAAGATGGAAAGGCATTATAGGCACAATGTTTCATAAATCCATCGTCAAGAAACAACTCTTCACGAAACAGTAAGGTGAACCGATCAAGAGGTAAAAAATACAAATACTTACATATCTCAACTACGGAAATGCACTTTATAGTTAAATTGAATTGAGATATAAAAAGTTGTTTCAGGAGTTCCATCGAATTATTTTTACCATGTAAAATGCTGTAATCTTAAGTATAGTTAGAATCAAAACACAAGGCCTACGCCGTCCATAAGCCCAATGCCAAAATTAACATTGGTCTTAAGAACGGTCTGGGCCTTTTGGTTTGATTTCACTTATAATTGCTTAGTTAAAACCGAAAGATTAACAAAAACATAACTAAAACGCATAATACGCTTTTAAGAATAAATGCTCTATAACACCGAAAACGGATCTTTTTAACTTCAGGTTTAAAACTACTATATCACTCACGTCTGTTAATTATTTCCCAAAAACATGTTTTTTGCTTAGTAAAGGAAATTTCTGTTTCTGCTTATGCTCAAATGTGGAAAATTATCATACAACTTGTTTTATCAAAATGAGTGGTGAGCAATGTAAATTATAAATAATAACCTAATTCTTTAAAATCTGCTCAAGATGTTACTTATATCAAATTCCTTACTTACTGACGGTTACAGCTTTAAGCACCTAGTATGAATAGGTACCTGCTACAAGTTAGAACCCATCGTCTTTAAACTGGTATTTCAATGTGTGTACATCATAGGCCTTCTTTGTATAGTTTCCTTTGCATACATTTCCTTCTCCCTTAGACATGAATAAAAAGTAATAATATAACAAGATTTTTTGCAGCGGTAATCTAACCCTCATTGAAACTCCTGATGTAATTTCCTTCCAACCTAAACACATGCTGTAATGCCTTGATTATATTTTCCTGCAAACTGCTCGCCATGCTCAATAATTTGACTTCATGTTATTGATATTCGGAGGCAGAGGAGAACTCTCAAAGCTGCCCGAACTCCAAAACAAAAAGAACAAAATGTCGTTCCTTGAAGGGTATTGAAAAGGGTTTCTTGACGGGATTTAAGCAAATTGCCTAAAGGGACACAGCTGGATAATCATAGCGCAAAATGTGATATTACTTTTTTAGTAGCACCTTTACAGACGTATTTTTGGAATCAGTAGTTGATGTCATCGTTGTTCACATGGGTTAAACTGTAGAAATTACTCACTTTCTAATAGAATTATCATTTTGTTACCTTGAAATGTCTATTCTCTCTTTTATTTTTAATTGTTAAATTATAGAATCTACAACTTTTTATATTTTAGTGCTCAACCGTTTGCTTCCTTTTACAATACAAACATTTAAAGTGGATGTTACGGGCCATAGTCCGAGGGGATTTGAGGATGAGAATAGACTGTTGGCCGATGTATGACACTCTTTTATATAAAATTTGAGCACAGTCTGTTTAGTAGTTTTTGTGGTTATTCGGAACAGCAGACACACCGATAAATATTGTGTATTAAAATTAACGGTTAAATAAATAAAGTCGCTTTACTCCAAAAATTTGGAAATAAATGTTGAGGATAGCGTCTGGAATGAGTACGTAGGTTTGCTGCAGTGTGAATGTAAAAATAGAGTACTTAAGGCCATATTCAAGTATATCTCAACTAGATGAAGCAACACACCAAGTTTTATTCAGATATATTGAGAAGTAAGCGAGATATAGAATTTTACATTTTTCCCCATAAGGATAACATAGGGACGGTGTACGGTTTTTCCGCTTTCAATATCTCGGCAACCAATGGACATAGAGCAATGATTAAAAATACCAAATTGTTAGTTTTCCTAAGCTAAATTCAATGGTGGAAACGATATTTTGATTATTTTAATTTTGCCATGTGAAAACCCCAAAAAACCCCTTTTTAAGGGGGTTTATTCCCCTTAACCCCCACTTCCGGTGGTCTTATCGAGCTGGTTTGTTAAATTGAATAGGGGATTAACATTTTACATGTCTGTACCGATTTTCGCTGA
Source organism: Flexamia atlantica (assembly GCA_035578135.1). Lineage (NCBI taxonomy): Eukaryota > Metazoa > Arthropoda > Insecta > Hemiptera > Cicadellidae > Flexamia > Flexamia atlantica. The sequence continues at coordinate 68,614 of JAQJVK010000054.1, read as the reverse complement.
GATCAGACCATTTTTACGGATTCTATCGTGTTAACATTGAAAAACCTCTTTGCCGCCATTTTTCCAATATGGCGGCGTTTGCCCAAGGGTGCCAAAGTTGCACCCGGCAGATTCGTAATCAGCACAAAAAACTGAGTCAGAATCAGCAAAAAAATCGCTGTCCACCCAAATTTACAGGTCATCGTAACTTACAATGGGTTGGCACCCTGACTATTAATTTGAAGTTTCTTCTAGAAAAAAATTGTTTAATTGGGCTTTGGTGAGCCATTGCTGCAGCTCGGATACTATTCAAATTTCAAACCATGAGTTCTATCCAAATTGTACCAGCGTATGTAAAAATCACGCTTTACAAAAAAATTATTTATTTATCAGTTTAAATATTTCTGAATTCTTGGTGATCACCCTACATGGTAAAAAATGCCTCATAGCGTTAGTCAATAATTATCCTCCAAAAATTCCCCAAATCCTAAAATCCTGATTTGACTTCTTTCTAATATACTAGTCGGTTTGAAAGTAAAGAATGAAATATAGAAAACAATTTTTACATAAAATTCATTTGTTAACAAACATAATTTTTTATCAAATCCCACGTTGAAATTAAGAACGATCATCGTCCGTTTAGTGTTCTCAAGGAGATGGACACCCAGACTGATGACCTACTTCATGCTAAATAATCCCAGCATCTGTCTGGCTGAATGCAGCTCTCTAGAGAAACTATTTCCACCACTGTCCGGGTCTTAGCTTTACTACCTCTTAGGTGTTGTTATTTAATAAGTACCTGGTGGACCGAGCCTTTTTCACGTTTATCAGTTCATCTAATTGCTATCAAATATTTCAGCGTCATAAAATTTATAAATAAAAATCATTTTATTACTCTATGCCATATTTATGCCACACGCTGTATTCTCCCTAGTTACAGCGCTGTTATGATTACTTAATTTGTTTACATTTTCCTTGTTTATTTCGTTGCTATTACCGCAACCCATAAGGCCAATGTTAAAGTTTTACAACTTCAAAATTAGTTATTATTACGTTATTAGATATTCTCCGGCCGAGTTATCCGCATAGAACACGTTTTGAGTCATAAATTACTTATTTCCAGACTTCGAAGGAAATCCTCGGAGCCGTTTTTGAGATCGTTGTGCAAACAAGCATACAAGAACGGACGATATCATTGCTCATATAAGAGTATAGGATATTGTTTAAGACTTAAGAAGAGGTATGTACAACTATACAAAACTTGTAAACCAGTTAGTTCAGAGTCGCTCTTTATTTTTTGAAAGTTACAAACTTCCTGGTATAATCGAGGCATAAAATTAAATAAACTTTAAAACCTTATAACACTCCAAATCATCCGTTCAAATTCAGCTGAAAAGAGTAAATTCAATGTTTTGTTAGAATGTCAAAGCCTTGTTTGGGTTAATAGTGTTCTTAATGCCTTGAATGCTTTAAATTATCTGAATTGCACCATCTGCACTAAGCAGCTTTTTGGTGGAATATTTTCATGGAAATTGAGAATTAAAACTGCATACCTCTCCCGGCTTTGATTTTTTCGTTTCATTTTTTTGAAGGTTGTAAAAAATGTTTATATTATTATTAGGTAGAAAGGAAAAAGTAATGAACACATGTCATATATTTGTAATAGTAAATTGACACTTTATCATTAATTAGTGACATTATTCATACCCAGAGTATGGTCTAGGATAAAAATCATGAACCTTTTAATTGTAATCATACCTTAACAGGTACCCAATTTTTTATACCTTAAATACGAACACAGCGCCGAAGGCTCAGTCGCAAAAGGAGGGTCCAAATAGAAATTAAGGCCCTTCACCAAAGTTTAATAACTCACCCTTCAACTGTGAGAGAATTTTAGAATATTGTGAATAGCTCAGAAAGTATCTCATCCTTTGCAGAAACCGACATTTTTTCGTTATGATCGGATGGCATTCCAAGTAATTCGAAGTAATTGCTTAATAATTTTCCTTTAACTCCTTTCGTGTGGAAGGAGAGAAATTTGGAATCATACCTTATAATCGGGGCAGGAGCAAGTGTGCACTTATGCTGAAGTTGAAATTGTGCAATGATCAAAATTAGTTTGGCTATTTTTATTTATTTATTTATTTAGATATTACAAAAAAATTCACAGCATTTGGCCCTACTAAGTAGGCTTAAAAACCTACTTATCAGTAAGGTCTAGTATTATTTTATAATATTCCAAAATTACAAATTTCCTAACTAAATGTGTGGCTTAGGAGGTGACTACAAACATAACAGGAACACAAGTGGCAAGGTTCATTCTGTCAAATAATCTGAGGCTTCGAAAGATCTACAAATAAATACATAAATAACGATAAATATAAATAACAATATATATAAATAACAATAAAATATAAATAACAATAAATATGAAAATCAATTAATACAGCCAAATAAATAACACAAAAACTAACAAATAACTAAGATAACAATGATCTCAATATGAGACAGCAGCAGTTTTTTATAGTACCCCAATTAACTGTCATGCCATTTTCTGCACCAGCTGAGTTTTCTTTTATTCCTCTATTCCTACACAACTATTCTGCTTCTAATCTTTCAGCTGGCCATTTCATCAAGCCGAAATTCTTAGTCCATTTTTTTTCTAACTTCAAGATGGAGGATCTAGAGATTTTAATGATTGCAGTACTGTATTTTGTTTAATAAATCATATTATGATCATATGTTCAGGTATAGTCACAACTGCTAAAATTGACTGCGCGCTTATCAGCATACAATGGTGAGTGACTAGGTTTCTGGGTATGGCGTATGCCTGATTCGACCAACTTTACTTTGCGCGTAATCTTACAGGGCTGGGAAAACGTTTGGATTTCTCTACTTGAAATACAAGTTACAGTTTATAATAATCTTATAATTTTGGATTTAATACAAAAATAAAAATTTATAAATCAACTGCCGTTATGTGGCCTGACCATGAGTCGGTAAGCGATGAAGTCAATAAACAACAAAACACAAAAATAATGTTTTTAAGGTTTTTTCATTAATAATTCCACTATTAGCAAACATTTACTTCCATGCAGTAGTTCTGGGAGCTTTCCTGTATATTCATTATAATATATATATATATATATATATATATATATAGGTTTACGTATATTTAGTTTTTTCATCTAAAATATATATATTTACATTTTCTATTGAAAATTAGTGTGAAAACAAAAATAGTGTACATTGTAATAGTAATATTAAATCAATTAAATTGAGTAATAGTATATTTAACACCAAATATCTTATCTCACCTATCATACAGTTATTTTATAAACTTCTTTCATAATTGTTTTTCTCTTCTTGAATCATATTACAGTTTGCACAGCACCAACAGGTGCAACATGTCATGACGTTGTGTTACAGGTGTGTACTATAACAGACGCACTTGCTACACCACATGGGTATTTGACTAGTTTGTGGTAACGCAGGAGTAAATCTTAAATTAATGGATTTCCTAGCTTGTTCACTACTTAGAGTCATTTTGTTGGTATTTCTTATTTGGACATTTCTTTTGGTAAATATGTTATAATAACAAACGTAGTTTACTAATCAATACATCTGATAGTAAAGTATCTGGTAAATACGATTTATAACAATGTTTTCAATGGTTCGTATTTTTAAGTTTTACGTACTATTTTTAGTACGTTAAAAATATATTTAGATTTTTTTACCTTTTACTAGATAACAGTATTTGTTGATTGTATTTCTCATTTGATTGTTTCTTTTAGTAAATATGAAAAAACTTCTTTAATAATCAATACATTTGACAGTAAAGTATCTGGAAAATACGATTTATATCTATGATTGCAATGGTTGATATTCTTTTAAGTTAATGGTATTTTTTGAGGAGTTCCAAAAAATATATTTAGTTAAGTTTAATTTTTCCTGGATAACAGTATTTTTTCCTTCCTTGTTTTTAAAGTTTTTTGTGTTTTCAGAAATTTAACTCATTAGCTTTGGAACCTGACCCTAATGAACTATATGGAATTGGTACGTAATACATTAATTTTGATATGTATTATCGTTAAAATGAATTATACAATATTATTAAATTACAAATTAATCGAATAATAAACAATACGAGAGATAATCACGGTCTGTTTTGATTTTTAATTTAACATTTTGTAAGTCTCAGTAGCTAAAATTTAATCTATAAGATTTTTTATGTTTAAAGACGAATCAGTGTTTTGAATCACCTATAATTAAACGATTTTATTTAACAATTTGCTCTGTCAAAGACTACTCAACTATACGATTTAACCGTGACTAAATCAAGAAGAATGCAAGGTATACATTTTAAAATCAGTGCTTAAATGACATAAGATCTCGGTAATATAAATGTCGTCCTTTTTTTAATATTTTCTGACAGGATTTCTTACAATGGATAAAATATCCATTCAATTTATGTAAAAATAAAAAAATGACTCTTTCATTGGAAGGAATGCATTTTTTAACTTGTCAACACTGAAGTAAAAAATATATATCGTTTTCTTTTCAGTGGAAAGTGACACGCCAAAAGGTGATTATTCATACGATTCATATTGGTATGAGAACACACCAAAAACAAAGCTGGACGTGGTAACCATAAAATTTGAACCTCATGAAATAGCCTGCACAGCGTTTCACTTACTGGATAAGGGAGATGGAGAAAACAAGTTGCACGTCGTGTCGTTGTTGTGGCACAGAGTGATAGAAGTAGACAAGTTCGAGGTTACCAACTGTGATCAGGAGCATTTGAAGAGAATGATTAAAATTACAAAAGATGACATCAACCGTTTTGGAGTTCTCGATAAAAGATTGATTGGATACTCTGGAGAGATTTTGTTTAAGCATTCTGGACGCTGTTGGTCAAGAGGATATGTGGTGGAAATCTTTCCTCTTCATGCAACTGTTGAAAGAACTACAGTTTCACAAGTGCCCGACATTGACGACTGCGATGATCCAAGGGTGAGTCTTTCGAATTTTCCCGGTTTGGTGATGGCGATATATTAATAGGAATTCATTAAGACCCTCATTGCAATCAAAACTAATAGTAATTTATTTGTATATTTCAGGACCCAGAAAAATCTCTGCAAGATGTCGGTAAGAAAGTCCGTATTCTTAATAGCAGATGTACTGATTTAAATCGTTCTTAGTTCGTAAACGTCCTTAAAATCGATGAATTTTTGCAGCCTATTAATGTAGCCAAAGAATATCTGTTGTAGCATCCGCGGATTTATATATTCCCATAAAACTTGTTTTTGGTGTCCGTGAGATGATCTAGATTTACCTGTAAACACGTTTATAGAATCTAAGGTAAAAGATATCATGATTCTTAAAAAGGTAATTTTTGTATAGGTAAAAAAGGTTATGCATGTTTATCTATTTCATATTTAAAATATATTCCTTTATCCGGGATTAACCACAAAACCTACCGTATTTTAAAACTAAATCTAATTATATTTAAACCCCGACTGAAGCCGAAAGCTTATGAATAAAGACCGTTTTAAAAGAGTTTACAGTAAAATTGATTAGCTTTTCCATCATGATTAAAGAGAGGTAGTTTGAAATTTAAACGCTAATTCTTCCACCATAAAAATAGAACGTTGGGTGATATATGATCATATGAACACATTATTTAGAGAATTTATCATTAATTAGATTATTAGATAGATTGTATGATTCATTTTATATTATACTGTAACAATTTTCAACAATATATATTATATTGCACATTTGTTGTAAGTTTTACTTCTTAATTATTGTGGTTTTTCTAGAAGAGTGTACTGTCCTTATTTTATTCTGAGTTAATCGGGTGGGTTCTTAAATAGTATTTTTTTTAATAATAAATGTATTTGTATTTATTTGTGTTGTTTCACGTTCTAGTTATATCGTGGAGTCTTACAGGAAAGTGGCACCAGAAAGAATTTTTGTTAGACCAGTTTATTAGCAAAATCAAGTTGCCAGATCTGAAAACTAATCCTTGCGGTGATAACTGCTGGATGGTTTCCAGAACACATGACATTCCAAAACAAACCCTTAAAGTTGTGGATATATTTATAGACAGTTATTATTTAGACAGATACAAAGTAAATTCTTTTGAGGACTCTCCGACGATTGCATCGTTCAAACTTTTAGAAAAACACACTGAAGAGAACCACATGACTTGCAGAATTATATATATGACGTATTTTAGTAACTGTTACGTTAGAAAATACACTGTGCAGAAAATACACGTCTCCTCATCAGCATCTAAAACTGTTGTTGGAAAGACAGACGGCATATATACAGAATGCTTAAAAGAAATGGATGATTTAAGTATGTATTTTTTTGCTTTTCTCTTCTATCATTAGTCTAGTAAATAAGCGTCTGGTAGAAGTAACGTGATTAAATAAATGAATACTATATAAAAAGAGCACGTAAGATGGAAAAATGTCTTATTTTTTGAAATTCTAGATTTTTCCATTATATGATTACAGTCAAATCAGATTTAAAGTTCCTTTTTTAATTGAATTAAAATGTATTAAAGAATTAAATATAAGTAATTTACATATAAGTAGATAGAAAGCTCGGCTATAGACACTCTTAGTTAAATAGTTTTAAATACGTAAAATATGTCTTGATGGATGGAACAACTCATAAAAGGCCATTGAAGGATCACCCTGTATTTGCATTATTGGAGGAGCCTTAGATACAGGTTCAGGTGCATTTATTCATTTTACATGTACACGAATGGTGTCTAGGTGTATGAATAGGCAAAATTGTTCCGAACACAGTTTTCAACTTCTTAACATTTTTGGCACTCTGAATAGCACTCTTTAATTCATCAATAAAAATAATTAAATTAAATTACAATAATTACTTACGCATTTATATCTGCTTTAAAAAAACGAAGATAACTAATTTCGATTCGAAATTCTTATAATGAATATTTTTTCATATATTATCAACATTTTCTTTATTTTTATTATGGATCCAGGACATCTTAATTCATTATATATTATAAACGTTCTGTATATGATTTTTAATTTGTCAGTCCTTGGATGAGATTATGATTGTTTGAAGCATATAATTAAAAAAAAACCCATAACACACATTAATCTGCTATAAATAGCGTTTACATGATTCCGTACCGAAAGTAACTATTTTCGATGACGGCTTTACCATTGAAAATTATCATTTCCCTAGCTCTAACTTACAGCAGCAAGGGAAAAACCAGCTAATGTTCCCTTGCTCTAAATTTACTTTCCCTCAGTTAGTTTCCCATTTCTCAACCACGCGCACTAATATAGCTATTTAGCTATTCATTTTAACAATTTAAATTAGCTGTTTTTACAAGTATAACAATATAAATGTAGAAAAAGGCATACGCTAGTTTTGCTGTATTGTTAGCATATTGAGTGTTTTAACGTCCTCCAAATATGACTAATATTCCTTATGAAATAAGTTTTTATTGAAAAGTAAAGTAATTGTTTATTTAACTGATGTCTCCTTTTATGTATGTGCTTTGTGATTAAAAGTATCGTTCTTAACTTGCACCGAAAATGATTTCCCGGCCCTCGTTCAAATTATTCTCGCTCACTTTCACATGGTCAGTTTTGCTTCGCATGTGAAACTTAAGCGTGCACCGGAAAATGCCACAATCAATACTATTAATGATATAAAATATTATGTTATTGTTCATTTAACTTGTAGCTCAATCAAATATTTAGAAAAAAATTCAAAGTACTTGTTCTATTGTTGTAGTTTCCAAGTGGATTAGCTCTCAAACCTTTCAAAGATGGAAACGCGTTATAGGCACAATGTTTCATAAATCCGTCGTCAAGAAACAACTCTTCCACGAACAGTAAAGTGAACCGATCAAGAGGTAAAAAATACAAATACCTACATATCTCAACCACGGAAATGCACTTTATACTTAAATTGAACTGAGATATTAAAAGCTGTTTCAGGAGTTCCATTGAATTATTTTTACCATGTAAAATGTAATCTTAAGTATAGTTCGAATCAAAACACAAGGCCCACGCCGTCCATAAGCCTAATGCCGAAATTAACATTGGTCTTACCCACGGTCTGGGCCTTATGATTTGATTTCACTTATAATTGCTTAGTTAAAACCAAAAGATTAACAAAAACATAATTAAAAAGCAGAATACGCTTTTAAGAATAAATGCTCTATAACACCGAAAACGGATCTTCTTAACTTCAGGTTTAAAACTACTATTTCACTCACGTCTGTTAATTATTTCCCAAAAACATGTTTTTTGCTTAGTAAAGGAAATTTCTGTTTCTGCTTATGCTCAAATGTGGAAAATTATCATACAACTTGTATTATAAAAATGAGCTGTGAGTAATGTAAATTATAAATAATAACCTAATTCTCTAAAATCTTAAGATGTTACTTATATCAAATTCCTTAATTACTGACGGTTACAGCTTTAAGCACCTAGTATGAATAGGTACCTGCTACAAGTTAGAACCCAATCGTCTTTAAACTGAGCATTTCAATGTGTATACATCCTAGGCCCTCTTTGTATAGTTTCCTTTGCATACACCCCCTTCTCCCTTAGACATGAATAAAAAGTAATAATATAACAAGATTTTTGCAGTGTTAATCTAACCCTCGTTGAACACATATTCCTGATGTAATTTCCTTCTAGCCTAAACAGATTCTGTAATGCCTTGATTGTATCCACCTGCAAACTGTTCGCCATTCTCAATAATTTGACTTTATGTAATGACTAATATAGTAGCAGAGCAGAGCTCTAAAAGCTGCCCGAACTCCCGAACAAAACGAATAAATGGTCGTTCCTTGATGGATATTGAAACGGGTTTTTTGAGGGGATTTTAGGCAAATTGCCTAAAGGCTTTCATATAGATGTATTTTTGGAGTCAGTAGTTGATATAGTCGTTCTTCACAAGGGTTAAACTGTAGGAATCACTCGATTTCTAATAGAATTTTCATTTTGTTATCTTGAAATGTCTATTCTCGCTTCTATTTTTAATTGTGAAATTATAGAATCCGTAACTTCTTACGTTTTAGTGCTCAAATGTTTGTTTCCTTTTAAAATATAAACATTTAAACTGGATGTTACGGGCCATAGTCCGAAGGGATTTTAGGATGAGGATAAACTAAGTGTTGGCCGATGTTTGATACTCTTTTATATCAAATTTGAGCACAGTCAGTTTAGTAGTTTTTGTGATTATTCGGAACAGCAGACATACCGATACATTTTCATATTAAAATACTCAGTTAAATAAGTAAAATCGCTTTACTCCAAAAATTTGTCAAACAATTTTGAGAATAGGGACCAGAGACAAAGAGAAAGTTAAAAATATGCAAAAGAACAAAGAAAGAAATTATTAACTCAATGTCAGAAACAACACGGAGGCAGACCTCTAAAAACCTTCGACTGCCTAGAGCCATCTTTAAAGCGCCACCAACTACGAGTACTTAGAACTCAGAAGAAAGTTATCCGTTCAGTTGAATAGTCCTACTTGTTTTAGAAGGATATTGAATCAAACCTACTATATTAGACCATTAAATTATTTTTCGTTATACTGCTTCAAAAACAGATGTTTTTAATGCATGTTTTCCGGACCTAAATACACTCTTTTTATTCCTAGGAATTAAAAGCTGATGTACTCGATACCAGCTGACTCTTTATAGTCCTAGGACTATAAAAGTCAAAAAGTGCCGAGTACGTCGTAATAATCGAACAATATTCATTCGATTACAAAAATTATCGAAACATTCATCGTTATTATCGAAACATTTATTGTTGTCAGTTTAATCAATTTGTGAAACTCGCTCATTTCACCAATCGATAATTACATGCGTTCGATACGTCGATAGTTGTTCATAGTTGTCAGTCTACCCTAACACAAATGAAACAGACAATCAGCTGATTGCTTCAAATAGCAAGAACAAGACGGTGGCATCTTTTGAAGGCATCTTTAAAGGTAAACAAGCTGTAACATTTTGGTTTTCTTAAGTAGTTTACGTATTGTATTGAGCAATATAACGAAAAATATAGTTCATCACACGGACCTAAAGCTGTTTTTCGTTACTCGGTCATTTTTCAACCTCGGCTTACAGACTCGGTTGTAAAACTTGACCTTGTACGAAAAGCGTCACTTTAGGTCCTTGTAATGAAATATACTATTATATTGTTTGATTCATTATGTTAAGCATGTAAAACGTGCTGTAATGTTTTGCAGCATTTTATGCAGTCATATTAAGTTGTATTTTTTGCACAGTTACACAACTTTAATGGTGTAATGTGGGTAATGTTGCTTAGAGGTTGGCAGCCCCTTTTTACCTTGCACCCCCCCCCCCGCCCCCCCCCGCGAACACAACAATTTATTTGGGCCTCAGGCCTGTGCGTGGGATTTACCAATAAAAAAAGAAGTGAGCCTGGGGTACAGGAGATAACAGTATTGGTAGGAGGTAGGAGCTACGACTGACTGAACCCAGCGCTGCATTGGCTCCGAAGCCAGCGGGCGACCACATCCAAAAGCGTCTCACTGAAAAATGTCTAATACAATATTATTATTTATTGTTACACTTCATCAAAGGGTAATAGTTTTAACTTTCCGAGCACATTCTTTCAAAACAGAATATCTTCTATATCAACAAACCTATCACCCGATTTCAAACGCTTTTACAATTTTGCCCCTTATTATTCAAGAAACTATGAATTGTTCACAGAGATTATAATTAAAAGCTATATCCCCACCCTGTCTTCTAAAAGGTTTTGAACAGATCTGTACCTATCAAAAATGTTGCCCGAGAGCGGACTGTACCCTGCCGCCATCTTTGTCCATTAGTTGGCTCCTCCCTGTCATCTCAGTTTCACGTTACACCACTCTCATAACATACATTTTGAGGCAAAACAGTATTAAGTTTCAAAACACTCACTCAGTCTAGCTAGGCAGGAGTGAGATGAAAACAAAGAGCCAATATATGTGTTGATTTGAAGTTCCTTCTAGGAAAAATATTGTTTAATAGAACTTTGATGAGTCATTGCTACAGCTTGGTTACTATTCAAATCTCAAACCATGAGTTTTATCCAAATTGTACCAGCGTATGTAAGAATTGATTTTTACAAAAAAAATGAGTGATTTATTATTTCAAATTTTTAATTCTTCGGGATCACCCTACATGGTATAAAGTGCCACATAGCTTTGGTCAATGATTACCCTCCAAAAAATTCCCCAAATCCTAAAAGCCAGATTTGAAACTAAAAGGATGACTTTTTGTATGAACGAAAACTCTCTTCCCCTGGAATTTCTGTTCGGTAATATTATAACATTTCCCACACCTAAAAAATACCTTAAAATTTCAATCAAAAAGCAATGCACAGATAAATATTTGAAAGACTGTCAAGGACATTTTCTAGAAATGAATCACTAAGAATGATTCATTGAGTTTTCTTTAAACTAAACTTTTTTGTTATTAGTCCAGTCAAATTGTAAAGTAAAAAGGGCAAAAGAGGCAAACTGTCCAGGAGGATGTCAGGACTTTTTTGTAAGTTGTTAAGACCATAAAGAAGAGTAAAACACCAAGTTTGCAGAAACGGGAATCTTGTGCGTCCAGAGCCACAGCGAGTAAATGTTAGGAAATATTAATGCACTTTTTAATTTTTCCCAAATATTATCTCATTTTGCCTTGACGTTACTTCTTCTTTTTGATTTAGATTTCAAACATTTAAGAAAACTCTCTTTTGAATGACTGTCAGTTCAATATTTTGTTACCCAGCTATAAACCTAATCAAACTTCAAACTCCCGGTAAGAGATTAATTTTTATTTCACTCACTAATAACTGAGGATATAGGGCCTCTAAAACATAGGAGGGTGTGGAAAGATTATATAGGTAGCTTCTGCAAGTTTTCTGCAGTTTTGGATGCACAGACAATTAATCAAATTTTTCTATCAAACAAGATAAATTCCTACTGTGGTTTCAGAATTTACCAGTATTTCAGAATTCAGATTGAGAAACTCTAACCAATTTGTTCGTTAGTAGAGGAGATATTCCTGGGCGAACTATCCTAGGTAGAACACAAGTTATCTTTTCACTCCTTTCTAGAACATGTTAGTCTTAAAATAGTTGCAACTATCATAATGTCACCGGATACATAGAAAACATGTAATCGATCTCCTACGCCAGTAAACACTTTCAAGTACGCTGATGTCACTTCACATATTCAACAGGACGATCACAGTTAACATACTGTGTCAACAATTATATTTTCACAAACATATCACGTCACTTCTTTTGTCTCACTCTTAGCATTAAAGTAGTTGGTTTTACTAATTTTGTATTAGCGCTTTTGGTAAAATTGCAATTCTAAATTTTTATGACAAAGGCTAATTTTCTATACTTTTTGGAAATGCTCTTTATTTGCATCGATCATTTATTTGTACTTAGAAAAGGGATATGAAATCATGCATCTGTTAACAGCGTTAATAAGTTTCATAGATGTTTTCAAATTTTCCTTTTTTTTGCCTGATGTGGCGAATTATTATTGTAGTCCTGGTTGAAAACTGAGGACTACAACCATTACATTCCCTAACAGTTCTTTGAAACAATTATTACTCAAACCTGGATTATATTCTACACATTATATCCCGAGTTTGAAGGTTTTATTAATTTAGCTAGCAATACATTGTAAGTCGTTCCATGTAAACTAAAAGTAATAAATTATTTTAACCTTTGGGAAAAAGTGAATTTTTTTCTTTTATGTTTTGCCCGAGTAATTCTGGTTCAGAATACCAAAAGGTAACCTTAATTGAAATATTTTAAGAAAACTAAATACTCTAAAGCCTTAAAAAAATTCCAGCTGGAAATGTCTGTTCCCGATCGAATTCTTTAAGTTTTCCCATGACTTGAACATTATTCTCTTACGTACCTATGTAAGAGAAACATGTTACCTTAGGCCTACATTAGAGATACTAATGCATTCGCAAAAACTAAAATTCAATATTTTAATTGTAATTCTGCCTCTGACTCAGCACTTGAGGACATTGGTCTCTCGTGAGATGAATAATTACACCCCCTGACCTAGACCCCGAGCTATATCGTGTTCTGAGAAATCCCCTTCGTTGTAAATTTCCATCTAAGTAGTTTGGAAGATAAAAATGTAATCAGCAATGTAACAAAATTTATTTGACATCTCCGCTAAATAGCGGCTTTAAAATTGGAGTATGTAAAGGATATTTTCATTGTAATTACGTTTCTTTCATATCCTTGTCATCATCTTTTGTGTTAGGCACTGCATCCTTTGTACATTTATAATTACCAGCAATGGGACTCATAAACTCTGAAAATCAAAAACTACAACTTCTTCGGAATATGAAGATTGTTTGGCGAATCGCTGTCTCAATCAATTCGCCATTTTATAACTGATTGAGCTCGCCATTATTATTGCTATACGACTATGACCACTTTGGGCCATAGTCGTAAATCCTTATGCAATGTTTATATGACATCTGAACGTCAACTGCTGTCGCGCTATCAGTTGAAACTGGTGTTATGCGTGACAATAGGGTGTGTTTTAATGTGTCAGTTGAGTCAGATAAGCCCTCTCTCCTACTTTCAACTTAATTGTCACCTTATCAAAGTGACGCACATTGCTCATGACAGGAATTACGAATACTCTCCAGAAAGTAGAATGCTGGTTATACAGTGTGTAAAAAAATCCGCCCCCCTCCTTAATTTTTTTGTTTGTTAAGACAAACAATTAACCTTTAGGGAATTATACTAACTCAAGCCAAATTATTTTTTGACGTTACCAAAAATTTTGAGTGTCCCCCAAAAATGGGGGATTTTGGGGGAAACTCAAAATTTTCAAATGCAAACCCCTTTTGAGTGACTCTTCATTTTAAAGAGCTTTCAAAAAGTAGATAAATGGTGAAAATTGGAGGCCTCTAACGTGTCTCTATCCAAATTGACAGCTTGTCAAAATTTTGAGTACAACACATACTTGAAACCTGGCGTCTAGGACATTTGGAGTTTAAATTCACCGTTGGTGACGTAAAAATGAAACGATCCTGGAAAAAATGTTGTTAAATGAAAAACTAGTCTCTTTTCGTGATATTTAACATTTTGAGTGTCCCCCAAAAATGGGGGATTTTGGGGGCAACTCAAAACTTTCAAAAGCAAACCCCTTTCGAGTGACCCCTCATTTTAAAGAGCTTTCAAAAAGTAGATAAATGGTGAAAATTAGAGGCCTCTAACGTGTCTCTATCCAAATTGACAGCTTGTCAAAATGTTGAGTACAACACATACTTGAAACCTGGCGTCTAGGACATTTGGAGTTTAAATTCACCGTTGGTGATGTAAAAGTGAAACGATCCTGGAAAAAATGTTGTTAAATGAAAAACTAGTCTCTTTTGGTGGTATTTAACATTTTGAGTTGCCCCCAAAATCCCCCATTTTTGGGGGAAACTCAAAATTTTAAATTTCACCAAAGGAGACTAATTTTTTACTGAACAACATTTTTCCCAGGCTCGTTTCATTTTTACGTCACCAAAAGTGAATTAAAACTCCAAATGTCCTTGACGCCAGGTTTCAAGGATGTGTTGTATTCAAAACTTTCACAAGCTGTCAATTTGGATAGAAACACGATAGAGACCTCCAATTTTCACCATTCATCTACTTTTTGAAATCTCTTTGAAATGAGGGGTCACTCAAAAGGGGTTTGCATTTGAAAATTTTGAGTTGCCCTCAAAATCCACCATTTTTGGGGGACACTTAAAATTTTTGGTAACATCAAAAAATAATTTGGGTTGAGGTAGTTTCATTCCCCAAAGGTTAATTGTTTGTCTTAACAAACAAAAAAATTAAGGTGGGGGGGACGGATTTTTTTTACACACTGTATTAAGTAGTTTGTAGAAAGCAAAACTTTAAAACTAATTGTTTCCATTTCTTTTATCATATATCAACAATGGTTGTTAATTATTATTATTACTGAATTGCGCTGATGAGTAAACTTTAAATATATCTTTTAATATCAGTAGAAAGTTTTGAAAATGTCATTTTAATGCAAAGTTTGAAGACCTTATTGGCACGAGAGATCATTATAATCTGACGTTTGGCACATCCCCTCGGTGTGAGCAACTATTTTTCATAGCATAGTCAACCCATAAAAAGAGTCGGAGCAATTAATTACATTTAAACCATTCCTAAAGTGATTTTAAAAATTGCACACCCGAGAATAGTTATCTGTATGTTGAGTGAGTAAAGGTAGATGCGCTGTACTCTCAAAATATACACAAAGTTTTTTCTTCACCTGCAATAATATATAGTACCTGGTGGACCGAGCCTTGCTCGGTGTTATTTCATGTTTACCAGTTCATCCAGTTACTATAAAATATTTCAATGTCATAAAATTGATAAATAGAAACCTTTTTTATTGCTCTATGGTCTCTTCATCCCACTTGCTGTATTTTCCCTTAATGGCTGTAGATTCCAAACAGCTGTTATGATTACTTCATTTGTTTACACTTTCCTTGTTTATTTTCGTTGCTATCACGGCAACCCATAAGGCCAATGTTAAAATTTTACAACTTTAAAATTCGATTTATTACGTTATTAGATTTTCTCTGGCCAAGTAATCTGCATAAAAGACGTTTTTGAGTCATAAATTACTTATTTCCAGACTTTGAAGGAAATCCTCGGAGCCGTTTTTGAGATCGTTGTGCAAGCAAGCAAGCATACATACAAGATAACATTGCTCATATAAGAGCATAGGATACTGAGCAAAAAATTTATTTTATTGTACCTTAGCAAATAATAAAAAAAGATCCATTTTATTTCATTCGCTGACTTTCATGCACTAGCGATCAGCTGATTGTTGCAACGTTCTTAAATGCTTAATCCTTAGACGATCTCACGGCTGTTGTTGTAGATGTTATTCTTATTTGTTATTCCTGCCTCTAAATCAGCTGTTAGCCCCTGCATTTGTTGAGCTGCAATATATTTGCAAAGTTCGTGAAAATTTGAAGGCACTCTCATTTTTTAATTATTAATTTTAATGTTATTCTAATGGGTTTACTTTGTTTTCCGCCCGAAAACAAACTAATCACTTTACTCCCGCTGGGAGACAGGTTATTATTTTACTCACAAATTAGAAGGGGTAAAATGCGTCTAAAAATAGCAGGTGGGGGAAAAGTACATTTTATTACTATGGACCAAAGTGATGCTTTTCGTTCGAGGACAAGTTTTTCGACCGATACAACGAGGCGTTGAACCGATGAACGACATATTGTACAACATTGAATGTACAGCTTTAAGATCACTCTGAGACTTTGTATATATAATACATTCCTTCATCTTATTGCTTTAAAGCTAGAAAACATTAAAAGGCATACTTGCTTGTATTAGAGGGATACCCCAATCATCACTTTATAATGATCCCTCGTGCCTCTAAGGTCTTTCAACCTTGCATTAAAATATAGGTTTTTTTTACATTTTAGTATTTCGAAAGACGATTTTTGAATTGAACTGATCTAAAAAGTGAACAAGAACAATAATATTACCACGATTGCCAATATTTAATTATACATATGAAAAAAACCTAGTGCGTTTTGAATTTTTGTTATTTACAACTACTTCATTGCCTCCCCGGATTTATTTGGCTGTAGATGAATTATGCTCAGCAGCTTACTTCCTGAAGAGTAGTCATAATTTTCTGTGTGAGACAATGTGTTTCAATTTGCATAGTGAAATTTCAGTTGAAAGTAGGAGAAAGGCCTTATCTGTCTCAACTGACACATCACAGCAGACACTCTATTGTCACATATAACACCAGCTTCAACTGATAACGCGACAGCAGTTGTCATTCAAACGTCTTGGAGGAATTATCTCAAAAGATTTGCGAATGTAACTGCTAAATAAAGAAGATAGTGATAGTAAAATGTTAAATAATAATTGTGATTTTCACTGCGTTACGATGTATCACACAGTAATTGAACTGGCTTTGCTCGAGTTTGAGGAAGACTTTATGTTCACTTTTTTGCAAACAACAAATACTTCTGTAAGCTAAGAGTAAGAAATATCCAAAATTAAGAGAACCGTATTCCAGAGTAGGGCTTAAATCTAAAAAAGGGCTTCGACGTAACAATTTAGTAGCTTAAATCTTTAGCTCTATCCCCATTTTTTTAATTCAGTACTATTACCCCCTCCCCAAATTTGTGAATTTATTAATTCTACCCCTCTTCTCCTTTTTATCAGCTTTTTTTGTAGTACGAAGATTTCACTGCACTCATGGGGAGTTTGAATATGCTTCACCACGACATAAGAAAGCTAAAAACAACTTATGATATATTATCCTTTTTTCAGTTTGCGTTTTTCATAGTTTATTCTGAGTACAAAATTAATTTATTAATTAAGTTTGTTACCATTGATTTCAACAAACAAACGTTGAACATGTTCTTTAAACTAGGCAGTAATTCCTGAAACAATCCTCACTTACGAAGAGAATTGAAGCTTTTTATATACATTTGATTAGTCTCATTGTTGGTAATTTATGAATATACAAAGGATTCAATGCCTAAGATAAACGATGATGAAAAATATATGAACTGAACCTACTTACTAGTGAAAATAAAATTCATATTCTCCAATTTTAAAGTCGTTGTATTTATTAGCAATACTATTTCAGAGTAAACTTAGTTGAATACACTTTTATCTTCCAAACTACTTAAATGAAAATGTAAAAGGAATGAGGTTTCCCAGAACATCTCAATATGGCTAGGGCTTAAGACAGGGGGTGAAATTAATCATCTTATATTGTCGAGAGCACAACGTCCTCAAGCGCTGAGTCATGATCAGAATAAAAATTAGCAGAATAAATATTGAATTTAGCTTTTTACAAACGTATTGACATCTCGTATTTAAATTTTCATACCTATGTAAAATAAACATGTAAGAGTTCAAGTACATGGTAACGATTATAACAATTTTAATCAGGAACAGATATTTTCAGCTGGGGTTTTACATTATGAAGAAGCTTAATATTATTTAAATTTAGTTATAATACTTAAATTTTGGTCCCCACCAATATGCTAAAACTAAATTAATGAGATAATTTATAAAAAAAGGAAAACAAATGCATTTTTGTAAAGCTTGAGGGAACTAATAATATCATTTTAGTTTACATTTTATGATTTCCAATGTATAACTAGCTAAATTGCTCAAAGTATAAAACTCAGGATATAATGGTTTGGATAAAGTTTGAGTCATAATTGTTTTAAATTATATCTACGGAATGCAGTGGTCGTAATCCTCATTTGTAACCTTTTAATAATTCACCAGTTTTGGCAAAATGGAAAATTTAAAAACAAACATGAAACTCTTTTACACTGTTAATAAAAAACATGATTGCCTATTCCTTTGCTAAATACAATTAAATGATTAAATACAAGGATTAAAAATATACTGTCAGCCTCATCTTGAAACACTGAATAGTAGTCTTCTGGTAAGTGAAAAATTGGCTCATTATCAGGTATATAACAATAATACTGTATAAGTGGAAGAATCTTAAAAAAATATTTCGTGAAACATTATCAAAGAAACATAATATAAAATATCAAATGATTTAGTAACTTGGTCAAATAAAAGAACTAGAAATAAAAACTTCCTTGGAATTATGTTAAGTAAAATAAAACTAAAGTAGTACTAAGGAAAGAAATATTTAAAATACTCATATGAGCATCGCAATCAAACTTAATGAAAATTTAATGATAAAAAACCCATCAGGACTTCGGGATATGGTTACTTACATCAAAACTAAGAAAAAAGTTTCTGTAAACATGGGTCCTAAAATGCTCGGTTATCCGTCTGTCGGTCTGTATGTGTTTTAACATGATTTTGCATAACTATGGAACCACAAAAGATATCAACTTCAAACTTGGTACTTATATGCTGACTATTAGGTCCTATTTTCGTGCGGAGTATCAAGTTTCTACTTTGTACCATTTCAAAATGGCAGCCATTTTTATATTTTAAAAATTAATGTCTTAAAAACCGTAATTTTTTAAAAAATTGAACAAGTCACAAAAAAGTTGCAAAATTTTATTTCCTACAAAACCATATTAAGATTATTAAGATCGAACAACAAGTAACGGAGTTATTGCAATTTTTCCAACAAAATACATGCACGTTTTATGGTAGTTATGGCAATTTTACTTGAATTCTGTTAGCAAAATTGCAATAACTCCGTTAATTGTTGTTTGATCTTAATAATCTTGATATAGTTTTGTAGGAAATAAAACTTCGCAACTTTTTTGTCTCGTCCAATTTTTTAAAAATTTACGGTTTTTAAGATATTAAGTTTTAAAATATAAAAATGGCTGCAATTTTGAAATGGTACAAAGTAGAAACTTGATACTCCGCATGAAAATAGGCCCTAATAGTCAGCATATAAGTACCAAGTTTTTAAGTTGATATCTTTTGTGGTTCCAAAGTTATTCAAAATCATGTTAAAACACATACAGACCAACAGACGGATAACCGAGCATTTTAGGACCCATGTTTACAGGAACTTTTTTCTTAGTTTTGATGTAAGTAACCATATCCCGAAGTCCTGAAGGTTTTTTTTTATCAACACCCTGTATATGTACTGTATCCGAGATGACCTTTATTTTTCAATTCGTTTGAAATCCAGACTACATGAACTGAAAGCCGCATTGTATAAATTGACAAATATATCATTAAATCATGACTTCTTCGTTAATACAGAAATTTGGTATTATAACTGATTACAATTTAAATCGTCAATTTGGCTATACAACAAACCTTAGGATTAAACCTAAGATTCATTCAATATTAGGATTTCATATTCCATTAATGACGCGGGATACCGGAATTGGATTTTTCCATTGTTGGATAATATAATATACATACACTAAAGTGGGAGGTGCGCCACGTCTATGAAGTTGCAGCGCATCTTTCCATCCTCATTGCAGATATAACTGGCACGCCAGATGATTTTGTTATAGTAAGGCTTGTTATTTAATTTTCAACCCTTTAGGATTTGTGAAGGAAAATGTTAAAAAGATAAATATGATTGAATAGTATATTCACTTGGATTTCATTCTGTGATAAATATATAGTGAAGGTTAAAAATAGTTATCTTAGCATAACCGTAGTTAGTTACATTAAACATGTTAAGGTTGTGCGGACGCCGTTAGGGACAGACTATTCCGCCAGGCAGCATGACAGTCTAATGATTATTTACTTTATTTTGCTGAACTTTTTGTCAGTGCATGTGATTGGGATGTGTCATAAGAATGTTTTGGTAGCATTCTTTTGTTGAATGCGGGTTGCCTAACCAAATTATGCAGGTGTTAAGGTCAGTTTGTTTGTGCAACATTCCTGGAGAAAGTTTAAATTATAAAAATTTTAATTTTTGTGATATAAGACGGAATCATTTGGCCTACAAAATGACATAATTTTAAAACATATGACACTTATGAAAACGGAAGAAAAAATTATTTGTCAACGTCATTGAAAATTTTTTTATTTATTTTTTTATTTCCTTGATGTTATGTTTAAGACATTCATTAATTATAAATAATTCCCAAATATTGGCCCTGACGGTTAAACGGTGTCTTCGTGAATGATGCAAGAAAGATGGGAATTTTCGTCCTATTATTACACTTTTGACATCTGTAGTTCACAAATATTACATCCAAAAAAAATTGTTTTAATTCCTCGGAACTATCTTATCATGAGTAGCATAAAAATAAAAGGAAGCGAATCATAAAAATTTTCGACTGCACCACCTTAAACGACAAATACAACATCCCCGTGAAGTTTCACCAATGACAGTTGTTGGTTATCGGTCGACGCTAGTGTGTGACAATGTGAGACAATAGAGGGTCTGTTGTGATATGTCAGTTGAGTCAGATAAGAGCATTCTCCTTCTGTCAACGGAATTGTCACCTTACAAATTGGCAAACATTGTTTACTAAAAGGAAGTTACAACAGAGAGATTTGACGTCATTCCTCAGGTATCTACTCTATTTAAATTTACGTGGTAAATTTCCACTAATGATTTAAAGGGGTTCTCGTCGACCTTTAAATTAAATTTTAAGTGAGAATTCCCAAGTAATTAAAGCTATAATCAAAGCTTGTATTATTTAAAGGTAAATATTAAGAATTAACGTCTGAGATAATTTTTTTACAGTAATTAAGAGCCAAGCAAGTCTTAAGAGTCTTAAGAATATTTGTCTTAGAGTTAAAATATTAGCAGTAAAATACAGCTCTCAAAGTCAATGAATACCTTTTCTCGTTATGCTACGAAAACAGCTTTTATCAAGAAATACGTTGCGGGGCTTCAGTGCTTTTTTACCCTAGGGAGTATAATGATAATTTTTTCCCCCTAGGGGAGAGATAGCTGATGTAGAGGTCAAAAGCTGTTCATAAGTTTAACCTAACACTAGCATAAACGTAATAAATAGTCAGTCGATTGCTGTTATAATAAGAACAAAATGGAAACCATCTGAGTAAAAAACCTCTAAAGGCAAACAGTTGTTTTGTGATGCAGTCTCCTTAACATTAGTGCAACATGAGTAAATTTTAAAAGTTACATTCAAATTTAAACATGTTTTGTAAATGAAACATAGTAGTTCGTTAACGACTTTTTTAAAAGTAAATCAAGCTTATTTACCTTCATACTTCTGTGAATTGGACCTATTTACTTTCATTTTTCTGCAAGTCAAGTGTTTAAACTTAAAAGCCCATTTAACTTCATTGTAGAAATTTTCAGAGATGAAAAGAACCCATGTCTTTGTTACACGTTTTGGTTGTTGACTACCTACAAAATTTAAGTAAATTGGTGCAACAGTTAAGGCGAGAGGGAGCATTTAACAACCAAACAAATAAATAAACCTACAAACTCTTGAACTTATAGTATACCCTGGATTTTTAAATTAACTATGCAACTGCAAACAAAATACTTGTTTCTATACAAACATTTTCTGACGGGTTATATATAACTTTACCTAAATAATTTCAACAGTGAGCAACATACATAATAGAGTAAATGAGAGTAGTAGACTGTTAGGTATTTCAACCGAAGTAAACAGTGAATTAACACTAAAGGGGCCGTAGCCATTATAGTATATTTCATTACAGGGGGCGAAAGTGACGCTTTTCGTACGAGCTCAAGGTTTACGACCGAGCCACTAAGCGAGGTCGTAATGTGAGCGAGTAACGAAAAGTCACTTTAGACCCATGTTTTGAACTATATTTTTCGTCATATTGCATAAAATATTGAGCTAACTACTAAACAAGACGAAAGAGTTGTTTCCAATTTGTTCTTGCATTTAAAAATCAGCTGATTATAATATGTCAATTGTTTTGATGTTGTGTCAGCTGATGATAACGATTGATATATCGCAATCTGTGTACCATTGATTGCAACAATCAATATTTTAATCTACTGTTTCGTATCATGAATCAGTCTTACCGCTAACATCGTTATCGCTCAGCTTATCTTCTCACTGTCGCAAAATTGAATGTTTTTTCAGCCTCTTGACCCGTATAATGAACTATATTTTTCATTATATCGTTCAATACAACACGCTAACTACTTCAGAAACCCAATCTATTACTTTAAAATATATCTCCCAAAGACGCTTCCATCTTGTTCTCGCTATTTAAAACAGTCGGCTGATTGTCTATTTCATTTTTGTTAGGTTAGATTGACAAATGAGCAACTATCGACGTATCGAATGCATTTAATAATCGATTGATGGAAAGAGCGAGTTGCGCAAATTAATTAAACCGACAACAATGCAACAATGAAATGCAATTGATAATAATAATCGATAAACACTCTCGATGCAAACGACAGCTCACCAGCATCAACGCTGACTAACACACGTTTGCAGTATTAGTGCATCATAAACGAACAGCTGACGTCCTCAACATCAGCTGACTCTTTTCCTCCCTAGGGTGGAAAAGAGCTACTTTCGCCCCGCAACGCATGTATTGAAAACAGTCGTTTTCGCAGCAGTAAGACGAAAAAATATTTTTCTTTATTATCTCTTTTAATTGGCGTTGTCCTTTGTTAAACATATCAAATGAAACATAGTTTAAGCAGGTGGAACTGAAGGTGACGTTGAGGCAGCTGCGTTCGAGTGACAGAAGTCGCAGCGCAGTTGACATCGCATATTATATTTAACTGGTCTGTTGTTACGTTACACCATACCTTAAAACTATGAAATTGCTAGTTTGTTCTCTTTTCAGAGTTTCACTCATTGCATATCTCATTTGGGCATTTCTTTTGGTAAATATGTTTTAATGAAACCCTATTGTTTAGTGTATAAATACATATGATAGTGAAATGTGTGGTAATTATACAAGATAATTATTTTTAATGGTTAGTATTTTAGTGTTTCTTAAGACATTCTTTACAGGGCGTTCCAAAATGTCCATCTTTCATCCGGTTTTTTTTCATTTGCCACCCTTTGTTTTTAAAATGTTTTCTTTGTTTTCAGCAATTTAGCTCATTAGCCTTTGAATATGACCCAAATGAAATATATGGAGTTGGTACGTAATGGATTGATATTATATCAACTACGGCTAAAATGTCTTACATATATTTTCCAGTTTTGTATATATAGCATGAATCAATGAAGTTTGAGGTAATACAAGGAAGAAATAAAGATACAGCATTACCCTCTTAGTGAAGTTATTTCATTTTTATCTCATAGCTTTTGTTTGTTTAGAGACACATAATTACAAACCGCTTAATGCTTTGATGAATTTGTTAAACAGTTTGCACTGTTAGAGACTAGTAAACTAAACTATACAATTAAATCACAAAAATAATTACAACTGTAGTAATAGCAATAACAGTCATGTGTTCGAAATCAACTGTTAAATCTAAGGGTCTTGGTGATTGGCATTTGGTTTTTATAAGTTCCCTCAGAAGTCATTTCACATAATGGATAAAATTTTCAATTAAATCAGGAAGAAAACCTTACTCTTGTCTAGGTGATACTTTGGACTTTTAAAAAGTAGCCAACACAATTTTTTTATTTCCTCTTCATTTTTTAGTGGAAGATAAAACACCAAAAGGAGATTTTCTATACGATTCATATTGGTATGAAAACATACCAAAACAAAAGTGGGATGTGGAAATCATAAATTTTGACCCACATGATATAGTCTGTACTGCTTTCAACTTACTGGAAAAAGGAGAAGGAGAAAACAAGTTACACATCGTGTCATTGATGTGGCACAGAGTGATAGAAGTGGACAAGTTCGAGGTTACCAATTGTGATCATAAGAAATTGAAAAGGATGATTACAATTACAAAAGATGGCATCAATCGTTTTGGCGCTCTCGATAAAAGAATGATTGGATACTCTGGAGAGATTTTGTTTAAGCATTCTGGACGCTGTTGGTCAAGAGGATACGAGGTGGAAATGTTTCCTCTGTATGCAACTGTTGAAAGAACCACAGTTTCACGAGTGGTCGACTTTGATGATGGCAGCGAATGTGATGATTTAGGGGTGAGTCTAAGCTATGGTCCGCTAATTGTGAATTATAATATATTAACATAATCAATATCGTCTTTCAACTGAAATCCCACATTAATTCTTTCATATATTTCAGGACCCAGAAACGTCTTTGGAAGATATTGGCAAGAATATCCGTCATCATGATAGCAGATAAACAGATTTGCATATATAAACCGAAAGTATTCCAATTAAAAAAGGCTGTTTTAGCCTTTAAGTATAGCAAAAGAATAATTTTCTTTTTTAATTTTGATTTAATTTGCTCCCAAAACCTATTTTTGATGTTGAAAAATCTTAGTGTAATGAAACACATGATAAAAATTCATTTATCTGAGATTGATTTTCTAGAATTTGAACAAAGAGATATGATGAGATTCGATTTTACAAGCCTTAAGTTTATATTTTGTTGAATTAGAACAAGCGACATAATGCAAATTCAATAATTTTATTTTTATACCTTTTAGCTATTATCCTAATCAAACACTAAATTTAATTAGACTCAAATCAACTTAAGCCTATAAGCTTACAGATATTAAATAATGTAAAAGAATTTAGTGTGGTTACCATCCCTTTATTTGCATCTTGCTAAAAGGATTTAAATCCAAAGTCCTCAATCGTCAAAACAAAATGTATTTAGAGACAATACATACTTTCATCAATCCTATATGCACTGCAAATTGAATTTAAGGTTTATTTCTAACGGAATGCGGTTTTATTTAGCATTGTACACTGTCCCCCTATTTCCTTTAATGTTGAACACATGCACTCCTAAAATATGTCAGTTGTGTTTTTGTTAATTATGATTTATTCACTAATACTATAGCATTTAATAATGGTATTTTCATCGTTCTAGTTACATCGTGGAGTCTCCCAGGAAAGTGGTACCAGAAAGAATTTCCATTTGGCAAATTTTTCAGTACAATCAAATTGCCAGATCTAAAGGCAAATCCTAGTGGGGATAACTGTTGGATTTTATACGGACGCACGGTATTCCAAAGCAAATCATTAAAGTTCTAGATATATACGTACGTAGATATATACGTAGACAATTATTATTTGGACAGATTCAGAGTAAATTCTCTCTAAGATACCACGCTGATTCGTTTAAACTTTTAGAAAAACACACTGAAGAAAACCACTTGATGTACAAAATTATATACATGTCTTGGGGTGGTAGCTGTTACATTAGAAAATATACTCAGAAAACAATATACTTATCTTCGTCAGCATCAAAAACAGTGATGGGAAAGACAGAAGATGAACATACAGATTGCTTAAAAGATATGGAGGAATCAAGTATGTATATTTTGTACCTGTTTATTTTGCTTTTAAAGATCTTTAAAATGTGGCTTAAAGGAGTAACTAAATCAAAAATATGGAATATAAGAAAAAGGGAATTATATAAGCAAAGATATAATGTTGTTTATAGATTTTTTTCAATACTAAGATTACAATATAGCCAAATTTCAAAGCTACAAACATATTGGTAAAAATCACATTTAGAAACACAGTCGGAAAGCCAGCACACTTACGGTGTAGACCAAAAGCCGCCCATATATCACCTCCCTCCTGGAGGAGTTTTCGATTCATATTTATTTTGTTGGTATTGACATGTACTTTAAGGTAACAAATTACAGTATATCCTAGGTAAACAAAAACATTTGTCAGTGATAGTTGAAAAAATGGCCATTGAAACTTTTTAAAGTTACTTCACTAACTATAAATTACAACATAAAGATACTCTTTTTTAAATTTCATGTTAAATAGTGTATCATAACTCATTTCAAACTTGTCGATATTATCGTAGGCTCAAATTAAAGCTGTGCTTGTTTTAAAACAATTAAGGAATGATCAATACATTTAAAACTGGAGATAACATTCGTCATCTTTACATATCTAAAAAGATATTGAATTTCAAGTCCTAATAAAAGTCACTGTAAACTCAAACGATTAACATGATTCATGAAAGCACAAACTAAAGTCAATAAATCACCGAGCTTATTAAGACATTGATGAGTTTTAAGTATTTTTTGAACTAAAGAAATCTGGAAAATTGTAGGAATTATAAACGATATAATGTTGAACTGAAAGCCAATAGCTTACTTTGAGTGATTTAAGATAAAAAATAACTACATACAGTACACCTGGGATTATCCGGACCCCACATTATCCGGATCCCGGATTATCCGGACCGGTCCATCCGAGAAATTAACAAATTAAAATCACGGCAAAAACATGATTTTAGCGAGTTTATGGGTGAAATGTGCCTTCTAAATGTAAAATAAAAATGTAATACATTACTGTACGCATTTTGAATCACAATAATTGAAGGAATCGCATCGCCAAACGGTACATCCCAGCATTTTCGTGAACGTAGTTTTCTGGATTGCTACTTGGAGCGCTATCAGTAATCAACAAAGACATAGCCAACGGCAATTCTGTGAGGTAGTTGATTACTGTCATTTGTTGTGTTAAGTTTTGAGTTACTTTAAGTTTCGTCATAATTTTTTAAAGTTTGAGCTGTCATTATTTTATCTCAATAAATTAAGTATTTTAATCTGGCGTTTTATCCAAACCTAAACCATAAGTACGGTAAAAGTTAACATTATATTCATATAGTTAATAATGAAGTTTAGTTCTTAAATTTGCTTCAAAACTAAACCCCCGTAAAATTTGAAAGACATATATGTTGTACAGTTTTGATACGCCGTTTTCAGCATGAATTTAGCAGGGGCTATAAGGTAGGCTACGCGATCGCTATTTAGGCGATATTGTAATGACCTCGGATTATCCGGTTTTTTTGTTATCCGGATCGGTGTTCCGGATTATTAATCCGGATAATCCGAGGTGTACTTGTACCTCAGTGAGATCCGTAGGGGAAAATATTTGAATGTAACTGATTTCCAAAAAAATACGATATTCAACTCTCACCTAGCTTTATATTCCGTCTAAAACTTGCCCAATTTTGATTATTGATATCTCTCATTAAAGCAGGTGTTGCACTAAGGATCTCAAGACTAAAACGAACTACATACCTGGAGATATAAAACAATGATTTAAATAATATCATAAATATGATACCTCCATAAAGAATGTGTAGGGATAAATTTTTACTTGAGTATTTTAACAAATGCAGATGTTCAAAAACTGATTTCGTAAATGCAATGAACGGAAAATGTATAGTAAAAAAGAACATTATAATATGACACAATTTCATGTTTATATTTTTGAAACGTAATATGGTCGATCCGGCCAAAAATTAGTATCGTGTTAAAATAAAGAAGTAACTACCCAACAATGTTAGGGGTCAGACCGGAGTCAATACTAAAAGTAATTATTTCTTCGATCTGTTTTGTATTTATAAGATACGCTGTACTTTATGAACAGGAAAAACCCTTACGTAAATGTCAATAACAACAAAAATATATGTCGCAAATTCCCCGTGGTTGGAGGTGGGTATACAGCGACCCTCCAACTAATTAGTTGGTTATTGTGTTTAATGACTTGATAACAGATAAATCATAACAAAACCTAACGAGCTTCTGGATGATCGCTCTGAATGGAGCCTCAAATTCAGGTAAATTACAAGAATAGGATCTAGTCTACAATATGTCAAACACAGCTTTTGTCAATCATTTACATCATTGGCACTCTGAAATGTTATTCATGAGGGTATTTGGTTAACCAATAAGCTGAAATGTTATAAGAAATACGACGAATTGAAAAAGTAAAATGTTCAAGGGTTTCATTAAAATAATTTAATGATTGACATGTATTTCTTATGTTTCGAGGTTAAGTGAGATAATATATTCAATGAATACTAGCTTGATTTAACAAAATACTACATTCGTCAGTGCCCTATATTTTTAGAAGGATTCATTAAATTCATCTACTTTTGCATTATAAGCTACTTAAAAAAAGAATGGTAACTAGTTTTTACTTAAACCATAAAACAGATTAGTCAAGGATTTTTATAAAAATCATCCTGGCATGAAGACAAATTAATATTAGGCAGCCTCAAATAGACTGTAAATTAAGCATACGCCTAAAATAAATGTTGAAACAAAAACGATATCCAGCTAACTTTACTTGAATAATTAACATAAAAATTTTGCTAATCTTTTTACAATACAGTATGTTCCAATAACTCTGGGTTCGAATCTCATAGCTTTCAAATTTACACATTAACCTTATTATACCTTATTTAAAACATATTTAATAACCAAAGATTTTCGTGTAAACAGGACTACCCTACCTTTGTTTATTTGTTTTCAAATGGTGGTTATTTTTGTGAAAATATTTTTAAGATCCATCTCTTAGACCATCATTTTTTATCTTTTTTAATATTTTTATTTTTTACTAAAAGACTTGTTATTTTTGGAAACAGTATTTTTTTGAAAATTGAGGTAGCCGTGAAAGTCAAACATGATAACATGAAAAATCTAACAGAAAGGACTTGTACAAAAACAAAAATCTCCCATCCCGTATATGAATTGGAAATCGTAGTGTTCAGTTCATGGGTACCTTTAAATGACTGTTAACTGAGAATTAATATGTATTTGCACTGGAAATAAGTGTTTTTGTTTATTGCTCAAAATTATAAAATCCATCCAGTAGGTCTTGATTAAAATTTGCTTTGAGATTACAAGCCTTTTTACTCATTTGCCATGTTATTCTTATGGAGCTTAACACAACATGTCAAATCTCGTTATGTTGGATTGAAATATGTTGTTTTGCATTTGAAATTCGCTGAGTATGCAGGTCTGCTGCAACGGGGGTGTTTCATTTCATTACAACCTATTTATTTGTGTAGTTTCCAGGTGGATCAAGTCTCACTTTATTCGGCGATGGATGGGTATTGTAGCCAC
Source organism: Flexamia atlantica (assembly GCA_035578135.1). NCBI lineage: Eukaryota > Metazoa > Arthropoda > Insecta > Hemiptera > Cicadellidae > Flexamia > Flexamia atlantica. The sequence goes on along the minus strand of JAQJVK010000054.1, from coordinate 39,184 downwards.
TATGTTTAAAGGTACCATTGGACATCTTCAATAAAGGTTTATTGAGGAAGATGAATAACATTAAATACATTAAAAATTGAAAAAAAACTTTTTTACAATTTATTTTATTTATGACCTTTATTATATTAAATTTTTTCATCAACTTCAAAAGTTTTTTATTCGCAAATCCATGAGTAGAGTGATTGTGAGACTCGATGATACACATTCTCCATATTGCATTTAGGTTTTGTTTAACGGGTTAAAAATAGTAGTTTATGCAACGATTGTATAATGAATGCCTTTAAGCCACGAGTGAGATGTAAGTTAGAACACGAGCGAAGCGAAGGTTCTAAATATCTCACGAATGGCTTAAAGGCATAATACAATCGTTGCATACACTATTTTATCTACGACCAACAATATACGACAAAATTTTCCCCGAAGTTAAACAAAACTCATGACTTTTACTAATGATGGAATAGGTCAACTAAAATTTGAGGTTAGGCAAATAAGCAGACTGAACCATGAATCGTTGTGGAACAATCAGCTGATGGGATAAGTAAACTCAAACATGAATCGTAATGCAACAATCAGCTGATGTGCGAATTGCGTAATTGTTATTATGACACTACTTCTGTCAAATGCCGAGCTCTCATTGGTCTAGAACCAGTACTCTAAAGTGACTCCAATACTCTAAAGTCGTCATTAGAGCACTGCTTGGTTTTTGGTGTTTTAATGTATATCATTATAATGTTTATTGTAATACCATAATTGGTGCTTATTGCAATGGTCGTAGATAAAAGCATATTTCAGTATTTTACTAGACTTGAGCAAAGAATCACAGTTTAAGCTGTTTTGTTCTGTTGTCTTTCGTGTATTTAACTGTCCTGAAGTTTACCTTGTGGATGAAATTTAACTGAAACATGTATATCGATTTGGCTTCAGTGAGGTCTTAAGGGTTCGTGTATGAAAAATTAAAGATGTCACTCGGTATGTTTTTCCTTATTATTCCATAACCAACACAGCAAACCATTAGACTATGTCAATTTATTAATTCCAAATCAACAGTTTACATTCCTCTGAAGCTAACGTACATTACGAAGGAATATGCACCTCTACAAAAAATATCTAAACAATCTACAAAATACGTTGAAATTCGCTGAGTATACTCAGCGAATTTTTTAAACGTTTAAAATGAAAAGTCCAACTTAACATAGCAGCATTTGACTTTTCCGTAGTTTGTTGCTGCAGGTGCAGGTATTTAAAAATTGGGTGTTTCAATTCAGTATCCATTAAAATTCAACTAGAAGAGACCATTTACCAAGTGCTATCAAGATGTGTAGAGATATAATGAAGATAGAACTTTATTATTAATTTCCATAGATTAAGAAATAAGAGAAATGTTAAGGAATAAAAAATTGTACTTATCCCCCGTAAAGACAACATTCTTAAGCGTGTGTGATTAATATTTTCCACAGCCAGTTGACGTAGAATAATAAGTGAACTTATTGGATTGTTTATTGTGTCAAGTGAAATGTTATGGCTAGTAATTAAATTGTCTTTAAAAATTGAAGTTTTCGTGGTATTTGAAAAAAGTGTTACACTAAAATTCAAATTGACTCTCAACCTACCTGTTTAAGACATGCGGATGGTCTCGCTTTGTTTTGCATATTAAAAAATACAAACCATGAAATGTTTAACAAAATCGTTAGTTATATTTGTAAAATTGGGATTCTCGTCATGTTTTACCGGGTAAATACCCTTCAAATAAAACAAATAAGAACAATTCCTGGAGTGTTTATGGTTTGATACCTACATGTCAAATTTTATGAAAAATGGACTACTGGTGTCGTCTGAAGCTCTGTTTACATACATCCACATTTCTACAATTGCATTCACAGTTCCATCCACAAATCCGTGCACACGGACGGACAGACACCACTCCGAAAACCAATTTTTGTATTCACGGGACACTAAAACAAAACTTTGCACTAACAACTTAAATTCTAAAATGTTGTCGAAACAATACATTCTACATAGCATTTATTTGGGTTAGAAGGTTACAAATTCTTTTCTGACGGTAAACTTGATTGTTTTTCTTACGATTCCCAAAGGTTGAGATAAAGTTTGTTCGGGTAGGGAAATGAAATGTTTGTGTACCGAAAAATCAGCTGATCATTATTTAATTTGATGTTTGGGAATCCAGGGCTTTTGTAGATCTCAGCTGAACGGTAACGGGCAATTTTCGTTTATAGAGTGGTGAAAAACTATTTAATCTCCACTGTGTTATTTACACCAACCAAAACTCTCGTTTAATTGTATATTAAATTACGTCTTTCAGGACATAAAACAATTATTTTAACACAAATAAAATAATAACTAAGCTTTTAAAAAATCTATTGACTACTTAAGTTTCTACTTCGTTCTTCCAACAAGAAATTCCAGCAAAATAATCCAGTAAGTTCACGTAAGAACATGGCTTAGCCACAGCCCATGGCCAGCCGGCTTACACAGCACAACGTGTAGACACTGACACAGGGAAACAGCTCACTCGCTGCAGGCATGTCCGACAACTTATTCACTATCGAGTAGTTCACCATCGAACTCTAAGCAACCTGAAGACCAACATTGAAAGCTTTGTGAGACGTGAAGAGCTGCATACATTCAACTTAGAGTACCTTACTGCAGGCTGAGCAAAAAGAAGGATTGTTTTCCGTTTCCTGTCATTAAAATGTATAATGCACTGTTATCTAACTTGAAGAACCAAGACTCTACCAGATTTAGGTTCATGCTGAAGATCTGGCTAATAGAAAGGCCAATGTACTCGATTAAATAGTTTTTTTTTTTTTGAAATGTCAGCTTAGTCTGCTGCCATATTCAATAAATAGTGTAAAGTTTTATACATTGGTTTAAAGGGACTCTTTCAATTCAGCAGCTGTCGAGGTCAAAGACGTCAAGGGAGGTAATTCAAGATAATACTTCAAGTTCTAAGGGTACTGTACCTATAAAACTGCACGATGTCAGTAATTACCCATTGCACTTGATTTTGTAGAGTTCTATGTTTGGTTTTGTTCTTACTCCTGCAATGTGATCTAAGATTTTACGAAAGGTTTTACCAATACGCTCTTCTACAAAGCTGGTAGAAGCTCAATTAATGTTGAAACTAAAAAAAACACTTGTTTGGGTTTTAAATGAAAGTTTTCGTTTTCTACTTATAAATATGTTTCTTTAGATGACAGAGGCATACACTTAGACATATCAGAAATGTGATTTGTCATTCGTTAATTAGCTGCGTTGGTTAGAATATCCTTATACGGGAAAGCAGAGGTTTGTTCGGCGAACATAGGATTAGGAGAAGAACGGAGCCATGAAGAACCTTTTGAATTATAACAAACATTCAGTTGAAAAATACAATATTTTAACTGAATAATTTAAAAAGTTATAAACTATTGAGCGAAGGAATGTTATTAAACTATGCCACTAACTTCATACACTACGTCGCTAATGTCATATAAACATATTAGACAAGCAAGAAACTTGCCATTAGGTATGAATTGTCAGCAAGAGATATGAACTTAAGATGAAGTCAACGGGTATATCCACAATTTACGTTTATGGTTCTAATTTTATTGTATTTATCGGTTAAAATAGTTTTAAGAATATTTACAACTTACACATTTGGTTCACTTTATTACTTTACCTGAAACAAACACAGAAAAAGCAGTCAAAATCTTTCCTTAACCAATAAAAATTTACAATTCAAAGTGTATGCCTTCACGGTGCAGCAGTTTGCATAACAACGTTACAATCAAGGCATGTGAGTTTACTCCCATCACTAGTGCATATTTTGTTCTTCAATTTAATCTAAAACATAAAGCAGTTTTTTAACGTGTCTCATGACAGATTTTTGGATCGTATTATTTTAAATTGCCTTTTTATGGTATATACTTAAAGGTGCAAAACGTTGTTATATTATTTATATACATATATTCAAATAAAAGTTGCAAAACATTTAATGAACTGATTGTAGCCTAGGAGATAAATATATGTATGGCTGTTTTTTATTGTAAATTTCCATTTAGTATGTAACGGGTCAAATTTGTAGGGGGGTATAAATTTACTGATTAATAGCTAGAGGAGGTGATTTGCTATGGCTAGTTGCTTAGGCCTAGCTATAAAAAGGGTAAAGTTACCTGGTGTAGGTTTAACTAGGTTGAACCCTAGCCTAGGCCTTTGTTTGTCATAAGCCTAGCCCATCCTTTGGTTGGTTGACATAGTTGGGCAGCTCATGAATAATGGTTATTGCAGTGAAATATAACCTAAATCACACTAGGTGCACTGCTAACCTTTGCTGAAAGCCCATAAACCAAACACAGGGCTAACCTCTCTCGCCGGTGTCACAGCCCATAGTGTTGACATGAAATTGATTTCATAAAACTTCACAGTTAAAACACTTGTGACACTTGTTGTTGTGAATAATTGCCCCCACACTTGTATGATTAAATATTAAAACCCCTTGACGGCCATAATAAACATCGTTGGTGTTGAGCAACATAACCTCAATTGGCTTTGTTGAGGTGACAGACGACAGACGATGTCAGATGGATTGACAGCTGACGATCAGCCAGTGGCAGTGGTCCTACGTCACACAATCACAGCCACTGGTGATCAGCTGTTTATCCCCTCCCTGCCCCTTCCTTGGAGGGGAAGTTTTGGAGGGATGAACCCGGAGGATTAGCGGGTGGTTTATTCGGTTCCTAGTTCTTGAACTGTACGGTCGTTTCTACTAGACCTCGTCCGGTGCGAATCCATCGCGACGAACCTAGTCAGTGTTAGCCGGCAGCTCAGAACTCTGTGATCGGCGTTTTACTCGTTTGAGTTTTATTTCGATTCGTAGCGTTTCCTACGAATCATCGGTGCCGTTTCGCACGTCGAATTTAATTAACCCCGTCGCGTTTGTCACGGGGTGATTCGACTCCTTTTGCCACTTAGACGCGGGTGGGGAACCTGCGTGTCAGAACAGGACCTATGTGTGCAGGTGACCTGTGGCGTTGGTTCCCGAGTAACCGTGGTTGGTAAAACTGTGGTGTAGGGGAGATCCGTGGTGTCCAGTAACGTGAGTACGTTGTTTGGTATAGATACCTAAGTTGTTTGCTAAACCATTTTGTGCAAATTAAACTTGTCAGTTTCCAATTGGCTTTACCATCAGGTGTGAACGATGATGATGGTACAGTAGCGTTGCGTTTGCGGGCTCTGAGTTCACACCTGAATAATTTAAGTGATTTCTTGTTGGGTAGAAATCTGTACCTTTTCAAAATTCATTCAAAGAACCCTGGAATAGACCCAGCTGCCAGACTTGAGCGATTCCGCTGGCATAGGTCTGAGGCGACTTCTCTTATCATTAGGAAAATTAATTTTATTCCTTTTATGAGAAATTCGTCACAGTAACATGGCGCCCGAACAGGGACTAAGTTTTTGAATTTTTTTTTAAATTGGCATTAAACGATTGAATTTTTAAAATTCAGTTGTGACTTATCGCCATCCTGACTATTTAACCGTAAAGCGCTGTTTAGCGTAGGTGAGTTGGGAGTGCCGATTGTTTTTAAAATTTATTTTCAAAATTTAATTAAAATCTTTTAAACCTGCTCTTTAACAAGAGGGGTGATTGGTTAAAAATTTTATTTTTATATTGTTATAGATTTTAACCGACCCTTGTGATAGGGTGGTGAATTAGACAATAGTTACCGTGTTTTGGATTGATTTTTTGTAAACCGACCTTTATTTAAAGGTGGTGACTGTTATCCAGGGTGAAATAGCCTATTTTGCACAGTGATTACTGTAATTTGATTTAAACCGACCTTTGGGTGTAGGCGGTGACTTTGAAATTCCAGGGTGGATTTATTCTAAATTTATTGTTGTTTTGGCATCATTTATTTATATTTTGGTAAATAATCATGCCTAAGACCACTGAAGATTCAGTGACAGGTGCACAAACCTTTGTCACTGGTCCTATAGTTGTGACCACGAGTGCGGCTGTGTTTACAGTTTCGACTCGTCATACTAACCTCTCCCAAAATCAGGCCTATACAACAACTGCGGGTACAGTTGAGTTGTCAAGGGTCATGACTGAAGGTGAGGTGATGGACACCTTGTCTCAAGGCGCGTCCCATGGTGGTAACCTCTCTGATTTGATGCAACCCAGTAACATGGGTGGTCAAAAGGTGATGCAACCGGACTTAGATGATGAGTTACTGGTTTTGCGGGAAATGCGCCAGATCTTAGGCCTATCACCCGATGCTGACATTCAGCTGGTTGAGCAGGCAATAGTCGAGATGGTGGAAACCTCTAGGCAGCAAAGAGAATCTGTGATGTACAGCGAGAGATGTCCGAAATCTTCGATTGGTGGATATTCTGAACCCCCGCCACCACTTCCCTGTGCGAACCCTACTACTGCAGGGTGGGGACTACGGGGTAGCAGTGGTGGTCTACCAACATCAGTGACCCTGCCTCTCGCTGAGTCTCACTCCTTGGGCCTTTGTAACCCACAACATGATGTGCGGGTGAGCCTGGGTAACAACCCGGTTTTGGGGAGTGATGCTGGATGTAGGCAACCCTCAGCCATGGTGACTTCACACGCGGCTAACGATCCTAGCTGGCAACTGGGTGGGATGTCTCTCAACCCAGGCTGTTCAACCGAAGCTAGTGAGCCCAGTCGTGTGAGGCCAAACCTAAACCCACTGGGGGAACGGGTGCCTAGCTCACGCTACCAAACGGCTGAAGGGTGGTACCCAGGGACTGCAAGGTCTGTTTGGGACCAAACGCAGGATCCTAGTCGGGTGATGACTAGAGTTCCAGGCCGCGACTTTGCATCGGTCTGCAATGCGGTGCGAAAGTGGAACCTGAGATTCGATGGGAGGAAGGATCCTGTCTCCTTCCTTGAGAGATTCTCGGAACTCATCGAGACATATTCTTTGTCTGATGAGGACGTATTGAGGGCCCTGCCCGAACTCCTTCAAGGTGAGGCCATTTCATGGTACAGAAACCTGAAAGGTTCGTGGCGGAACTTTGCGGATTTCTGGGTGGATTTCAAAACCCAGTTCTTTCCGGGTGGTTACAAGCGGAACCTGGACGAGGAAATAAGGAAGCGGACGCAAGGTGAACATGAACCTTTCCGCAGCTATTTAACCGCTGTCTCCACGCTCATAAGGAGAAGCGGTGAATTTTCCCCGCAAAAGACATTGGACCTCGTATATAAAAATATGAGGCCTGAATATAAACTTATGGTGCATCGTAGCAAGTTTACTACGATCCCTGAGTTGATAAGGCTGGCCGAAGAGTATGAGGTCTACCTGTAGGACCGCCAAAGCTTTCGGCCCCCGCCTCCTCCTGCTCAGGCACTAGTCCCTGAGACGGCTTACAATTGTAAGCAAAGGCAGGACCGAGGCTTTGACCTTGCGGCTGTTGAACCGTTCACTGGTAACGGTGATGTCGCAGCCGGTGTGGAACCGGCCACCTTGAGCTTGCCCATGCAGTCCCGTTTAGGACCAGGCATGGAAGAGCAGTCATCGAGGTGTGATAATACGCCTCCACAGCAGCCAAACAACCCTAGTTGGGGTGACTTGATTTGCTGGAACTGCGATGAGTGTGGCCACCGTTATCGTCGTTGCCCTCAGCCCAAAAGGTTGCGGTGCTTCAACTGCAAGAGAGGGGGTGTGGCTACATCTCATTGTGAATGTCGTGCAGCGAGAAGTCGCGTTGGGACTCAGCATTCAGGAGACCGGCTGCGTATAGTGCCGCAGCACGACAAGAGACCTCTGGCTAATGGCTCTGATAGCTTGACCGGGTATTTTACCGGAGCTATATCAGGAACCCCAGGGGGTGATGTGAGACCCTTCGTTGAGGTGAACCTGGGTGGCAAAACCTTCATGGCTCTTGCTGATTCTGGAGCTAGTGTGAACTTGTTGGGCTCCAAAGTTCAGAAACTCCTGACTGAGCAAGGTGTGGAACCCGAGCCAGTCAGGGTGGCAATGAGGATGGCAGATGGAACCAATAGCGAGTCTGGGTCCTTGTATCGACTTTCGGGTGACGTGGGTGGCACAACTCACTCCTGGGAAGCTTATTACATACCAAATCTGTCTTATGACATGATTCTGGGTATGCATTGCTTGGAGGGGATGAACCTGGTCCGATTCGACCGTAGGGTGATTTTACCTCCTGATTCCACCAGCAGACCTGAACCCGAAGTGAATGCGATGGAGACCCTAACATTGGAGAAAAGGCCCCAGTTGCCCAAACTCTTGGGCGGAGGTCTTCTGTTGTTCCATGACCCGTGTTTTGTTACTGAGACAGACTCCAGAATCTAGGTGTGAACCGTCTGGCTCTCGAGGTGCGAACCTCAACGAGGTTAAAGAGGTGAGGCATGCAAGCTGTGATTACAGCTTACGTCAGCAACCTCAAGCCTCATTGATGAAGACTTGTCGTTTGTGAAGATTGACCGAGAGTGCCTGAAACCCCCTAAGGTGACTGAAACCTAGGATTAAGGTGCACAGGCGATTGGGGATTGATACGTTTGTTCGGGGTGTGTTGTGAGTGGCGATTACCACTTGGTTTCACTTTGTTTGAACCCCGAAGCGTTCACTCTTTTTTATTTGTTTTTTTTGTTGGCCGAAGTAAGAAGGGGGTGTAACGGGTCAAATTTGTAGGGGGGTATAAATTTACTGATTAATAGCTAGAGGAGGTGATTTGCTATGGCTAGTTGCTTAGGCCTAGCTATAAAAAGGGTAAAGTTACCTGGTGTAGGTTTAACTAGGTTGAACCCTAGCCTAGGCCTTTGTTTGTCATAAGCCTAGCCCATCCTTTGGTTGGTTGACATAGTTGGGCAGCTCATGAATAATGGTTATTGCAGTGAAATATAACCTAAATCACACTAGGTGCACTGCTAACCTTTGCTGAAAGCCCATAAACCAAACACAGGGCTAACCTCTCTCGCCGGTGTCACAGCCCATAGTGTTGACATGAAGTTGATTTCATAAAACTTCATAGTTAAAACACTTGTGACACTTGTTGTTGTGAATAATTGCCCCCACACTTGTATGATTAAATATTAAAACCCCTTGACGGCCATAATAAACATCGTTGGTGTTGAGCAACATAACCTCAATTGGCTTTGTTGAGGTGACAGACGACAGACGATGTCAGATGGATTGACAGCTGACGATCAGCCAGTGGCAGTGGTCCTACGTCACACAATCACAGCCACTGGTGATCAGCTGTTTATCCCCTCCCTGCCCCTTCCTTGGAGGGGAAGTTTTGGAGGGATGAACCCGGAGGATTAGCGGGTGGTTTATTCGGTTCCTAGTTCTTGAACTGTACGGTCGTTTCTACTAGACCTCGTCCGGTGCGAATCCATCGCGACGAACCTAGTCAGTGTTAGCCGGCAGCTCAGAACTCTGTGATCGGCGTTTTACTCGTTTGAGTTTTATTTCGATTCGTAGCGTTTCCTACGAATCATCGGTGCCGTTTCGCACGTCGAATTTAATTAACCCCGTCGCGTTTGTCACGGGGTGATTCGACTCCTTTTGCCACTTAGACGCGGGTGGGGAACCTGCGTGTCAGAACAGGACCTATGTGTGCAGGTGACCTGTGGCGTTGGTTCCCGAGTAACCGTGGTTGGTAAAACTGTGGTGTAGGGGAGATCCGTGGTGTCCAGTAACGTGAGTACGTTGTTTGGTATAGATACCTAAGTTGTTTGCTAAACCATTTTGTGCAAATTAAACTTGTCAGTTTCCAATTGGCTTTACCATCAGGTGTGAACGATGATGATGGTACAGTAGCGTTGCGTTTGCGGGCTCTGAGTTCACACCTGAATAATTTAAGTGATTTCTTGTTGGGTAGAAATCTGTACCTTTTCAAAATTCATTCAAAGAACCCTGGAATAGACCCAGCTGCCAGACTTGAGCGATTCCGCTGGCATAGGTCTGAGGCGACTTCTCTTATCATTAGGAAAATTAATTTTATTCCTTTTATGAGAAATTCGTCACAAGTAAAAGGTTGATCGCTTTATAAAAAAAACCTCAGGGACATTAGATAATATTAGCACTGAAACATGTAAAAACCTCAATAGCTTACTGAACTGTAGTGTTCTAATGAAAATTATTGCTATGACTATGAAAATCAGAAAAATCTGCGTTGTTGAATCAAAAATGTCAAAATAAAAAATTGACAAATTTTGACAACTTTCTTCAGAATTTATAGATCAGATTATAAAGTGAAAGGTAATTTCAACCAATTAAATGAGAATTTATAATCATTATATTAGCCAATTTACCTTTAAAAATAACAGTTCAATGAAATAGTGCTCACATTTAACTAAATTAAAGCCAAGTTAGGTTTTGTATCAACTACCCCAAAAGTTATGCTCACATGACAGGTTGTATCGTCGTCATATTTTCATCGACAGACGTGATCAATAGTAGTTAAGAAATTATATTAATCAGTCAAAATTATTTATTCTATTGTGAAAATATCACAGTTGGCTATGATTCATGACCCAAATGAATAGAATGTTCAAATGAATATTATTTGAAGTTTTTAAAAAAGGGGCTTTTTGATTTGAGAACTTATAACATTATAAATTTCAGGTATGAATAAAAAAAATTAGTAATATCGTAGTATGTTTTGTGTTATTAATCTGTAATTTATTTTTAATAAAATATAGGACCTGCTTTGTTTGTTTATATTTTTAATATTTGATGGAAATTCAGAATACCATAAACCATTACCATGTAATAAAAATATGTTGTTTCATTACGCATGCTTTTTATGAGAAAAATATCAAATGAGTGGTACTTTCGTAATCAGAAGAAAAATAATTATCCAATAAAAAATAAAATTGTCAATTATGGAATTTAAAAATGTAGACTTTTGAAAAAAAAACATTTGAAACGGAAACAATTTTCTTGTATCTATAAAATAAGTGAGTATTTTGACATTATAAGTTTCGTATTATATTTTAATAATAAATAAAATTCAATATAAAAAATTGAATTCCTGGAAGTTTTTTTTTAGAAATCTTACTTAAATAGAGTGTGGTGAACGAGGTTGGAGGAATCTTTCTAACTGCTTACCACGATGTTACCTATATTTTTATTACGCACTAGTTGGCTGATTTCACTTCTTATCTCATAAAGCTTATGAGATTCCAATGGTGTGCAAAGAATTTAACTTACGAAACAGAATACATCCATTTTATTACAATCTGCTTAAAAGTTAATAATCACTGGTAAAGAGGATAAAAGAACTTTTTAATAAACATATTCAAAAAAATTTCAGGCCTATCATTAAAAAAAACGTTAAGCCTATCATTCAACAAAATACTTTGCATTAATTAGTCATTAAATACTTGCACTTATTAGTCATAGATTTGAATTTATCTGAAAATTCAAGCATTCGAAGGTCTACAAGTGACCGACTGGTGGCCAAAGTGGACAAAGTGGTCAACCGATTGTAATCAAGTTGAAATTGGCTGAGACGGTTCTATCCAGTTCTTGTCCCCTGTTTTGTGGACACGCCACTTACAAGTCAGTTACAAAGGGAGAGGGGTTCTGGAAATTTAGATAGTTATGATACGTAAAATAAGGATTGTACAGTAGAGCGCCGATTATCCGAACTAATTGGGGACAAGGGGTGTTCGGATAACTGAATATTCGGATAATCGAACATGAAAAGACATTATTTTTAAAATTATATGTGTTACGTAATTCTTAATAGTAAAAAGGCTAAAACATTATCAAACAAAAATTATTCACTTAATTTTATTATGAAATCTATCAGAATACATTGATATCCCGGCGCAACGGGAGTTTCGGTTGGCGGGCGAATTTGAATTGCTTGAGAATCATGTTCAAAATATTATTACGGCGTTCGGTTAACCGACGGTTCGGATGATCGACGTTCGGATAATCGGCGCTCTACTGTAACATACCCACCAATCATTAAAACTACTGATTCAAATATCAATTAATGTTTATGACACTAGTAATATACATTTATATTAATAGTCATGTAATTAAATGCCCCGTCTTTAGCAATTGGTTCACCATTCATTTGCGTTTAAAATATATAAATAATGTGGAATAATCAACTCGATTTCACTGTCAAGTAATTTATAATAAGTAGAAATCAGTGTGTTTACTCTGGGTCTCTCAGGTTTTAACCTCCCTGAAGACTCAAGGCTCGGGCTCATTAAGTCGCTGAAAACACGAGTTTAATTAAACTCAGTTTGTTGACACCGTTCCTTCCCTTAATTTAATTTCTTTATCTTTTAAAAAAACGTCTTTGCAAATGACCGTCTTCTGATTTTCTTACTGTACTTACAACTGTTTTTTTGGAAATACTCTAGGGGGAAAAGGATTTATGTGGACGAAATTCGGTGACAAAATATTTTGTGGATCTTGATACTATAATATATTTACTCTGCTGAGCCTAAACCTGTTGTAAAAAGAGTCATTGCATTTGGTTGTAGTGTATTTTATTTAAATAAGGATAGTATATTTTATAACTATGGCCTGAAGTTATTCTTTTCGTATGAACTCAAGTTCATAGTTTTATGTTATTCTGGACTATATATATATTAAGCTAAGTAAGAAAACAATGATTTTACATTTTGTTTACCTTCAACAACAAATTGTTCAAAAAATCGATTTATTTTACAAATTATTTACTTGTTCAAATATTTTCCCACGAAATGGCTTCCAATGGCTTCCATTTGGTTTTTGCTTATAAAATACTCAGCGATTGTTACGTTTATATTACGTAAGAGGAGGTTATTCCTTTATTACTGAAGGTAATATTGGAATCGTTTTACGAAAAAGCGGCTCGCTGATATTTTTTAGGTTAGCAAAATTAGAGGGAGCGATTTAGTAACAATGAAATACTGTTTTTAGACGGCAATTTAGAATAATTATAATCTTATAATAATGAGTAAAATTTACTCTTACTAACTATTTAATATTTAATATTAAAATAGTTTTTAAGACTATCATAGAAATGCTAATGGCTTGATCCCTCTAGTCTGGATTTTCTCCGTATCTCTTACATTTTGGAACAAAACATAAGTTCATTTATTATTTTCGATTCTTTTCAAAATATAGTTTCATGATTGTTCAAACAGATGGTTGTGTCATTTCACTGAGCTTGCGATTTTAGGGACTAATGCAAAGAACGATTTTACTCCATCTCAAGTTGTCAACCTGACAAAATCAGCAGGCCATAAAATTACTATTGGGAGTTTTGCCTCTAGCAATAAAAGTATAATATTATTAGCTATGAGAATCTGACAATCTTGACCCTAACTGACTATTTTAATCACAAGGGGGAATATTTACTTTAGTACCACAAAGCATGTTTTTTAAACATTTGTCATCGCAGTAGTATGACGAAAATCTTGGAAGTTAATTGTGCTTTGCAAGGATGAAAAACAAACATTTATACTTCTTGGATTTAACACACAAATGTACCAGTTTACTATGTAATAAAAGTTAACTTCTAGCATTAATACAAACCCCAAGCTTAAAGAAGATTATCGGATACGGTGATGGGCATGTTCTTAAACAAGGGAGAGCGCCTTCGACCCCGTTTAAAGAGGTATGTGCTGTTCAAGGATTCGCATTTTACATCTCGGTATGCACATAAAGATTTGAGGAGTTCGCACTTCTTTCCCTTTTAAGCGTTTGTACCTCTTCTTAAATATACGGCTGTGCGTTGAAAGGGCATAAAAATATGATGATTCAAACGCTTCATACGTAAATGTTTGCGTGTTTACTTTAGTACTTTTCTAGTTGTAGTTGTTGTAGTTGTTGTTGTTGTTTATACGCAACACCATAATCTAATAAAACAACCCTTCGCTTTTAAACGATCTTCGCATAAAAACTCCCCGAAACGACCACAGTAATTTGAAGATGAACGGCATTACAAAAAAAGACTTTTACAAGGAAGACGTATCACTTAAGACTGATGATACAGGATCGTGTCACTTTAAGAACTGATGTAATGGAAGATCACTTAAGTGATGTCGCCGGCTGATTGGTGCACGTTTTATTACAGACGTCAACTGGAACCAAGGCCATAACCATAAAGGTCGGCGACGATCAAGGTTACCCTCGTCTTTTTAAGTTTATGAATCTTATAAATAATTTATAAGTTCACGGGTTGTTTTGTGGAAGTTTAAATCCAAATGTTTACATATTACAAAGCTACTATGTTTGGTAAATTAAAAACTTAATAGTTACTTTACGCATGGATTTTTAATTTTAATCTGAATAGTTAAAAAAATGTAAGAAATTGTTCGAGATTTCAAAAATTGTATATTTTAATATAAAGTAATAGCAACGCTATTAAATTAATATTCCAATACTATAGATATATTGTATAACAACGGCAATCAATACAAAAATTGACATTAGATTTGCATCAACAATTTTGTATCTGTGGTCTCCATTTTCGTTATATTCAAACCATTAACAATGAGAGTCTAAACAACCTCTATAAAATTATCCTCGTACAAAACATAATAGTAGTCGTCGAGTTTTCGATCATACAATATACCACATATCTCATACGTTAATAAAATCACTGTAGGATTGCAGGATTGTATCGATAATTACGACTCCTACTTCGCTCGTCGTACAGAAAATCTTATCAGGTTTTAAGTACAATCGAATGAAGACATATTTTATAAAAATAGCTTATACTGTAATAAAACAAAGTATAAGTTATATACTGTGTTGTATTACAGTATAAGCTACATGTGCTCCTTATTATTATAAGGAACACGTCGAGGTAATATTTAAGACTTTAGAGTATTTCATAGCATTTCTTGACTTCTCAGAGTTGAAGTGGCGACTAGGTACATCTTTTTGTCGTAAAATATCAGGTTTATTCTGCAGTGATATTACGAATTAAAAACAGAAACCGCTACTAATTTACAACTAATTTCAACATTATTATAAAATGACAAATCAGTATTAATGTGGGTTTCCTCTCCCTCCCCCCCCCCCCACTCTAGACTGAGTGCTTGAGGACGTAAGCCTCTGGAGACTAAGAATATTAATTATGACATCGTTATTGCTGTCCTCAGGCCTTCTGTTCGAATATTAATTGAAAATATTGTTTAAAATCAAAGAATTGCTTTTTAGACAAATAATTTCTTACTTATGTAAAACTAAAAAAATTAGTTTAGTTCAAATCTCAACAATTTTTTAAAGGGAGCTGAAACAGGTTTCAAGGCCGTTGGACCTCATTTTTACTTTTATTCAGAAATAAAATTGATTTCTTGATAATAAATGTTGTACAATAATTTCAAATGCTTACTTTTACTTACATTTTAATATTGTAGGCAACAACTATTTTTCGTGCCATGTTTAAAAACGTGTATGCTCAGTCTTCTTCATCATCACCTCCTACTTTTTCATCTTAATGTTATCATTATTTTTTATCTTATTCCTTAAATATTTGTTTTTTAATTTGTTGTCTTTCTTTCTTTTAAAATATCATAGGAGTTTTCTCTTTTTCTCCTGGAATATGTTCTTTATCTATGAATTTAAGTTCACGACTATTTAGAGACAGTACCAACTGTTACTGTAAAAATATCCACTAAATTTAAGAAATCGCTTTCATAATCGTCTAATCTCTCTACCTTTCAAACACAAACCTTATACATTTATTGAACCAATACATGAACCCAAGTCATGATAGATGATTGAAAATGAAAATAGACTCCACAATGCTGCAATTTCTAAGGCCGGCGTTGGGAGTCGCTTGTACTGTACTTTGTAGTAGTTATGTAAAGGAGGCAATTCTGCGGCAGCTCACGCACTTCAGTATTAACAGGGATTGTTCTGGGGCGTGCTATTGTAGCGATACTGAATAAGTGTTGTCAAGGAATATAATACTTCAACTCTTATAAATAACAAATTAATCTATGGACAATTCAAAAGCGCACTGGAAATCCTATAATAACAAATTAATTACAATAACAAAAAAACAAAGCGTTAAATGTTCTGGAGAAAATCAACAGATTATTTCACGTGTTTTGTTTAAATTGCTTTAATCTATACCTAATCTTCAAAGGGAAAATAAAACACTATTCATAGTCAAACTTAAATAACCACCATACATAAATAAACGATAAATGAAGTGTATAATTGAGGCAGGCAACGTCAGAAATGAGTTGTCAATTCTATGTTTTGCTAATGTGATCTTAAACAGAATTACTCTGCCTACGTTTGATATTTTTATGTGTCTTCACCGAGGGTGTGTTAGAGAGATTAAATATTTTTTTTTAATACGTAGAAAAAGATTTAATGGTTTTAGGCTTAAAACCCCGAATCCAAAATTCATACCATATCGGACAAGACGTTCTTCAAAACAACAGGTAATAAGTATTCATCTTAATATTGTGAGCGAATGAATTTCAAACCATCCAAGAATACTATATAAAAACCAGGTTTATTTATATCTCATATCTATTCAAATAACTTGGCTTCGATGATAACTGGAAGTTTGAAGGCAATCCTGTCATAAAGCGTGTTGTGATATGGTACGGGGAGGTTCAGTGACAGGCAATGCAGGTTACACTGCGACAGCCTGACAGATAACACCCCTGCCTGGCAGAGATTGTCACCTTGTAAGGCAACTTGCACTCTCACGTTGGCAACACCAGTGTCGCACAGTTCACTAAGGTGGTTCGAGGAAACGTTTATTTGTTTCATTTTAAGACGGGTGTACATATTTTATTGAACTACGAAAATTAGCTCACCCGCAATCCGTTTTAGGCAATAGATTTATTAGTGAAGCAGTTAAATCGTTTAAATTATTCCATCTAATATGAAATTAATTTAACTATTATTTCAGTCATCTTCTAGAAGTTACCATAACAAAAAAAGTATTTTTATAGATATTAACAGCATACAAAATTACACACAAATGCAACACACACGTTGGTTATTTAATCACCCACGAGCTAATGAAAATAAACATTAATTCTTTCTAACCATACGAACGTAAAACCATGTTGAAGTGTAGGAATATATATTAGGCCTTTAGTAAAGCACAAATTTATTTTTATAGAACATGGCCGATCATCACACGGCTTATGCTTGAATCTTTCTCTGGGTTAATATAGCAGATTAATTTTTACAAACCGCTTGATTTAACAATACATTTTCGTCTATCAGCTTAATAAAGTATTTTTTTATATTTACTATATTCCAGTTTGGTGATTTATAATATGTAGTATAATTAACATATTTTAAATATTTACTGTTGAAATGCGTGTTGCTTAGTCTAGGAAAATTACATTTCATTGAATTACCAAGACTCTACTTACACATTACGGTATTTAATTATTTGGATACTCATTACATAAAAAAACATAATAGTTGGAAAAATTACATTATTTTCTCAGTAAAATATAACGATCACATAAAGTCAATCACTAGCAAACAACCTTCTTTGAACAGGGACTCTTTGAAATTCAAAAAAATCTACAAAAAGTCTTCGGAGAATTTTGGAGGCCATGTAATGTAATTTAAATGGACAAACAAACTGCAAAGTTCACTAGCACCGGTTTGTATTCTGTACTTCACGTTCACCTAGGTTGTAATCATTGCCAAATAATTTTACTTGAGTGCATTGTGCAACTACCAAATAGGTAAGATTGGGTATAGTTGTCATATTTTTCATTTTATTTTATCTATTTTTATTTAATTTGTAATTGACCAGTGATGGTCTAATGATCAAATGCAAAATTACCACATTGTTTTTATTGATGAATATCCAAGTAAACAACCACCATATTAGTAAAACTATCACGAAAAACATATCATTTACATTAATCGTTAAATATTTGCATGTATATGTGAAAATCATGTCATCTTCTATTCATGTAAAGCTCTCCATTATTCTGCGGCAGAGAGGGTGAGGCTGGCCCGAATAGTGTTCATGCTAATAAAGGTAATATTATTACTCAGTGTTTGCTCGGCCTACTTGTTTACTCTACTAGCGATTCATGTTTTTGTATGTCTGTTACAGTAGCTTCGTTGGACTTCACAGCAAAATAATATGTAAATTATTTCTACGTGTAAAGTACGATAAAAAGAAGAGTTTACTAACTAAATGTTAATACCTGACAGGTAACGTTGTTGTTCATGGGAAGAGTAGATATTTATTGGCATATAATATTGTAGATATGAAGGGTTTATTTTAGAGAAATATCGATACATTTATTCTCCATAAATAGGAATTACAAAGTTTTAAGGGGTAGTTTTCTTGAATAATACCCAAAGAATTTAAACAATTTTTATCATGAAAGGTAAACAAATAGTTTCAGTTTGTATACCACGCACCTATGCACACAATGCTTTCATGTATAACCAGGATCATGTGGTTAAAATGTATTACAATAGGTGGAGTACTTACAGATAAATTCAAAAGTACGCATGTCAAATTAGGCTAAAAACAAATATGAGAAAAATGCTTGCAAAGATTTAAAAGTCCTATTACTTCAACAACTGTTATACATTTTAATATATTAATCTAAATATTGTCAGATTGAAATAAAAAAGTGAATATGTACGTTCAGAATTAGATGCTGAATCCAAAAATTTAACATTTCATAAAAAAATCCAAATTTAAGGAAATAGCTTTCTTTGATAGTGGTAGATCTCATTAACGAACATTTTCCTTCTTTAGTAAGAAAAGTTTATTATGAGCCATAAACCCAAACCACAATCAAATAATTTTTTAAATTCAATTTTTTTATAAAATTTAGTTTTAAAGATAAAATTTTAAGCATGAATAACGAATTTGGGTGAGTTTTATGCCAAACCATTTGATGTACAACAATCAGTTGCATATCAATAAGACTTTTATCAATATTATTTATGTAGTTATGCTACGCCATACTTTATCATATCCCCATCAACATGTTTAAAAATTTACCAGACAAGTCCGAAATAAAAAGGAGTTAAAAACAAAAAGCATGGTTATCAGTGTTTGAAGTTTGAGTTGAAGTTTGATTTTAGGTTGAATTTTACATTTCAAAAAGTTGTATAAGTCGTTAAAAGTTTAGTTTCATGAGGGCGGGGTTGCAGATGGTACGGAGCCATGGCCGCAGTACACAGTCGTAACAGCCTCGCGTTATTGGATCGTAAACCGGTGTACAAAGAAGAGACATAAACGAAAGCGGGCAAAAAATGAATTGTTTAATCTAACGAGAGTGCGCAATTTAAAATTGTACGATGAATAGAATTTTTATAAAATATTAATAAAATATCAGAAAAATTTAAAACTCTAGGATGAATAATATGTAAACAAACATTATTCAGGCTTTTTACGATACTACAGACAATATTAATAAAGTTGTTTACTGATAAAACAGCCTTGATATCTTTGATGACTGAAAATTCCTTATTGTTTGCCGGATATTCTAAATAATTAACTAGATCCTCTTGGTACCAGTCCAGCAAACAATAAGCAATTTTATATCCAGAGATAACGTAACATGTCAGTTAAAAACTAAATAGTTGAAGTAAATAGAATATACATTTTAGGGGGGGGGTGTGATTTGACCTTATATCGGCTTTTATCGTAATTTCCAACTATAATTGGAATTAAAATTAATTACAGATACTTTCAATTAATGCTTTAAGGACTGTATTTTTCAGACAATCCAGAAGCTTTAAAAATCACCTTAAAACTATATAGCCAGTTTCTCATAATGACGTTATTTGAAGACAACTATAAATCTGTACTAAATAAGAGTTGAAATAAAAAGAGCTGGATTTTAAATTGGATTCCGTTTTATTGTCATTTTACAATGTAATTGAAGAAATACTTTCCTCAATATATTACTTGGTAAACCTGTATCATAATAGTTACATGAGTATTATGACTAACGCTTTCAGATTTGATTCTTATGTATGTAAGTAATTTTAAGTTGTAACGACGTTTTGTAAAGGCATGACAAAAAATACATTTCATTTTTTTCTAAAAGTACCAACAATTAATTTGCTCATAAATCCTAGTCTGCTAATATTTGACTTTAAAAAAATAATAATTTCGTAAACATGAACACTGATGATCATCACGTGAAAAAGGGCAAAGACGAAAGGCCAAACAATAAGCAAATATGAATGTTAGTGCTAGATAATATTTTTGAGCTAACAAAAGGAATTTCGCTAATAATAACAAGAATGTTACCTTGTTATTCGAAAATAAGCCCAAACGATTGCGGAAGGGAACGTTATCATAAAGTTCAACGTTAAAACCATGTGACGACATGTAATTGGTACTAAACCTACATAACAATGTTAACTGCCCACGATCACGGCGGCAGGGACCTAGTGAAGTTTCACATTAATGCACACAGCGTAGTGGAGTTGAATGTTTCTTGGTTTAATATACACCGAAACAAATTTTACCTACAATTGAGAATTGCAATAAGCTGGCATTATTAGTCCCAGGGCCTCTCACTATTTTTAGACTTGATATTCTAGACTTGTTTTAATTAGTAATATGTGATAAATTCAAAAACATATTCCTAAACTAAGTCCCACAGACCAAAAAACCACAGTGGAATCGTTGGGGCCAGTGTGTTGGGCTGTCATGCCAATTTTTTTGTTTTTTGAGGAAACGTTTTAATTTTAATTTAACGTTTTAGAAATGACATTGACTCAGTGGTTTTTTTTTCCTAATACCATTGGAAGAAACTTTTTCAGTTTAAGTATCTCGTGGTTACCCGCAGATTACCTATGTTGCAGAAAAAATTGCCTATGTTTGTCTAAACGTATTTTATTAGGCTGTGATTTATCAGTTCTTTTTGGGGCAAGGTGTATTTTTGATTTCAGTTGCAATGATTAAAGAAGTACCTTAATAAGTGAAATAGCATGTTTTTATGAATTCATTAAAAAGGCGCAAAGTAATTCTTTATTCCCCTTAATATCATATTTGAATGGAGCATGCATGACATTCAATGGTTTTTAAAGACGAGCTATTACATAACTGTAATCTGTTATGTGATTTGGACAACCAGTATAATGTAGGCTTTCAGAATGCATACAGATTGTAATAACAGTTTCAATGATTTTTCTATATTCAATATTATCTTAGAATACTTAACTCCACCAACTTAATGAGGTTTCATTCTCATTTTTACGTAGATTTGTTAACTTTCTTTTATAACATTAATTTTGCTTACGTAAAAAAACATGTTGAGGGCATTTTTAAAACTAAAAATTACAGGGTAAAACTTTTTTTCATAAGTAAATAGGAATATTTTACAGAAAGTTGCCTCTAAATGATAATGCATGCAAGGTCATAATTACATAAAATGGACATTACAACACCTTATTCTTAAATCCCAACCTTATCATATGTCTTCAAGATATTTTAATTTCAGATCTATATTCTAAATTGTTGGTTATTTAAAGAAATTCACAAGTTTTTTTTAAATATGCAATAAGAGAAAACATTTATTAAAATCAATGGTGGAGCATGGCAATAAAGTTTATGAAAGTCGTCCAGTTAAATATTAAATTAAAGTTTTAATCTGAACACCACCGTTATTAAATTATGGTCATGAAAGTGACACACGTTTCCAAACCGATTCAAAAGAATGTTAAAAATATATTATTTGCACTTATTTCATCTAATGTATTGTAAATAATAATAAACTTTTCAATAAGAAACTATGAAGGGAGTTCCGAGTAACAAAGAGACCACATTTATTATTACCTATCATCTTTTACACATGAGGTGATTTTGGACAATCATGTGACATTTAATACATCCCGTTGTTATGACTGTCATTTTTTACAATCCTCGCCCGGGATTCCAGCCCTCTATCTCACACATTACATTACTACTTTTCCCACATTACATTATTATTTAAGTACTAGTGGCTTGAAGGGGCTAAAAGCCCCTAATGAGGGAATCCTTATTTATTATAGTACAAAATACCTTCATAGCAAAGTGAATCTACCTTATATTGATATCTAGCCAACCACATGGTTTTTAATCAAATATCAGTATCACATGTTTTATGTAAACAAAGCAGACGACTTTACATCCCAATGCTTTTTGAATGGCAGATATTTTACGTTATTTCTCGTTTTCTGGTGAATTTCAAGCAATTTCATTATTTTTCCCGCCATCACGGAATAAAGACCTTCAATTTGAGCCCTCTCCCATCTTTATACGACTTGCTAGACGCCCACAATTTTGACGCAAAGAACAACCTTACGAAATTAAATATATGATTAAGCTGCAAGATTATAAACTTTCTTCAATATGACCTAAACATGCCACGATTCCCCCGAATTATTATAATTATTTAGTAAAGACTCTAAGAAGAAACGAACCACTCTCTGATATGTCAGTCATTCTTAAATACATGAGATAGTGTTCTATATAAGTTTTATATTTAGAGTTAAGTTTTGATTTTCTTTCTTTTAATCAAATAAATATAGTTTAGGGGTACTATTAACAAAGACTGCAAACCAGTTATTCACCATGAAGGTATGGTGTATTGATAGATTGTTGATTGACACAACCTTCTTATAACCTTCCTCATAAATTAAATCAAATTATTTTGAGTCTTAATACGTTCTTTACTACTTTCAACAATATTTTGTTTAGAGGGCTAAGTAGAATTTATATGTTTCTTTCCAAATAACATTTCAAATTTAATTAATTACAATTTTCGTTGTTGCTTTAATTCCCTCACTACCCACCTGTAATCATACAGTTTTTACCAGCGTTGTTGCTAATGTGAAAAAGTTCTATGAAAATAAAAAAGACCTAATCCCGCGCCTGGATTTACTAGCTATTTTATGTTCTCGGCCTATTAAACTCATGTTTTAACTGTATAAAATGCAGACAATAAGTGAGGCAGCAATGTATAGTCAGTCGCACCTGCTAGTGTCTTATCATGAACGAGGCTACAAGCCACTCCGGAAAATAAAATCCCAGATTATTGTATGTTTGTCATTCTGAAAGATATTACCTCATATCGGGTTTTAATGGTCATATGGTTTATAATTTTTGCATTCAGAAAACCCTTTTTGAATACAGAAAATTTTTAACTAACATCACGGAATATAATCGAGGTTTAATTGTAAGATAAAAAAAAATTAAGGTGAACGCACCAGTACCCGACACTGCTCCAATGCCCGATAGTCATGATTTATTTGCCTCATAATGCGGTCTCCTTACAATATTTTAAAGAAGATAGATTTTTTAGAGAAATTAAGTTTATTCTTAGTATTTGAATAAAAATCAGTATCATGTAGCTAAAATTGAAAATGGTTCTTTTTTAAGGCTTCACTAACCTAACCTATAGCTTCGCTTTTGGAGTTTTCCTTATCAGAACCGTTAAGGAGGTAGAATATATAGTTTTTTTTATTTCAGACTTATTCATCAGTGTTATCAAATACACATTTAAACAGTATTACTTATAATTTTAATCGTGTATGACACAAAAATCATATTAGTGTCAGGCATGAAACAGGTAACAAGAGTTGAGTCAATTTGAAAAATTTTGCAAAACAATATTTAAAACTCCCTTTTTACGATGTTTTGGGAAACCAAACTAACTTAAGGATCACGTATATTAATGATATTGGTTAAATTCCTAATTTTTAAGAAACCACAGGTTATTGAGTGCACTTGGTTTCTTAAACCGTCAGTCACCGATTAAATCAAATATCATCAATTCTAGCGTTTTCTTAGCTTTGTTTCAAACATTTAACGCACTCTTTCATGAGGTTTATCTGCCGATTTTTTCAAGATGCAAGTAGCACGCATTTCATTGCATCTTAACATCTAATTAAGTTTAACCGGGCTATAGTTGAGTTTTATAGATTACTTTATAAAAGGTATTTGCCTTAAAATTAATGGACGAACACTTACTTTTTAAACCCACTCCTAATAAGTTAGGAGAAACCTAGCTCTATAAAAAGAAGAATAATTGGAGTAACAATGTGAATTTATTTCCTCTGCTGCATAATACCGGCATTTAACTTGATGTCGTCAATTACTCTTTGAGCCACTGTAATTGGTGGTTTTCAATCCCCGATAATGATGAACATCGACCACCAATCCGGACCCGACTGTGTTTAATGGTCACTGACAACCACAAAATGTTGTATCTAATCATTAAATATCTTCAAAGCAACAAACTAATATTTAAAAAATCAGTTAATGTAATCAACCGAAAAACATTATAAGAATATGATTGTCAAGTTTAAGCCTTTTTATTTGTAAATAAAAAACCTGTATCCTATGTAATTTTTAATTGGTTAATGAATTTGTATCGGTCGTATTTTATCTGAGCTAATTAAAGAAATCAAATAAACCATCGACCAAGCAAGACTTATATTGAAATAAAACCAAAATAATATTAAAATCGTAGATATCTGAAACATGTTTAGTTGGTATATTTCTAAAAATAACTGGAAAACAATCAAATCGTGCAAGTGGGTAGTTGTAACTTATATTATGTTCTTTAAAAACCACCACGGCAATAAGTTCTGTTTAATGTTGTTATTATTACGTCCCACCTTCACATCTCAAGATGCTAGACCCAGCCCAGAACGGTTTTGCACATTACTTCAGGCTAGAATTAATGGGACACAGTTTAAAACTCCCCAGGATTATCACATAGGTATAAAGGCTATTTGTGATTGGTGGGATTTGAACCCGGGGACTTCAGAGACCGAAGACCCACCCACACGCTAACCACTAACCAGACAAATCCCTAGTTGGGCCTAATTCTATATTAAGGTTCATGAATTTAATTTTCCTTATTTTAATGATTCTGGCGACACCTTTAGCAATAGTAATAGTAATTTAAACTTCTATTTAACATCCAAACTACATAAAAACAGCATGGTAAAAATTTAAATCTAATATAATTTGATAGACCTTGCGTACTACTCATGAGATACATATTAAACAAAATTAGATCAATAATTATAATTTCCTACAATTCTTATCATCCTAATATATTTAATAGTCTATTATCAAGGCTGTGTATTATTTTCAATAAATTGCATGAAACTTTAAAACAATCTTTGGGTAATTACTAATTTTACTGGTGTGTGTATTCCAAATAATATATTGTAATCAATCAACAAATTCACTTACCTTATAGGTTACTCTTAATACCGTGATTATGTTCTCCTAAATTAATCCTTGACTGAAACCAAGACTGTGTGTATGAGGATATTTTGAAGTAGGTAAAACCTGATGGGAGAAATACAGCTAAGCTTAAAATTTGGGGAAGACAGCCCGCGGATTTTAACCGGAATGGAAGTAAGATTTCGAATGGATGAGTTGAAAAGGCCTTGTAACAGAAAATACTAGCTGATTCAATTTCAACTACGTGGTTTAATAATTCCCTAAAATATTCATTACCTTTGAGATAAACCCCGAAATCTAACTAACAGGTCTCTGGGAAAAAATTAACAAGCCTGTCAAGGAACTTCCCCGTCTCCCTTTGGCATCTTATCCCATTTATTTATTTATTTATTTATTTATTTTACGGCAATACACCATTTTACATGAATTTGTTAATAGCTGAACAAGATCAATTAATAACAACGAAAATAACAGAATAACTGTCGGTAACAATCATAATAATGAATCAAATAATAACAATGATAATAAATACTATAATAATAAGTAACAACGATGATGAATAATTATAATAACAAATAGCAATGATAATACGTATCTATAATAATAAATAACAATAACAATACTGAACACTATAACAATTAATAACCATAAGAATAACAACGAATGATAAATGATAAATAACTTCAATAATAATAAATAACTTCAATAATATGATAGTCCCCTCTCATATACGTAGGCGCTGGCAAGGAAAGACACTCGTTTGAACATAAAGACGCTTGCATGGATCGTAAAAATGTGCATTTACTGTGTAAATAATTATAGGAGAATAGAAAGTCACAGAGGCTTGAAGGTGAATTTTTTCTGCTTCAATGATTTATGTTCCCCTAATCGTTATTGTTTGAAAAAAATAATTTATTCATAAATATATTTATTATTTTGAAAGAAACGTTTAACGTGAAAAGTGATTTTTCACAGAAATTTAATCGTGGTGGAAACATTGGTTTTTATCTCACTTAATGAAAACTTGCCATCAAACTGACAGGTTAATTAAACTTTAAATGACCGAGTAAAATTTAATGACTTGTCATAAGCGCATCATTGCACTATTTTATGTCACAAGTGCAGTCTACTATTTTAGGGGGCAACTTAGTTAATGGAAATTTTTTGATACTCGTCCACCTTACAAGCAATGTTTGATTTGAGGCAAACTGCGCTCTGGGACATTCAGTTTTTAAACTATTTTAAAAACAATTACTTTAATTTATTTTGCAAGAGTTTTTTTGCCGCAAAAGACATTGACGAGTAATTGTTTGGAGCGAGTTTACTGTGAAAAACTATTGCACGGAATAAGCGAGGGTGCAATAGTATACCCGAACATAATAGAATACATCGAACATTATATTTGCGAATGCTATTATATTTGCGTAATATGTACTGGTAAAGATTAAAGATCATGTGCATGGTGGGCGGAATTAAATATATCGTAAATGACGATATAATAGACGGCGAATAAGCGTTTTTTTTGTCTGGAGGCAAGCCAAGTGTTAAAAATCTTGAAGATTAAATTCAAAGGCTTGAATACTTTCACAAAATGAAATATATTCTTTCATCCTTTCATGAAATTTTTCATCCATTCTACGCTTTTCATTTATATTTGCTCCAATATATGCCGTACTTTAGTAGGCCTACTAAGAAATAATTTTAAAAATCTTAGTTCGATACTAGGATTATTCTTCATATTATATTTTAGGTAAGCTTATAGCTTATGAAACTCTTGACCGTTGTTCACTCAACAAAGCAATTATTGTTAGTGAGTTGAAATTACTTGAATTTTAGGGAGTTTCGTAATCCACGGTATATCAAAACTATAAACGTTAAAAGGTCAAATCAGTAGATTTTATAGATGTAGCACAAAGTTAAAGAATAACGTTTAACGTTTATAGTATTGTTTTACCGTGGACAGAAAAAACTCCCTTTTAAGTGCAGCAAGCCGCTAAAAGAATTCGGTAAAATTCTCGCCTCATTTATCACCAAAGATTTATTGAAGAGGACAGTCAGTTGCCAAGTCATAAATTTCCTATTTCTCTATATATCAATCACTTTTTGCATACTTATGGTTAATCTACGTAAACTTTTTTTGTAACAGGTCGGACGTTTTGAACATGTGTGATACATAAAACATGTTAAATACATAACTAACGAGTAAGTGCATAGCTCAAACAATTTTTACTGTATTTCCCATTTTTAAAGACGAACTTAATGTTGCAGGAAAAAATAGCTAGTTTTGGCGTTCTACTCTAAAACTACATTGCGATATGTTATCAGGTCGACAGCGTGTGCTGATGTAGCGAAGTTGTGATTTATGGCCCTTTAAACAATGAAACTGCAGTACAATGGCGGCCGAGTTAAAGGCCATTCTATGACCTCAGAGTGGGCATTTAAATGGCAGGTTTAATAAAAAGTAAAAATTTAGGAAGGTTATTAGAGAAGGTTATAATAAACTGTACAAGCCTTACGAGTCTCCTTCTGAATAATCAAAAGTAGTAGAATTAAATACAGTGTGCAAAGCATTCTTTAAGAAAACGAATTCGTCAATATCAGTCATAAAATGAATATGATAAACGAAAATCAGTAGAATAATATTATAAAATATTCATTTCGTCGTCGAAATGCGAAAGCACGTATGGCTAACCGAAGGCTTTCGGCTTCATGAATAAAGAAGACTGCTAAACTGTGAGGTTGGGATATTATACTTGCTAATATTATCTAATATAATAAAAGGAAAGTGCTCCTCACACTGAATCACAATAAAGCAGTTCAAATAATGAGTTTTTCGAAATTACAATTAGAAAATGCATTAACTTGTCGAAGCGTAAATTAACTTTGTATCTTAAATATTTTACTTCAAATGAATGTAAATCGTTTTACATCTCAATCATGCTGCTTGGGCAATATAATATAAAACTCTAAGTGGATTCGTTTGAGTCATTACAAGGCTCCAAGAAGATTTTGTTCAAAGGTCGGTCTAGATGGTCAGTAGTAGATATAAAATACCATTTTCAGCCCAAGTCACTTAAATCCCACTTGAAAATGAAATTAGTGAAAAAGATCAGGAAATTAAATTTAGAGGAAAAGATCAGAAACAAAAAAATAATTCAAATGCAAAATATTTGATTAAAATTTGCATTTCGATTTGAATTTTAATAAAGAGAGAAGTATCAGAAAATAAAAATTATTTCATACGCAAAATTTGCATTTGAAATTTGCGTTTGAATTTCACCTTTTCCAATTTTATTTTCGTGTAAATTTAGTTTTAAAGTGAAAATGATCAGTGATTTAATTTTAAGTGAAAAATATCAGAGCTAAAAATTGGAGTTTTGTTAACAGAAATATATCAGAAAATATAATCTCACACTACATAGACTATAACAGTCAATGCCTGTTATAAAACTTCTGTGTAATATTACTTAATATTTTATACTATAATGTCCCCAGGGCAATGTACTTATGTTATCCTCTAGTATGTATCTCTTATCATCTTTAGGTGATAGCGCTTTCTTGTTCATCTCTATACTATAAATATTGTGCTTGTAACTTCTGATCATGTTCATGTGCTTCATGATCTCTTTATTTTCTAGTAAACAGTATTTGTAGTCACTAAATTTTATGTCATTTTCAACAACATTTTTCTTTACACCTTTCGACTTCTTAACTCCTACCTTCTTTTCACGTTCATCATCACCCTCCACGCTTGTTGCATACATCTTCGACCTTAACCCAACCATCTCTCTCATAATGAGGCCATTAAGTTCATCCTTCATTTTACCTAAGACTTTCTTGTTTACTCTGGGTAGTCCATATGTATTATCTTCAGCATAATCTGAAGTATCGAAATGATCAAGCATTCCTGTGATATCCTTGTACCAATCTTCAGTAAATATTATGTAAATCAGCGAGTCGGTGTCTGTGTAGAGCAATCTTATCTTATCACCATATTTTGCCTTCATTATGTTATAGTGAAAATCATACATAAGAGTTTTTGACAGATCAAGAATGCTCATTCCTACGTAAATTGGCTTGTTGAACACCAGCTTAGTCTTAGCCATGTGAACTGCTGATAAATTCTCTGTGAAAATTGATCGTGACTTGAAGTTGGGCTTAGCGACTAACTTATCAATCTGTTTTTCTTGGGTACAAAGTCTGATGTCCACACGATTGCGGATGTTCTCCATTGTCTTACCAAATACGCTGTTGTTCATAAGCTTGTACAGATCTTTCTCAAAGTCATTTTTGGCTTTAGTTCTGAGCTCTGTGTTTAGATCAATATATTTTTTTAACCAATTAGACTGACTGAAGCTAACAACACGGTGAATCTTTTTTAATCGCAATCCAAGTGACAAGTATAACTTCAGATTTCTGTAGTGTAACACATATTTTTCTTTGTTAAATAATGTAGTCACAAGCTTAGTCTCCTTAGATCCTGGTGGAACTTTGTGTTCGGGTGCTAGAGGAAGATCTCTGTGGTGGTCATGCAACTCCTTTGGATATTCAAGATCTACCTCTAATATGTAGCCAGTTTTTGAGTCATCAGGTATTGTAGTGACATCTATGTTTGAGTTACACCACTTGAAATTACCGTATGGCATGTATTGACTCATGGCCCAACCATAAAGATTGTTGGCATCGAGATAAGTCAAATAGCTAATGTCTTTTTTGCTGTTGTAATCCTTCATATACTTGTTGTTTGCCTTAGCGTATCGGTGACAACACTGAGATACTCCACCTCTGATTCCTTTCTCAATCATCATGATCATGTCATAGTCAGTCAGCAGTTCAAGTTTTACTCTAGTCATTTTCAACATAGCACTCCATGACATACCAGGAAGTGTGTAATACCAGGCAGGATCAAGACTATAAGTCCTCAGGCATTCATCTCTGAAATTTTCCATAACATCAGCTAAAATTAAGACATCGCTTTTGTTGTACAGTTGTGTGTAGTCCTGTAAAGTTTCGCACTGAAATGTGTTCCACACTTTCCATGCATGTTTATAGTCTTTACTGTCTATAGCTGTCTTATTTAATCTGTTGTAAAAATAACGTTTTCCTGGTAAAGTTGTGTCATTCATTTTCTCTATGGAATCCATGTAGTCATAAGGATAAACACCTTTGCGAGTTAACAAGTCAACCTGTTCACTTGAAAAATACTTTGAGGTTTCTCTGAACATGTCCTTAGGTGTTATCTTGGCTAATCCTTCTACACTCTTGCTTAAGAACTTGAATGAGTCCAAAAATCTCAGTGTCATACAACCTGGTAGACTGACTGAGAATGAGATGTATCTTTCCTCGTTGTTTGGTATCACTGTTACTTGCTCTTGTAAATATCCAAATTCTTTGATAAATAAATGTGTGTCATAGCCAGCTAAATTATGTATGAACACAGGTAGAAAGGGAGGATTCTTGTAGTTTAAATTGCAGTTAGAATGTGCGGCTCCTCTGTATTTTCCAGTTAAGTGGTTGTGATCTCTTACCCGGTTATTGCCCAACTTATAGCCACAAATATGACAGTGAGTTGCTGTGACATAAGCTTCCTGTTCCTCTTCTGTTAGTGGTTCCATTGGCACAACTTTGTCATAGATTTCTTTGATCATTAATGATTCAATCTCCATTCTCGCAGCGAATATGGTAGCCGCATCCAATCCTACGTAATCAAACAACTGGTTGTAGTGTCCGTCTGGTCCTTTCACATAATAACAGAAACTAACTGGAGTGTGCTTTTGATATTTTATGGTATAAGGTTTACTTTCATCCATCTCGTAAGATACACCAGATATGTCTAGGATCTCTTTGACTAATATTTCTCTTTCTTTACCGATTGGATCAATACCAAGTCTCTCCGCAATTCTGTGAATGTCCTCTTCTTTTTTCTCCAATAAACATTCAAAATCTGCATATATTACAAAGGGCACCCGTAGTGAATTGTTAAAGTCCTTAAATTTCACGTAATCTCTTCCTTTTTCAGGGAGTGTTATGTTAACAGCAGCATATTTTTTTGCAGTCTTCTTCGTGGATGCATAACTTTTCTTTACTGCTAAATTTCCCAAGACATCGATCGCAAATGTATATTGTATGTCCGTCTTTAGTCATTTGCTTTTGAACTAATGCTGACATATTCTTAATCCAGCAGTAATGGGAGGTAGATTCATTTTGCATGTAAAAAAGGTTTACATGTTTTTCTGATTTATTTTTTGTGATTAAAAGTGGATACACACAGCGTTTTTCATCATCATATCCAAAGACATTAACTGATACTCCTGATCGAATTTCAAACTTGGGGATATCGTGTAGTTTAAAGGGGAACTCAAAGCCATCAAGAGCATAGTCAAATGCATGTTCATGATTCTTGTACATATTTACCCTATCTGAATGTTTAGGTACAGGATGAAGAGCAGACAGAATTGACCAAAGAAAACACTTATCGTCGTAATTTTTCACATTAATTATAGCACGCTTCTTTTTGATAAATTCTGGCAAATCCATGTAAGAAGATCCCCTAAGTGGCACATATTTATTCACGTTCAACTGTAAACTCTTGATCCTTTTTAGAGCCCAATTTGAACCTCTAGCATAAAACTCTTCCATTTCCCTTAAGATTTTCCCAGAAGCCTCTTTGTAAAAGTTCTGTAAATCTGTAGTTTTTAGAATTACGCTGTTTTCGGTCTTAAAATTTTTCTCCATATATTCTGCAGTTTTGCCAAGTCCTCGTTTGTAATCAGCCAGTAACACAAGGTTGACCTTGAGATTCATGAGCTCAAGTTGCTCTGTTACTTTTTGGATAACATTATTTTCAGTATCAACTAGAAATTGAGATGGATCGAGTATACCAGTAGTGTTGGTTATTTTGAACGTCTTCAATCTTCCCTTGAACGCTGTTTCGATCTCTATAATTTTGTTGCTGCGTTTTCTCTCTTTGATCGGCTCAAATAAATCATCACTGAAGCTTAAGTCCTGCGCAACACTCTGTTTGAACTCTAGATTTTGTGGCTTCAACAGAACCTCAACAATTTCCTTCTTTCGAAATTTTCTCGGAGCTTTTAGTCCATTTTCCTTGGCTAATTTCCTGAGCTCATTCACTTTCAATCCTCTCAGAAATTCCTCATCAAATCGTCTGTATTTAGTCCTGTTAATTTGTTCTATAAGTTCACCTTTTTTCATGTATGATATTCCTCTGATGTTCAAGTCCTTTGCGATTTCCCGAAGATCCTTTACCTTTACCTGTTTAATCTCTGGTGATTTTGCCAAATGTTTTTTGGTCTTAGTGTGATGTGACCAGTTTTTGTAACTGATATTTACATCACAATATTCGCAATGTTTAGTAGCTACTCCAAGGCTACGGTTTAGGGAGTTGTTCATTCTTTGATTCATCATGCTTGTATTTTATTATACAGATAAAAAATTTTATTCAATTTTATATTTGAATCTCAATCCTTTAACACTTCCCGTAGTTTATATGAGAACCTGATTCCTTTAACACTACTGGAGTTTCCCATAAGTCTCACGTATTTTAACAGATATCACCTGTTAAAATTAATCAAGAGAATACAACACAGATTTAAGATGACTTAAATTTCCCTGTGCAATATGGTTAAAGGCTAGTTTTCGTATTTCAGATTCACTTGACTTTTTAGGTATTTTAACCTTATTTTCCCTTAAAATTTCTTTTACTTCTCTTAGACTATGGTTTGGGCTTTGACCTCCTAGTCCTAAAATATTTGATGCAAGTTTTATCATACTATTTTCAAAGTGTTGAAATTCTTCACAAATTTTACTCAAAACTTCCCAATTTTCGAAGGCAAATTGAAATTCAGGTTTTTGAATGAGAGATTGAATCCCACCATGCTCTTCACTAAACTGTTTGATGCTCATTTTATATTACAATCCAGTTTCTTTAACACATGGGTTTAATTTTCAAGAACCGAGATTCTTGAAAATAGCATGTAAGAATTTACTTAATCAGATTTCTGGTAATATCGTAAGAGAATTTCGTCAGTGATACAACCACAACATATGCGACTGTATTTGTTCCTGTAATAGCCGTGGAAAAATCAAGATCAATTTGTATGTCGTTCTTTGATCTGTCGTTCGATATTGGGTGAAGCGAAGTATCAATCACAATCAGTGGGTACAACCTGATGAACTGATCTAACGATAAATGTACATCATCATCACCAAACTTGGATCTCCTAAAGTTCTGATACATGTCGTACAGAATCATATGCTTGTTATTTGTGATATCTAAGCTCTGTGACTCGTGAGGATATCTTTCCTGATTAATTTTCACTACTGCATTTTTAACCTTACAATGATCAAATCCACACGGATTTTTCTTCTGATTGTTTGAACGATCGGTTTGAAGTCCGATGATGATAAACTGAGGATTGGTAACATTTCTGTATAAGTTTGTGATATCGAAAGAGAACGTGGATCCAGTCACTCCTTTATGTTCTATACATTGCCACTGAAAATATTTGTACACAAGTTTATCGGTATCACTCAGAGTTTTAAGTGAATCCAGCAATTGAATTTTACTTGTTGGTGCGTATTCGACTATTGGGACTCTCAAAGTGAAACTTTCAAGTACAATTTTTCCATCAACAGGTTCAGTATCACCAACTTCTGTTCCTTTCCAGTGATGTATTGCATCGTTATCTTCTGCACGGATAAACGAAATCTCAAAACCACCTTTAAACATTGGATAACGTAGGCTGTCGAAAAATCCGAGTCCAAGATGTCCTAATGACCCATACGCTTCAAATTTACCTCCACCAGTGAAATTGGAGACAAAACCACTTGAGTATAAAG
This sequence comes from Flexamia atlantica, assembly GCA_035578135.1. Classification (NCBI taxonomy): domain Eukaryota; kingdom Metazoa; phylum Arthropoda; class Insecta; order Hemiptera; family Cicadellidae; genus Flexamia; species Flexamia atlantica. The sequence continues at coordinate 5,149 of JAQJVK010000054.1, read as the reverse complement.
TGTGTCTTTGACTTTGAGAATATGAAACCAACCCTTTGATTGTACTAGTGATTCCGGGACGTTCTACACTATCAATGAGATAGTTGTGTTTTCTCACTTCAATTCTGGAGAATAGAAATGCCGCAAAATTATCCACTAGTTTTATTGTTGATCCATCTGCATAATCAGCTCCATCAGCTTTTTTCACAAGTTTTCCTGTGATGTGATACATAATTCTACCATCGTAAAATGAGTCTCCATGATCTATCTTAAACACAGTGTAGTTATTAGGTGTGTTAAAATTCAGTTCACTAACAGGCATGACTGTTTTAAAGTCACTCCTGATAATATCGCTTGAATATTCGTTATATACTTTGTTCATCTTTCTTTATTATACAGATGAAAATTTTTAATCAAAGTCCGGATACACATTACCACTGGTAGGTAATCCTAATCCCAATTTACGTTTAGCCCACATAGCTCCTGTTGTTACTAAAGCAGGCAATCTCTCTTGTATTAAGTCAGCATCATCAGAAATTACACGTTGCCACGCTTTCTTCTGCAAATCTTTATCAGCTATCCAACGATCCTCTGCATTCCTATGATCTCTGTACCAAATATCATGTTCTTTTGCGGCTGCATCCAGTTTATTTACACCTTGATCTCCTCGCTTCAATCTCTCTGCTAGTTTAGTTCCTGGTCCTAGGAATTGCATACCAGGCCAATGTAGTTCAAAGGGTAAATTGTTGATGATATCGTTTAACACACCTTTCCCCTCGATCATACTTTCCGGTAACACAGAGAGGCAACGCACTAAATATTTTATTCCCTTTGGAGTTTCTATGAGTTCTTCCAGTCGATCACCAAGGAATTTCGCTAAAGCTAGTTTTTCGTTATGGAAATTGTTGTTCCCTGCTGTTTCCTGTGCTTGAATATAAGTTAAGCGTTTGACAAGTTCACTCAGATTGCTGACATATTTATATTCGATTGGATTTTCTGTGTACGTTGCGAGACCAGAACCAGATATATCATCTTTTTTAGTGAGTTCTTCCCAAATTTGCTTAATCATCCCTTTGTACTTTCGCCCACCACTGGATTTAGGTTTGTTTGTGTTGGGATCGTTTCTTTGGTAAAGTGAATTTGTACTGATTAAAATCTCCTTGTATGCTTCCCAATCCTCGTCAGTATACATGCCTTCTTTCTCAAAGAAATCGTTTTTTGTCAACAATCGCCATAATCCCTCTGTTCCTTTGTACTTCTTTTTCAGGTTTATCAGTATGATATCATCATTATCAAATGTTACCGGTTCTGACCCAATTTTCACCTTCTCTTCATTTTCATCATAATAAATTCCGATCTGTTTATCGTTAGCTCTTGGGAAGTATCTAGCTGCGATTAAGCCCAGCCTCACCATTTTCGTGTCCAACAGCTGTTTTAGAGACTTATTTTGTCTGAACGATTCGCGTTCTGGAGTAGAAGGAAGACCTAAGGGAGAATCGGACATGTCCTTACTTTCACTGAATTCCTCATCTTCAAACCTGATTGCTCTGTTTGGTTTAGGTGTACTTGTGGCAAGTCCTATCGGAACTATATCTTTTGTAGTCATCTGTTCATTCTTCTCTTTAATTGCTTTCGTTATAGGTTCATACTTCTTTTCTCTTTGTTTAATCTCGGCGATATCTCGCTGATACTGAGATTCGAATTCTGACCTTAGTTTCTGATCTAGTTTGGCCAGTTTCCGAGCTTTAGCTGGAGTTAACCTATCTGGTTGAATGTGCTTAGATTTCGCAGTTTTTTCTTCGTCACATTCACTTTCTTCCCTTACTAATTCTCTTTCAATGTTACCTAATCGTTTCGCCTCTTCTTTTTCAGCCATTCTGAATTTTTTTAGTAAGTCTTTTTCGATGTTACTCAGTCGTTTAGCTTCTTTAGCATTCATCTTTATTATATGGAGAAAAAATTTAAACGTTGAACGTAAATTTACGTTACATTTTCACGTTTGACGTTATGTTTTCACGTTTGACGTCACGTTTTTACGTTTGGTGTTACGTTTTCACGTTGATTTCACGTTTTAACATACACATGTATTTACCACGTTTCTTTGTCATGTTTACTGTTAAAAATCCGTAAGGAATATTCCAACATTCCATACAAATGTTTTCGAATCGTTCTAGTGTCATGTCTGATCCTACAAAATCCTGGTAAATACGTTTAGTGTAATGTTTGTTTTGACTGAAAATACAGAGGAAATTTATGTTATTTCTGATGACCTGCATATCGACTTTACCATAACTTTGACTCAGATAAACGCAAGATATTTTTTTGTGACGACCTCTGATAAAATAATCCTTGATTTTTGACAGTTCTTCCATTAGACAATCATCAAACACTACTAGAGAATTCTCTTGACATTCATCAAGAGGGATGAGATCTTCACAATGTGCGAAAAAATGTGCGATCTTCTTTCCACTTTTATTCTCTATTTTCTCATAGTGCTTGCGAAGTTCCGAATAAGCTTTCTGCTCAATTGACTTGCTAAACACATACAGATGTTTGAACTTGATGCCTTTTTCTTGACATATAAGATTGAGTAATAAGTTAGTTTTACCACAACCGGAACTACCAACAATCAGCGCTCGAATAGGTCTTGGTAAAAGTTCAGAATTTTTTTCTTCCCTACAATAAACAGTGATATCCATTTATTATACAATGAAAAATTTCAAGCTTGTCGGACAAACATCTGTACTCACTCTTCACCTTGCACAACCGATGCATTTAGAAGATGGAGATTATAAGATAGCCTTAACGGGATTTTATTCAGACAATAACATCGCAAATTTAAAGGAAAAAGGTAACATTTACTTTTGTGTGGAACGCTTGGAAGAAGGGCAGATATCAAACAACATCAGCAGTTTTACTCTCGATCCTGGTTTCTGGACTCTAGAAAAAATTCAGAGTAAATGCAGAGAATACGTTTCTTCACTGTCTGCTGGCGTCGATGCTCAAAAATTCATGTTAGCTAAATATAACGATAGAGTTGCAATATATTCTCCAGTAAAATTTTATCTTGATCCTGTTATTTGTAACCTCATTGGATTTGAGAGAAAACCAAGCAGTAGTGACATCAACAACTACTATAACGTGAACGAAACCATTATAGGCCAAAATACGCCAAAACTTAGGGCAGTAGATGTGATAGAGATTCACTGCAATCTAGTTGAACACAGTTTTGTCAACCATGACACACATTGGCACAAACATGACGAAACTGAAATTTCGTATCATTTCTTCCCAAATGTTCCTCATGGTTACAAGATATCAGAGGTTCCCCAGGAAAAGTTTTATATTCCACTGAAAACTAGTGCAAAAACTATCAGAGAAATCAAGGTAGTTATCAAAGATCAAGACAACCAGTTACTGCAAAATGATTGTGTGAAAAATATTGTGTATCTAAGTTTAGTTAAAGTTTAAGTGATTTTAATGGATAGTATCCATTAAAATTTTAAAGTGATGTCTTCTGCAATTCTTGCTCATAAAATGATCCCTCTATATCTTCACCTGATAAGTCTTTAATTTTGTAAGTCACTGGAGCTGTGTTTTGAATTTCGCATATCTCAAAAATTTCTGTTGACCAATTTCTTCTATATTTATTGCTAAAAATATTTTTCTTCACTGTTATTCTAACTCTATCTCCAATTTTCAACTTAGGTTTTGTGGGCTTTTGTGTTTTAAAACGTTTCAGTAAATCATGTTCGTGATCCTTTGTTACCTCTTTTGGTTTCATGCCGATAGTTCTGTGCTCACTGTTGTTGTAGTTTCTCAGGATGTTCTGCAAAATATCAACCCATCTAAAACTTTTACGTGCTTCGAACTGAATTTTCATCCGACCATTCAGAGTTCTGTTAAAACGCTCTATGATTGCACTTTTCTCTTCGTTTTCAGTGTGGTACATTTTTATGTTGTGTTCCTCTAGTAGTTTCTTGAATTCTCGGTTCTCGAATTCCAAACCTTTATCTGTATGCAGTAGGTTTGGTGGCTTATGCCCAACAGCAAGTGCTCTCTTAAGAATGACTGAAAATGCTTTTGTCACATCACTTCCACTTTTTCTCGTCAGTGGTTCTGCCCAAGCGTATTTAGAGAATGTGTCAATGACATTCAGCATGTACTTGTACCCATCATTTTCTGATGCATATTTATCCATTATTACTAAGTCAGCAGCCCAGAGATCATCAATTCCCAGAGTGACTATCTTTCTCTTGGGAAATTTCTTTATGACAGGTTTATGTAGTTCTTTAGCCTCTTTTAATGCTTCTTTTCCTGTTAAAATTTTGACTTCTTTGATTACTTGTGATGGTTCTGGTGCTTTGGTAAATGTACTTTTTTCGTGGTTACATATTTTGCATACAGATTTTAAGCGCCATTTATTGTTGGTAGTTTTCACTTGTTCAACATTTAAAGATGCTGTTTTCTTGCGACATTTCGAACAGTATAATTCCATTGTTTATTTATTACGAAAATTTTGTTGAAGCAGATGTGCACATACAAAAATCCTCATGGATTATGTAGAAAAAGCCGAGGCTCAGATCTGCACTGGGGCTTCATACAAAATAACAGGAGATAATAAAGACGAATTGGTAAGACAAATTACAGTCAAATCCATCTCCTGGAATTCCAGGAGATGAGAAAAATCCGTTAACAAAAGAGATTCTCGGTGGGAACTGCAATATAATCATAAACACTTATATTTCACAGGAATTAATACTGGCGATCGTCTGTTGGATTTCATTAGGTTTTATAAGGTGACCAGAGATAATCAAGACGATTTGACTGAGTATTGCGATTATTTAGTTGGCCGGAATTCCAGCCGACTAAAATCTATACACTAGTAGCACTGAGATTTAAGTAAAATAAATTCACACTACAGTCTGCACCGAGATCCCAGTTTAAATTTAGTCAGCTGGAATTCCAGCTGATATTTCAGTCACACTGAAATTTTCACTGAGATTTTTCATCGGCTCATATTCCAGCCGATGAGAAAAATCCGTAGTTTAGCCGAGGTCGAGATTCCGACTGCGGTTTTCTGGTGGTAAACAGTTTACAGATTGGATTCGACTAGATGTAAATAAACCATCAATGTTAAAAAAATATTCTATATATAAATGGATGACTT
>JAQJVK010000539.1:0-19626 GCA_035578135.1 Flexamia atlantica | reverse complement strand
CGCACATCGCATAGCGACTAATTTAATCACCCATATTTCCAAAACATAAGTTTTTAAGGTAACTTGGGTGGTATAATACAGAAGTTCTGGTCCTATTCTATCACCCTACGTGTACGTAATGTTGGCACACCTCCGTATTTATTTTTATATTTCGTGTCAAACTTCAACAAATCGTTGTCCGCACATCGCATAGCGACTAATTTAATCACCCATATTTCCAAAACCTAAGTTTTTAAGGTAACTTGGGTGGTATAGTACTAAAGTTCTGGACCTATTCTTTCATCCTACGTGTACGTCATGCTGACACATTGCCGTATTTATTTTATATTTTATGTAAAACCTAGGTGGATCGCTGTCCACACATCCAAAGCGACTATTTTAATCACCCGTATTTCCAAAACCTAAGTTTTTAAGGTAACTTGGGTGGTATAGTACTAAAGTTCTGGACCTATTCTATCATCCTATGTGTACGTCATGTTGGCACACCTCCGTATTTTTTTTATATTTCGTGTCAAACTTCGACAAATCTCTGTCCGCACATCTCAATGCGACTACTTTAATCAGCCATATTTCCAAAACCTAAGTTTTTACGGTAACTTGGAAGGTATAATACAGAAGTTCTGGTCCTATTCTATCACCCTACGTGTACGTAATGTTGGCACACCTCCGTATTTATTATTATATTTCATGTCATACTTAGACAAATCGTTGTCTGCACATCGCATAGCGACTAATTTTATTTACCCATATTTCCAAAACCTAAGTTTTTACGGTAACTTGGATGGTATAATACAGAAGTTCTGGTCCTATTCTATCACCCTACGTGTAGGTAATGTTGGCACACCTCCGTATTTATTTTTATATTTCTTGTCAAACTTAGACAAATCGTTGTCCGCACATCGCATAGCGACTAATTTAATCACCCATATTTCCAAAACCTAAGTTTTTACGGTAACTTGGGTGGTATAGTACTAAAGTTCTGGACCTATTCTATCATCCTATGTGTACGTCATGTTGGCACACCTCCGTATTTTTTTTATATTTCGTGTCAAACTTCGACAAATCGTTGTCCGCACATCGCATAGCGACTAATTTAATCACCCATATTTCCAAAACCTAAGTTTTTACGGTAACTTGGGTGGTATAATACAGAAGTTCTGGTCCTATTCTATCACCCTATGTGTACGTCATGTATCCACAATTCCGTATTTAATTTTATATTTCATGTCAAACTTAGACAAATCGCTGTCCGCACATCTCAATGCGACTACTTTAATCAGCCATATTTCCAAAACCTAAGTTTTTACGGTAACTTGGGTGGTATAGTACTAAAGTTCTGGACCTATTCTATCATCCTATGTGTACGTCATGTTGGCACACCTCCGTATTTTTTTTATATTTCGTGTCAAACTTCGACAAATCTCTGTCCGCACATCTCAATGCGACTACTTTAATCACCCATATTTCCAAAACCTAAGTTTTTAAGGTAACTTGGGTGGTATAATACTAAATTTCAGGACCTATTCTATCATCCTATGTGTACGTCATGTTGGCACACTTCCGTATTTATTTTATTTTTCATGTCATACTTTGACAAATCGCTGTCCGCACATCTCAATGCGACTACTTTAATCAGCCATATTTCCAAAACCTAAGTTTTTACGGTAACTTGGGTGTTATAATACAGAGGTTCTGGTCCTATTCTATCACCCTATGTTTACGTCATGTATCCACAATTCCGTATTTATTTTTATATTTCATGTCAAACTTAGACAAATCTTTGTCCGCACATCGCATAGCGACTAATTTAATCACCCAAATTTCCAAAACCTAAGTTTTTACGGTAACTTGGGTGGTATAATACAGAAGTTCTGGTCCTATTCTATCACCCTACGTGTACGTCATGTATCCACAATTCCGTATTTATTTTTATATTTCGTGTCAAACTTAGACAAATCGTTGTCCGCACATCGCATAGCGACTAATTTAATCACCCATATTTCCAAAACCTAAGTTTTTAAGGTAACTTGGGTGGTATAATACTAAATTTCAGGACCTATTCTATCATCCTATGTGTACGTCATGTTGGCACACTTCCGTATTTATTTTATTTTTCATGTCATACTTTGACAAATCGCTGTCCGCACATCTCAATGCGACTACTTTAATCAGCCATATTTCTAAAACCTACAACTATAGTACTAAAGTTCTGGACCTATTCTATCATCCTATGTGTACGTCATGTTGGCACACCTCCGTATTTTTTTCATATTTCGTGTCAAACCTCGACAAATCTCGGTGCGCACATCTCAATGCGACTACTTTAATCACCCATATTTCCAAAACCTAAGTTTTTACGGTAACTTGGGTGTTATAATACAGAGGTTCTGGTCCTATTCTATCACCCTATGTTTACGTCATGTATCCACAATTCCGTATTTATTTTTATATTTCATGTCAAACTTAGACAAATCTTTGTCCGCACATCGCATAGCGACTAATTTAATCACCCAAATTTCCAAAACCTAAGTTTTTACGGTAACTTGGGTGGTATAATACAGAAGTTCTGGTCCTATTCTATCACCCTACGTGTACGTCATGTATCCACAATTCCGTATTTATTTTTATATTTCGTGTCAAACTTAGACAAATCGTTGTCCGCACATCGCATAGCGACTAATTTAATCACCCATATTTCCAAAACCTAAGTTTTTAAGGTAACTTGGGTGGTATAATACTAAATTTCAGGACCTATTCTATCATCCTATGTGTACGTCATGTTGGCACACTTCCGTATTTATTTTATTTTTCATGTCATACTTTGACAAATCGCTGTCCGCACATCTCAATGCGACTACTTTAATCAGCCATATTTCTAAAACCTACAACTATAGTACTAAAGTTCTGGACCTATTCTATCATCCTATGTGTACGTCATGTTGGCACACCTCCGTATTTTTTTTATATTTCGTGTCAAACTTCGACAAATCTCTGTCCACACATCTCAATGCGACTACTTTAATCAGCCATATTTCCAAAACCTAAGTTTTTACGGTAACTTGGATGGTATAATACAGAAGTTCTGGTCCTATTCTATCACCCTACGTGTACGTAATGTTGGCACACCTCCGTATTTATTATTATATTTCATGTCATACTTAGACAAATCGTTGTCTGCACATCGCATAGCGACTAATTTAATCACCCATATTTCCAAAACCTAAGTTTTTACGGTAACTTGGATGGTATAATACAGAAGTTCTGGTCCTATTCTATCACCCTACGTGTAGGTAATGTTGGCACACCTCCGTATTTATTTTTATATTTCTTGTCAAACTTAGACAAATCGTTGTCCGCACATCGCATAGCGACTAATTTAATCACCCATATTTCCAAAACCTAAGTTTTTACGGTAACTTGGGTGGTATAGTACTAAAGTTCTGGACCTATTCTATCATCCTATGTGTACGTCATGTTGGCACACCTCCGTATTTTTTTTATATTTCGTGTCAAACTTCGACAAATCGTTGTCCGCACATCGCATAGCGACTAATTTAATCACCCATATTTCCAAAACCTAAGTTTTTACGGTAACTTGGGTGGTATAATACAGAAGTTCTGGTCCTATTCTATCACCCTATGTGTACGTCATGTATCCACAATTCCGTATTTAATTTTATATTTCATGTCAAACTTAGACAAATCGCTGTCCGCACATCTCAATGCGACTACTTTAATCAGCCATATTTCCAAAACCTAAGTTTTTACGGTAACTTGGGTGGTATAGTACTAAAGTTCTGGACCTATTCTATCATCCTATGTGTACGTCATGTTGGCACACCTCCGTATTTTTTTTATATTTCGTGTCAAACTTCGACAAATCTCTGTCCGCACATCTCAATGCGACTACTTTAATCACCCATATTTCCAAAACCTAAGTTTTTAAGGTAACTTGGGTGGTATAATACTAAATTTCAGGACCTATTCTATCATCCTATGTGTACGTCATGTTGGCACACTTCCGTATTTATTTTATTTTTCATGTCATACTTTGACAAATCGCTGTCCGCACATCTCAATGCGACTACTTTAATCAGCCATATTTCCAAAACCTAAGTTTTTACGGTAACTTGGGTGTTATAATACAGAGGTTCTGGTCCTATTCTATCACCCTATGTTTACGTCATGTATCCACAATTCCGTATTTATTTTTATATTTCATGTCAAACTTAGACAAATCTTTGTCCGCACATCGCATAGCGACTAATTTAATCACCCAAATTTCCAAAACCTAAGTTTTTACGGTAACTTGGGTGGTATAATACAGAAGTTCTGGTCCTATTCTATCACCCTACGTGTACGTCATGTATCCACAATTCCGTATTTATTTTTATATTTCGTGTCAAACTTAGACAAATCGTTGTCCGCACATCGCATAGCGACTAATTTAATCACCCATATTTCCAAAACCTAAGTTTTTAAGGTAACTTGGGTGGTATAATACTAAATTTCAGGACCTATTCTATCATCCTATGTGTACGTCATGTTGGCACACTTCCGTATTTATTTTATTTTTCATGTCATACATTGACAAATCGCTGTCCGCACATCTCAATGCGACTACTTTAATCAGCCATATTTCTAAAACCTACAACTATAGTACTAAAGTTCTGGACCTATTCTATCATCCTATGTGTACGTCATGTTGGCACACCTCCGTATTTTTTTCATATTTCGTGTCAAACCTCGACAAATCTCGGTGCGCACATCTCAATGCGACTACTTTAATCACCCATATTTCCAAAACCTAAGTTTTTACGGTAACTTGGGTGTTATAATACAGAGGTTCTGGTCCTATTCTATCACCCTATGTTTACGTCATGTATCCACAATTCCGTATTTATTTTTATATTTCATGTCAAACTTAGACAAATCTTTGTCCGCACATCGCATAGCGACTAATTTAATCACCCAAATTTCCAAAACCTAAGTTTTTACGGTAACTTGGGTGGTATAATACAGAAGTTCTGGTCCTATTCTATCACCCTACGTGTACGTCATGTATCCACAATTCCGTATTTATTTTTATATTTCGTGTCAAACTTAGACAAATCGTTGTCCGCACATCGCATAGCGACTAATTTAATCACCCATATTTCCAAAACCTAAGTTTTTAAGGTAACTTGGGTGGTATAATACTAAATTTCAGGACCTATTCTATCATCCTATGTGTACGTCATGTTGGCACACTTCCGTATTTATTTTATTTTTCATGTCATACTTTGACAAATCGCTGTCCGCACATCTCAATGCGACTACTTTAATCAGCCATATTTCTAAAACCTACAACTATAGTACTAAAGTTCTGGACCTATTCTATCATCCTATGTGTACGTCATGTTGGCACACCTCCGTATTTTTTTCATATTTCGTGTCAAACTTCGACAAATCTCGGTGCGCACATCTCAATGTAACTACTTTAATCAGCCATATTTCCAAAACCTAAGTTTTTACGGTAACTTGGGTGGTATAATACAGAAGTTCTGGTCCTATTCTATCACCCTACGTGTACGTAATGTTGGCACACCTCCGTATTTATTATTATATTTCATGTCATACTTAGACAAATCGTTGTCCGCACATCGCATAGCGACTAATTTAATCACCCATATTTCCAAAACATAAGTTTTTAAGGTAACTTGGGTGGTATAATACAGAAGTTCTGGTCCTATTCTATCACCCTACGTGTACGTAATGTTGGCACACCTCCGTATTTATTTTTATATTTCATGTCAAACTTAGACAAATCGCTGTCCGCACATCTCAATGCGACTACTTTAATCAGCCATATTTCCAAAACCTAAGTTTTTACGGTAACTTGGGTGGTGTAGTACTAAAGTTCTGGACCTATTCTATCATCCTATGTGTACGTCATGTTGGCACACCTCCGTATTTTTTTTATATTTCGTGTCAAACTTCGACAAATCTCTGTCCGCACATCTCAATGCGACTACTTTAATCAGCCATATTTCCAAAACCTAAGTTTTTACGGTAACTTGGGTGGTATAATACAGAAGTTCTGGTCCTATTCTATCACCCTATGTGTACGTAATGTTGGCACACCTCCGTATTTATTATTATATTTCATGTCATACTTAGACAAATCGTTGTCCGCACATCGCATAGCGACTAATTTAATTACCCATATTTCCAAAACCTAAGTTTTTAAGGTAACTTGGGTGGTATAGTACTAAAGTTCTGGTCCTATTCTTTCATCCTACGTGTACGTCATGCTGACACACTGCCGTATTTATTTTATATTTTATGTCAAACTTAGGTGGATCGCTGTCCACACATCCAAAGCGACTATTTTAATCACCCGTATTTCCAAAACCTAAGTTTTTAAGGTAACTTGGGTTGTATAGTACTAAAGTTCTGGTCCTATTCTATCACCCTATGTGTACGTCATGTATCCACAATTCCGTATTTATTTTATATTTCATGTCAAACGTCGACAAATCGTTGTCCGCACATCGCATAGCGACTAATTTAATCAGCCATATTTCCTAAACCTAAGTTTTTACGGTAACTTGGGTGGTATAATACAGAAGTTCTGATCCTATTCTATCACCCTATGTGTACGTCATGTATCCACAATTCCGTATTTATTTTTATATTTCATGTCAAACTTAGACAAATCGTTGTCCGCACATCGCATAGCGACTAAATTAATCACCCATATTCCCAAAACCTAAGTTTTTAAGGTAACTTGGGTGGTATAGTACTAAAGTTCTGGACCTATTCTATCATCCTATGTGTACGTCAAGTTGGCACACCTCCGTATTTTTTTTATATTTCGTGTCAAACTTCGACAAATCTCTGTCCGCACATCTCAATGCGACTAATTTATTCAGCAATATTTCCAAAACCTAAGTTTTTACGGTAACTTGGGTGGTATACTACAGAAGTTCTGGTCCTATTCTATCACCCTATGTGTACGTAATGTTGGCACACCTCCGTATTTATTATTATATTTCATGTCATACTTAGACAAATCGTTGTCCGCACATCGCATAGCGACTAATTTAATCACCCATATTTCCAAAACCTAAGTTTTTAAGGTAACTTGGGTGGTATAGTACTAAAGTACTGGTCCTATTCTTTCATTCTATGTGTACGTCATGTTGGCACACTTCCGTATTTATTTTATTTTTCATGTCATACTTTGACAAATCCCTGTCCGCACATCTCAATGCTACTACTTTAATCAGCCATATTTCCAAAACCTAAGTTTTTACGGTAACTTGGGTGGTATAATACAGAAGTTCTGGTCCTATTCTATCACCCTATGTGTACGTCATGTATCCACAATTCCGTATTTATTTTTATATTTCATGTCAAACTTAGACAAATCGTTGTCCGCACATCGCATAGCGACTAATTTAATCACCCATATCTCCAAAACCTATGTTTTTACGGTAACTTGGGTGGTATAATACAGAAGTTCTGGTCCTATTCTATCACCCTATGTGTACGTCATGTATCCACAATTCCGTATTTATTTTTATATTTCATGTCAAACTTAGACAAATCGTTGTCCGCACATCTCAATGCGACTACTTTAATCAGCCATATTTCCAAAACCTACGTTTTTACGGTAACTTGGGTGGTATAGTACTAAAGTTCTGGACCTATTCTATCATCCTATGTGTACGTCATGTTGGCACACCTCCGTATTTTTTTATATTTCCTGTCAAACTTCGACAAATCTCTGTCCGCACATCTCAATGCGACTACTTTAATCAGCCGTATTTCCAAAACCTAATTTTTTACGGTAACTTGGGTGGTATAATACAGAAGTTCTGGTCCTATTCTATCACCCTATGTGTACGTAAAGTTGGCACACCTCCGTATTTATTATTATATTTCATGTCATACTTAGACAAATCGTTGTCCGCACATCGCATAGCGACTAATTTAATCACCCATATTTCCAAAACCAAAGTTTTTAAGGTAACTTGGGTGGTATAGTACTAAAGTTCTGGTCCTATTCTTTCATCCTACGTGTACGTCATGCTGACACACTGCCGTATTTATTTTATATTTTATGTCAAACTTAGGTGGATCGCTGTCCACACATCCAAAGCGACTATTTTAATCACCCGTATTTCCAAAACCTAAGTTTTTAAGGTAACTTGGGTTGTATAGTACTAAAGTTCTGGTCCTATTCTATCACCCTATGTGTACGTCATGTATCCACAATTCCGTATTTATTTTTATATTTCATGTCAAACGTCGACAAATCGTTGTCCGCACATCGCATAGCGACTAATTTAATCAGCCATATTTCCAAAACCTAAGTTTTTACGGTAACTTGGGTGGTATAATACAGAAGTTCTGATCCTATTCTATCACCCTATGTGTACGTCATGTATCCACAATTCCGTATTTATTTTTATATTTCATGTCAAACTTAGACAAATCGTTGTCCGCACATCGCATAGCGACTAAATTAATCACCCATATTTCCAAAACCTAAGTTTTTAAGGTAACTTGGGTGGTATAGTACTAAAGTTCTGGACCTATTCTATCATCCTATGTGTACGTCAAGTTGGCACACCTCCGTATTTTTTTTATATTTCGTGTCAAACTTCGACAAATCTCTGTCCGCACATCTCAATGCGACTAATTTATTCAGCAATATTTCCAAAACCTAAGTTTTTACGGTAACTTGGGTGGTATAATACAGAAGTTCTGGTCCTATTCTATCACCCTATGTGTACGTAATGTTGGCACACCTCCGTATTTATTATTATATTTCATGTCATACTTAGACAAATCGTTGTCCGCACATCGCATAGCGACTAATTTAATCACCCATATTTCCAAAACCTAAGTTTTTAAGGTAACTTGGGTGGTATAGTACTAAAGTACTGGTCCTATTCTTTCATTCTATGTGTACGTCATGTTGGCACACTTCCGTATTTATTTTATTTTTCATGTCATACTTTGACAAATCCCTGTCCGCACATCTCAATGCTACTACTTTAATCAGCCATATTTCCAAAACCTAAGTTTTTACGGTAACTTAAGTGGTATAATACAGAAGTTCTGGTCCTATTCTATCACCCTATGTGTACGTCATGTATCCACAATTCCGTATTTATTTTTATATTTCATGTCAAACTTAGACAAATCGTTGTCCGCACATCGCATAGCGACTAATTTAATCACCCATATCTCCAAAACCTATGTTTTTACGGTAACTTGGGTGGTATAATACAGAAGTTCTGGTCCTATTCTATCACCCTATGTGTACGTCATGTATCCACAATTCCGTATTTATTTTTATATTTCATGTCAAACTTAGACAAATCGTTGTCCGCACATCTCAATGCGACTACTTTAATCAGCCGTATTTCCAAAACCTAATTTTTTACGGTAACTTGGGTGGTATAATACAGAAGTTCTGGTCCTATTCTATCATCCTATGTGTACGTCATGTTGGCACACCTCCGTATTTTTTTATATTTCCTGTCAAACTTCGACAAATCTCTGTCCGCACATCTCAATGCGACTACTTTAATCAGCCGTATTTCCAAAACCTAATTTTTTACGGTAACTTGGGTGGTATAATACAGAAGTTCTGGTCCTATTCTATCACCCTATGTGTACGTAAAGTTGGCACACCTCCGTATTTATTATTATATTTCATGTCATACTTAGACAAATCGTTGTCCGCACATCGCATAGCGACTAATTTAATCACCCATATTTCCAAAACCTAAGTTTTTAAGGTAACTTGGGTGGTATAGTACTAAAGTTCTGGTCCTATTCTTTCATCCTACGTGTACGTCATGCTGACACACTGCCGTATTTATTTTATATTTATGTCAAACTTAGGTGGATCGCTGTCCACACATCCAAAGCGACTATTTTAATCATCCGTATTTCCAAAACCTAAGTTTTTAAGGTAACTTGGGTGGTATAGTACTAAAGTTCTGGACCTATTCTATCATCCTATGTGTACGTCATGTTGGCACACCTCCGTATTTTTTTTATATTTCGTGTCAAACTTCGACAAATCTCTGTCCGCACATCTCAATGCGACTACTTTAATCAGCCATATTTCCAAAACCTAAGTTTTTACGGTAACTTGGGTGGTATAATACAGGAGTTCTGGTCCTATTCTATCACCCTACGTGTACGTAATGTTGGCACACCTCCGTATTTATTATTATATTTCATGTCATACTTAGACAAATCGTTGTCCGCACATCGCATAGCGACTAATTTAATCACCCATATTTCAAAACCTAAGTTTTTACGGTAACTTGGGTGGTATAATACAGAAGTTCTGGTCCTATTCTATCACCCTACATGTACGTAATGTTGGCACACCTCCGTATTTATTTTTATATTTCATGTCAAACTTAGACAAATCGTTGTCCGCACATCGCATAGCGACTAATTTAATCACCCATATTTCAAAAACCTAAGTTTTTACGGTAACTTGGGTGGTATAGTACTAAAGTTCTGGTACTATTCTATCACCCTATGTGTACGTCATGTATCCACAATTCCGTATTTATTTTTATATTTCATGTCAAACTTCGACAAATCGTTGTCCGCACATCGCATAGCGACTAATTTAATCACCCATATTTCCAAAACCTAAGTTTTTACGGTAACTTGGGTGGTATAATACAGAAGTTCTGGTCCTATTCTATCACCCTATGTGTACGTCATGTATCCACAATTCCGTATTTATTTTTATATTTCATGTCAAACCAAGACAAATCGCTGTCCGCACATCTCAATGCGACTACTTTAATCAGCCATATTTCCAAAACCTAAGTTTTTACGGTAACTTGGGTGGTGTAGTACTAAAGTTCTGGACCTATTCTATCACCCTATGTGTACGTAAAGTTGGCACACCTCCGTATTTATTATTATATTTCATGTCATACTTAGACAAATCGTTGTCCGCACATCGCATAGCGACTAATTTAATTACCCATATTTCCAAAACCTAAGTTTTTAAGGTAACTTGGGTGGTATAGTACTAAAGTTCTGGTCCTATTCTTTCATCCTACGTGTACGTCATGCTGACACACTGCCGTATTTATTTTATATTTTATGTCAAACTTAGGTGGATCGCTGTCCACACATCCAAAGCGACTATTTTAATCACCCGTATTTCCAAAACCTAAGTTTTTAAGGTAACTTGGGTGGTATAGTACTAAAGTTCTGGACCTATTCTATCATCCTATGTGTACGTCATGTTGGCACACCTCCGTATTTTTTTTATATTTCGTGTCAAACTTCGACAAATCTCTGTCCGCACATCTCAATGCGACTACTTTAATCACCCATATTTCCAAAACCTAAGTTTTTACGGTAACTTGGGTGGTATAATACAGAAGTTCTGGTCCTATTCTATCACCCTACGTGTATGTAATGTTGGCACACCTCCGTATTAATTATTATATTTCATGTCATACTTAGACAAATCGTTGTCCGCACATCGCATAGCGACTAATTTAATCACCAATATTTCCAAAACCTAAGTTTTTACGGTAACTTGGGTGGTATAATACAGAAGTTCTGGTCCTATTCTATCACCCTACGTGTACGTAATGTTGGACCACCTCCGTATTTATTTTTATATTTCATGTCAAACTTAGACAAATCGTTGTCCGCACATCGCATAGCGACTAATTTAATCACCCATATTTCAAAAACCTAAGTTTTTACGGTAACTTGGGTGGTATAGTACTAAAGTTCTGGTACTATTCTATCACCCTATGTGTACGTCATGTATCCACAATTCCGTATTTATTTTTATATTTCATGTCAAACTTCGACAAATCGTTGTCCGCACATCGCATAGCGACTAATTTAATCACCCATATTTCCAAAACCTAAGTTTTTACGGTAACTTGGGTGGTATAATACAGAAGTTCTGGTCCTATTCTATCACCCTATGTGTACGTCATGTATCCAAAATTCCGTATTTATTTTTATATTTCATGTCAAACCTAGACAAATCGCTGTCCGCACATCTCAATGCGACTACTTTAATCAGCCATATTTCCAAAACCTAAGTTTTTACGGTAACTTGGGTGGTATAGTACTAAAGTTCTGGTACTATTCTATCACCCTATGTGTACGTCATGTATCCACAATTCCGTATTTATTTTTATATTTCATGTCAAACTTCGACAAATCGTTGTCCGCACATCGCATAGCGACTAATTTAATCACCCATATTTCCAAAACCTAAGTTTTTACGGTAACTTGGGTGGTATAATACAGAAGTTCTGGTCCTATTCTTTCATCCTACGTGTACGTCATGCTGACACACTGCCGTATTTATTTTATATTTTATGTCAAACTTAGGTGGATCGCTGTCCACACATCCAAAGCGACTATTTTAATCACCCGTATTTCCAAAACCTAAGTTTTTAAGGTAACTTGGGTGGTATAGTACTAAAGTTCTGGACCTATTCTATCATCCTATGTGTACGTCATGTTGGCACACCTCCGTATTTTTTTATATTTCGTGTCAAACTTCGACAAATCTCTCTCCGCACATCTCAATGCGACTACTTTAATCACCCATATTTCCAAAACCTAAGTTTTTACGGTAACTTGGGTGGTATAATACAGAAGTTCTGGTCCTATTCTATCACCCTACGTGTACGTAATGTTGGCACACCTCCGTATTAATTATTATATTTCATGTCATACTTAGACAAATCGTTGTCCGCACATCGCATAGCGACTAATTTAATCACCAATATTTCCAAAACCTAAGTTTTTACGGTAACTTGGGTGGTATAATACAGAAGTTCTGGTCCTATTCTATCACCCTACGTGTACGTAATGTTGGACCACCTCCGTATTTATTTTTATATTTCATGTCAAACTTAGTCAAATCGTTGTCAGCACATCGCATAGCGACTAATTTAATCACCTATATTTCTAAAACCTAAGTTTTTACGGTAACTTGGGTGGTATAGTACTAAAGTTCTGGACCTATTCTATCATCCTATGTGTACGTCATGTTGGCACACCTCCGTATTTCTTTTATATTTCGTGTCAAACTTCGACAAATCGTTGTCCGCACATCGCATAGCGACTAATTTAATCACCCATATTTCCAAAACGTAAGTTTTTACGGTAACTTGGGTGGTATAATACAGAAGTTCTGGTCCTATTTTATCACCCTATGTGTACGTCATGTATCCACAATTCCGTATTTATTTTTATATTTCATGTCAAACTTAGACAAATCGTTGTCCGCACATCGCATAGCGACTAATTTAATCACCCATATTTCCAAAACCTAAGTTTTTAAGGTAACTTGGGTGGTATAATACTAAATTTCAGGACCTATTCTATCATCCTATGTGTACGTCATGTTGGCACACTTCAGTATTTATTTTATTTTTCATGTCATACTTTGACAAATCGCTGTCCGCACATCTCAATGCGACTACTTTAATCAGCCATATTTCCAAAACCTAAGTTTTTACGGTAACTTGGGTGGTATAATACAGAAGTTCTGGTCCTATTCTATCACCCTATGTGTACGTCATGTATCCACAATTCCGTATTTATTTTTATATTTCATGTCAAACTTAGACAAATCGTTGTCCGCACATCGCATAGCGACTAATTTGATCACCCATATTTCCAAAACCTAAGTTTTTAAGGTAACTTGGGTGGTATAATACTAAATTTCAGGACCTATTCTAACATCCTATGTGTACGTCATGTTGGCACACCTCCGTATTTCTTTTATATTTCGTGTCAAACTTCGACAAATCGTTGTCCGCACATCGCATAGCGACTAATTTAATCACCCATATTTCCAAAACCTAAGTTTTTAAGGTAACTTGGGTGGTATAATACTAAATTTCAGGACCTATTCTATCATCCTATGTGTACGTCATGTTGGCCCACTTCCGTATTTATTTTATTTTTCATGTCATACTTTGACAAATCGCTGTCCGCACATCTCAATGCGACTACTTTAATCAGCCATATTTCCAAAACCTAAGTTTTTACGGTAACTTGGGTGTTATAATACAGAGGTTCTGGTCCTATTCTATCACCCTATGTTTACGTCATGTATCCACAATTCCGTATTTATTTTTATATTTCATGTCAAACTTAGACAAATCTTTGTCCGCACATCGCATAGCGACTAATTTAATCACCCAAATTTCCAAAACCTAAGTTTTTACGGTAACTTGGGTGGTATAATACAGAAGTTCTGGTCCTATTCTATCACCCTACGTGTACGTCATGTATCCACAATTCCGTATTTATTTTTATATTTCGTGTCAAACTTAGACAAATCGTTGTCCGCACATCGCATAGCGACTAATTTAATCACCCATATTTCCAAAACCTAAGTTTTTAAGGTAACTTGGGTGGTATAATACTAAATTTCAGGACCTATTCTATCATCCTATTGTACGTCATGTTAGCACACTTCCGTATTTATTTTATATTTCGTGTCAAACTTCGACAAATCTCTGTCCGCACATCTCAATGCGACTACTTTAATCAGCCATATTTCCAAAACCTAAGTTTTTACGGTAACTTGGATGGTATAATACAGAAGTTCTGGTCCTATTCTATCACCCTACGTGTACGTAATGTTGGCACACCTCCGTATTTATTATTATATTTCATGTCATACTTAGACAAATCGTTGTCTGCACATCGCATAGCGACTAATTTAATCACCCATATTTCCAAAACCTAAGTTTTTACGGTAACTTGGATGGTATAATACAGAAGTTCTGGTCCTATTCTATCACCCTACGTGTAAGTAATGTTGGCACACCTCCGTATTTATTTTTATATTTCTTGTCATACTTAGACAAATCGTTGTCCGCACATCGCATAGCGACTAATTTAATCACCCATATTTCCAAAACCTAAGTTTTTACGGTAACTTGGGTGGTATAGTACTAAAGTTCTGGACCTATTCTATCATCCTATGTGTACGTCATGTTGGCACACCTCCGTATTTTTTTTATATTTCGTGTCAAACTTCGACAAATCGTTGTCCGCACATCGCATAGCGACTAATTTAATCACCCATATTTCCAAAACCTAAGTTTTTACGGTAACTTGGGTGGTATAATACAGAAGTTCTGGTCCTATTCTATCACCCTATGTGTACGTCATGTATCCACAATTCCGTATTTAATTTTATATTTCATGTCAAACTTAGACAAATCGCTGTCCGCACATCTCAATGCGACTACTTTAATCAGCCATATTTCCAAAACCTAAGTTTTTACGGTAACTTGGGTGGTATAGTACTAAAGTTCTGGACCTATTCTATCATCCTACGTGTACGTCATGTTGGCACACCTCCGTATTTTTTTTATATTTCGTGTCAAACTTCGACAAATCTCTGTCCGCACATCTCAATGCGACTACTTTAATCACCCATATTTCCAAAACCTAAGTTTTTAAGGTAACTTGGGTGGTATAATACTAAATTTCAGGACCTATTCTATCATCCTATGTGTACGTCATGTTGGCACACTTCCGTATTTATTTTATTTTTCATGTCATACTTTGACAAATCGCTGTCCGCACATCTCAATGCGACTACTTTAATCAGCCATATTTCCAAAACCTAAGTTTTTACGGTAACTTGGGTGTTATAATACAGAGGTTCTGGTCCTATTCTATCACCCTATGTTTACGTCATGTATCCACAATTCCGTATTTATTTTTATATTTCATGTCAAACTTAGACAAATCTTTGTCCGCACATCGCATAGCGACTAATTTAATCACCCAAATTTCCAAAACCTAAGTTTTTACGGTAACTTGGGTGGTATAATACAGAAGTTCTGGTCCTATTCTATCACCCTACGTGTACGTCATGTATCCACAATTCCGTATTTATTTTTATATTTCGTGTCAAACTTAGACAAATCGTTGTCCGCACATCGCATAGCGACTAATTTAATCACCCATATTTCCAAAACCTAAGTTTTTAAGGTAACTTGGGTGGTATAATACTAAATTTCAGGACCTATTCTATCATCCTATGTGTACGTCATGTTGGCACACTTCCGTATTTATTTTATCTTTCATGTCATACTTTGACAAATCGCTGTCCGCACATCTCAATGCGACTACTTTAATCAGACATATTTCTAAAACCTACAACTATAGTACTAAAGTTCTGGACCTATTCTATCATCCTATGTGTACGTCATGTTGGCACACCTCCGTATTTTTTTCATATTTCGTGTCAAACCTCGACAAATCTCGGTGCGCACATCTCAATGCGACTACTTTAATCACCCATATTTCCAAAACCTAAGTTTTTACGGTAACTTGGGTGTTATAATACAGAGGTTCTGGTCCTATTCTATCACCCTATGTTTACGTCATGTATCCACAATTCCGTATTTATATTTATATTTCATGTCAAACTTAGACAAATCTTTGTCCGCACATCGCATAGCAACTAATTTAATCACCCAAATTTCCAAAACCTAAGTTTTTACGGTAACTTGGGTGGTATAATACAGAAGTTCCGGTCCTATTCTATCACCCTACGTGTACGTCATGTATCCACAATTCCGTATTTATTTTTATATTTCATGTAAAACTTAGACAAATCGTTGTCCGCACATCGCATAGCGACTAATTTAATCACCCATATTTCCAAAACCTAAGTTTTTAAGGTAACTTAGGTGGTATAGTACTAAAGTTCTGGACCTATTCTATCATCCTATGTGTACGTCATGTTGGTACACCTCCGTATTTTTTTATATTTCGTGTCAAACTTCGACAAATCTCTGTCCGCACATCTCAATGCGACTACTTTAATCAGCCATATTTCCAAAACCTAAGTTTTTACGGTAACTTGGGTGGTAAAATACAGAAGTTCTGGTCCTATTCTATCACCCTACGTGTACGTAATGTTGGCACACCTCCGTATTTATTATTATATTTCATGTCATACTTAGACAAATCGTTGTCCGCACATCGCATAGCTACTAATTTAATCACCCATATTTCCAAAACCTAAGTTTTTACGGTAACTTGGGTGGTATAGTATTAAAGTTCTGGACCTATTCTATCATCCTATGTGTACGTCATGTTGGCACACCTCCGTATTTATTTTATATTTCGTGTAAATCTTCGACAAATCTCTGTCCGCACATCTCAATGCGACTAATTTAATCAGCCATATTTCCAAAACCTAAGTTTTTACGGTAACTTGGGTGGTATAATACAGAAGTTCTGGTCCTATTCTATCACCCTATGTGTACGTAATGTTGGCACACCTCCGTATTTATTATTATATTTCATGTCATACTTAGACAAATCGTTGTCCGCACATCGCATAGCGACTAATTTAATCACCCATATTTCCAAAACCAAAGTTTTTAAGGTAACTTGGGTGGTATAATACTAAAGTTCTAGTCCTATTCTTTCATCCTACGTGTACGTCATGCTGACACACTGCCGTATTTATTTTATATTTTATGTCAAACTTAGGTGGATCGCTGTCCACACATCCAAAGCGACTATTTTAATCACCCGTATTTCCAAAACCTAAGTTTATACGGTAACTTGGGTGGTATAGTACTAAAGTTCTGGACCTATTCTATCTTCCTATGTGTACGTCATGTTGGCACACCTCCGTATTTTTTTTATATTTCGTGTCAAACTTCGACAAATCGTTGTCCGCACATCGCATAGCGACTAATTTAATCACCCATATTTCCAAAACCTAAGTTTTTAAGGTAACTTGGGTGGTATAGTACTAAAGTTCTGGTCCTATTCTTTCATCCTACGTGTACGTCATGTATCCAAAATTCCGTATTTATTTTTATATTTCATGTCAAACTTAGACAAATCGTTGACCGCACATCGCATAGCGACTAATTTAATCACCCATATTTCCAAAACCTAAGTTTTTACGGTAACTTGGGTGGTATAATACAGAAGTTCTGGTCCTATTCTATCACCCTATGTGTACGTCATGTATCCACAATTCCGTATTTATTTTTATATTTCATGTCAAACTTAGACAAATCGTTGTCCGCACATCGCATAGCGACTAATTTAATCACCCATATTTCCAAAACCTAAGTTTTTACGGTAACTTGGGTGGTATAATACAGAAGTTCTGGTCCTATTCTATCACCCTAGTGTACGTCATGTATCCACAATTCCGTATTTATTTTTATATTTCATGTCAAACTTAGGTGGATCACTGTCCACACATCCAAAGCGACTAATTTAATCACCCATATTTCCAAAACCTAAGTTTTTAAGGTAACTTGGGTGGTATAATACTAAATTTCAGGACCTATTCTATCATCCTATGTGTACGTCATGTTGGCACACTTCCGTATTTATTTTAATTTTCATGTCATACTTTGACAAATCGCTGTCCGCACATCTCAATGCGACTACTTTAATCAGCTATATTTCTAAAACCTACGTTTTTACGGTAACTTGGGTGGTATAGTACTAAAGTTCTGGACCTATTCTATCATCCTATGTGTACGTCATGTTGGCACACCTCCGTATTTTTTTTATGTTTCGTGTCAAACTTCGACAAATCTCTGTCCGCACATCTCAATGCGACTACTTTAATCAGCCATATTTCCAAAACCTAAGTTTTTACGGTAACTTGGGTGGTATAATACAGAAGTTCTGGTCCTATTCTATCACCCTACGTGTACGTAATGTTGGCACACCTCCGTATTTATTATTATATTTCGTGTCAAACTTCGACAAATCGTTGTCCGCACATCGCATAGCGACTAATTTAATCACCCATATTTCCAAAACCTAAGTTTTTACGGTAACTTGGGTGGTATAATACAGAAGTTCTGGTCCTATTCTATCACCCTATGTGTACGTCATGTATCCACAATTCCGTATTTATTTTTATATTTCATGTCAAACTTAGACAAATCGTTGTCCGCACATCGCATAGCGACTAATTTAATCACCCATATTTCCAAAACCTAAGTTTTTACGGTAACTTGGGTGGTATAATACAGAAGTTCTGGTCCTATTCTATCACCCTAGTGTACGTCATGTATCCACAATTCCGTATTTATTTTTATATTTCATGTCAAACTTAGGTGGATCACTGTCCACACATCCAAAGCGACTAATTTAATCACCCATATTTCCAAAACCTAAGTTTTTAAGGTAACTTGGGTGGTATAATACTAAATTTCAGGACCTATTCTATCATCCTATGTGTACGTCATGTTGGCACACTTCCGTATTTATTTTAATTTTCATGTCATACTTTGACAAATCGCTGTCCGCACATCTCAATGCGACTACTTTAATCAGCTATATTTCTAAAACCTACGTTTTTACGGTAACTTGGGTGGTATAGTACTAAAGTTCTGGACCTATTCTATCATACTATGTGTACGTCATGTTGGCACACCTCCGTATTTATTATTATATTTCATGTCATACTTAGACAAATCGTTGTCCGCACATCGCATAGCGACTAATTTAATCACCCATATTTCCAAAACCAAAGTTTTTAAGGTAACTTGGGTGGTATAATACTAAAGTTCTAGTCCTATT
>JAQJVK010000538.1:0-19632 GCA_035578135.1 Flexamia atlantica | reverse complement strand
AAAAAGAGAGGAACAGTGTTATTAATTAACACTGTTCCTCTCTTTTTTCCTAAAAGGCAGGGGGAGAAGTTCCGTTAATGTCTACTTTTATGTGGCAGAATCATATCCATCATCATCCGATTCATTTTGAAAGTTGATGTAATCTACATCAACCCAAAGATAATGGAATCCTTGTTCAAAAGCCATAGTATCAATGTATGTTTCAAGTGTTGAAAACCAATTCGGATCTACGAAAGGGTTGATGGTAACTAATAAACGTTGATATGTTAAATTTACCATTCTTTCCCCAGTAACATTAATCGTAAGAAAATTAATATTCTGGAGGACATGGATTAAATTTAACATAAATTGAATATGTTGTTGAGGAGTGCAAAAAACATTGTAAAACATACGGAAACTTTCCATGATTATCGGTGAGGGAAGTGATGCCTCTTCATATAATCCACGGTTTATATATACATTTTCCCCACCATAAAGTTTTAAAAGTGGGTCAAGGTCATCTGAAGATACCCTATGAACGGGGAACAGAGCAGTAAGTGGTTAGACCACAAACTGCTCTGTTCCCCGTCCCTATTTAATTTCTCATAATTATATGTGTTTATAAACACATACAATTAATTTCATATTTTGCCAGGGGGCAGAAATTGCAGAGATGACATTTTTCTTGAGGTGCCGGCATTTGTAGTTTATACCCAATTATTCCGCTTCTATAAGCAATAGTTCGATAAAGCTCGTCCCCCGGGCCGGCAAGAGGAAGCGCCTGAAAAAAAAAATTATTAATTTAAAGAAATTAAAAAAAATAATATATTGTTAACAAAATAAACAATGCAGTTAATGAAAAAACGTACCATGTGACATACGGCACATATTCTGCCAACATTTGGCCCTTCAAACCAAATTTTGGTTTTGTAGACGCATCGTCTTTTATGCTCATAAATGAGCTCTCCTTGCAAAATTGGCGGCAGCGGCTCTGACACCCTTCTGATATGCCGGAGCATAGGGTTATCGGTGCAGATACGCTGCAGACACAACTCGTACAAGGAGCTCATAGTTATGGTCTGGCTATGCAAACCTCAAAGCTTTAAATACGTACCAATCACCTTGATGGCGAAGGTGATTCCCCCTCCCCCCCGGGTTTCCACTATATATTGAGCGGATAGAAGCTTTATAGAATTAATAGTTTGCTACATTTTGAATCAACAAAACGTTATGGAATCTTTCCTAAAATACCTGATTGATCAAAGATTAAGTAGAAACCGAAGGGAACAAAGAAGAAAACACAGATTAAAAAAAGCTTTTGAAAAATTAAAATTAGTTGTACCGGAAAGTCAAAAACAAAAAAAAATTAACAGACAATCTATAGTTCAAAATGCAATAGATTACATTAAAAAATTGGAAGAAGACTTGAAATCACCAACATTTAACTTAGAACAACAAGAATTTGAACAATCCGAACAGACATTTTTACAGGATATAGAAGAATTCCAACAATTCGAACAGAAATTTGTACAGGAAATAGAAGAATATCTTCAAACTTCGCAAAATTTAAACCAAGACATTTATGAAATTTTGTATCAACCTTTTGAAACTGTTTCCTTGCCAGTGTTAGAAAGCTTGGATGAATATTTTTTTGACGTCGAAAAGTAGAGGGGGTAAATGGGTGGGGAGCTGTTATAAAGGCAGGGTAAACAGAGTAATCTTTACTTTCTTAGGATCCAGCGCTATGGCAGGCACTTCGTCTTCGTCCAGGTCTTCTTCCTCGTCATCAAGAACATCATCATCTGTTGTTTCTATTGTGAAACAAAAATCTCCTTCTCCAAAAAAATCTTCACCGAAAAAATCTCCTTCTCCAAAAAAATCTTCACCAAAAAAATCTCCTAAAAAAATTTCTGAAAAACTTCAAAAACTTCAAAAATTAAGAAAATCCTGTTTTAAGAAAGAACAATGTGCTCATATTTTAAAAAAGGAGCGAACAAAGGTGAAAGGTGTGTGAAGTTGTGTAGTGTAGGTGAAAAATTGTGTAATTTGCATAACAAACGTGAACCTTCCGAAAAAGTCAAAATTCAACCTTCTAAAAAAGTCAAAATTGAACCTTCCAAAAGTGAATTGCCAGAAAAAATTGAAAACTATAAAAGAATTAAAATCAACAGATTGAAATTAAACCACAAATATGTTTTTGTAAAAAAGATCAGTAACAGGGATGTTGTTCTTAGATGTTGTGATGAACTCTACTTGCTCAAATTACCAGTAAATCTTCAAATTCCAAATATCAGTAATGTTCATTATTATTTAGTAAGAAAATCTCCATCTGATAAAGTTAAATGGTCAAATTAAACACAAGACAAAAAAAAATGGAGCGGGGGAATAGACCACTTTGTAATTCCAAGAGAATTACTTAGCGGTCTATTCCCCCGCTCATAGGGTATTTTTGAATGACCTTGACCTATTTTCAAAATTTACAATGGAGGGTTAATTTCTTATAAAAGCGGGATAACAAAATGACTTTTTACTTTTTACAATCTAGTCCTAAAAAGAACAATGTCGTATATTATTAAAAAAGGGTAAAAGATGTGTTGTGTAAATCAAACATTATGCAATGCGCACAACAAATACCTCATTTTGTTAAAACTGAGAGGTTAGTGTAAAAATGAAATAAAAAAAAAATAGGAGCGGGGGAATAGACCACTTTGTAATTCTAAAAGAATTACTTAGCGGTCTATTCCCCCGTTCATAGGGTATTTTTTGGTGACCTTGACCTACTTTTTACACTTATAAATTTTCGCTAACTGCTATTGACCTTGAAAATAAATAGGTCAAGGTCATTCAATAATTAAAAAGAAAATGGAGGTGTACGGTTTTACAGAACCGTACACCTCAGAAACCTAACAGAAGAAAAGCTAAATCTACCTATATATAAATGACCTTGAGACTTAGAAATTTTCGCTAAGTCTTTTTGTTGACCTTGAAAATAAGTAGGTCAAGGTCATTCGATAACTAAAAAGAAAATGGGGGTGTACGGTTTGACAGAACCGTACACCCCCGGAAACCTAAAAGAAGAAAAGCTAATTTACAATACAATCTGCCTAGAGTTTAAGAATTAATAAAAATAAAAAAATTAAGAAATAAAATTTAGTTAAAAAAAATAGCTAGACAGCCCAGCGCTGCACATCATGATTACAGTGTGATCATCACGTAAGCGAACTCACACACCTCACCATAAGCGCACAACGCTAAGCTCAAACAAAAATGTTATTTTGAAATAGCAAGTTGCTTAATTAAATTTAGGAAAAAATGTTATACAAATATGTTTTTTATTTCCTAACACTAAAGGAGCCAGTGTCTCGCCATTAGCGACGCAGAACAACTGAGGTCTAGCGAAACTCCGGAGGTAGGCGAACTACCCATCCAGCACGTATAGAGGTTGTAAGTGACCCGCTTTGGTGAGCGTAATCACTACAAAAGCGGTAGCCGGTTTTACCATTATTGGTTTTACCATGCAAAAGATGGAAGGAAAAAAGGAAAGGAAATTGGAATTGAAAGGTGTCCCTAACTAAAAAGGAGTACAAGACAAGAGAGGGAATGCCCTCAACAAGCTTGTTGGAAAAAGGAAATTGGAATAGAAAGGTATTAAAAACATATCATATAACATTCTTAAAAACAAAAATTTTACTTTAAATTTAAACATTCCAGGCAGAAATATATTGTAAGTAAAAGAAAGATTTTAAAATAATACTAACTACCAAACCAGCAAATTAAAAACAAACTACAAACCCTAGGGTATCTACAAGCACAAACAACTACCATGCCTTAAAATTAATCAGTCCTACGTCAAGATGTTATTATACAAATAACACCAAGATATTTTCACCAAACAGCAAAAATGATAAAATGTTCAGGGCGCCTTCTGAACATGTTACCACCTCACTGTCTAGCGAGCAACTGATGCCGAACCACACGCGCAGATCCCGGACCCCAACTCGGCTTGAGGTCATCCCCCCTCCTCGCTTACCCCCTCCCAAACCACAGGACCCTTACTGCGGGTTTGGTTTCCATCATTCTTTTGCCATTGTTCCAACAGGCAACAACATTTCTTTCTTTACTTTACATTGGATTTGTAAATATTTTAAGTGTTAAAACTTCTCAATATTTAATATTTTAGGACTTTGAAAAATTTTCAAACCTATCATTCTTTTGCAACTGTTTAAACAGGCAACAACACTTCTTTCTTTATTTTTACTTTACATTGGACTTGTAAAACTTCCTAATAATTAATACTTTCGGACTTAGAAAAATTTTCAAACATTTGCTTCAACATTTATTTTACAATATCAAGTTTCTTTTATAATGCCTCCAACAGACAACAATTTTCCTTTTGGATGTACAATTTGTGAAAAAATATATAAAATAGTTGAACCAGAAGACTTAACGGATGACGAAAGTATTTTTGAAAATAGTTTGATTCCAGTAGAAGATACATCTGATGCTACATCTGATGCTACATCCGATGCTACATCCGATGCTACGTCTGATGCTACAAGTGATGAAGAAAATATTTTGGAAGTACCAGTAGCAATAGGCGAAGAAACACCGTTAACACATGTTGTAACAATTAACTATGATCCAGTACAATATATACATGCTCTTGTTCGGCGACGTTTGTTTCCGGCATCAGACATGGAGGAAGATGAAAGCGATAACGATTTGGAAATAACATATTTAAACAACAGCAATGATGATCACACTTACGACGCATAATATATGTATTATTTTGAACTTAAATTATTTGACGTTGGCACTTAGATTTTTTTAAAACTTCCATTATTTGACCTTGAGACTTAGAAGTTTTTTAAAACTTCCATTATTTGACCTTGAGACTTAGATTTTTTCTAAAACTTTCATTATTTGACCTTGACACTTAGATTTTTTTATATTTGCATTATTTGACACTTAGATGTTTTTTTTAAACTTGCATTATTTGACCTTGACACTTAGGAGTTTTGAAATATAAGAAATTTAACTGTTATTAACACTTTTTGTGTTTAATACAGAAAAAGTGGTGGGGGTAGTCTATAAATAGGGGTAGTTTAAGAGTGGTTCTTATTATTACTGCAACTTTTGTGGAGAGCACACCTACGTCATGTATTACTGCATCAGTTGTGAAGAATCTTTTGAAAATGAAAACTTACTACAAATACACAAAGAAGTGTACCATAACAACGAAACAAGAAACAACGCAGAAGAAGAAGAAGATTTGGAAGAATTAGATCAAATGCTGGCTACCCATCAACAACAACTAAATTCAAGACCAAGTGTTATTCAATACGCACCCGGACCATCTTTGGATGTGGAATTATACGCCCGAGCTTTACCAGGCAGTGTAGTAACTCATTTTAAGATTGACAATGCTCAATTGCAACTAGCACAATTTATATTGAAAGCAAAAACATTAGTAACAGAAACATTGAAGAATGAACTAAGAAGATTAAATTTTATAAAGTTTGGAATATTATTAGATACTGTATTTACAAATGTTCAGAATGAAACATCACCAAGAGGATTTTTAACTAAAAACAAAACCATCATGTTTGCATCGGATATAAGCTCAATTGTGGATGATTGTTTTGAAGAACTTTTAACAAAATTACAAGAACATGAAGGAAGAGGTTCTGGATGGAGTTTGTTAAGTATAACAAGCTTAGATGTGAGAGTTCATAAACATGGATATGGAATGAGAGGTAGTAGTTATATTGCATTGCCAAGGAAGATTCGAGTAACCAAATCTTGTGTTAATGTACAAAATGAAAATGCTGAATGTTTCAAGTATGCAATGCTTGCAAAATATGTAGAAGATCATGTGGAACGACCGAGTAGAGCATACGATGAGGTTTCCTATATGTATAACTTTCAAGGCATGACTTATCCTGTTTCAATTCAAGACATATCAAAATTTGAAAAGAAAAATCCTTTTGCATCTGTAAACATCTTTGGCTTAGATTCATCCAACAATGTCTATCCCTTACGTATAACACCCACCGAACGCAGAGATCATACCGATTTATTATTAATAACAAAAGGTGATATTTCACATTATGTATATATTAAAGATTTCGAAGCTCTAGTTTGCAAACAGTTATCAAAACATAAAGTAGAAAAAACCACTTGTAAAAGATGTTTTTGTTTTGTAAACAAACCATTAAGAAGAGGTGGTTCAGAATGGTTGATGGAACATCAAAAATTATGCAATGGAAACTATGAAGTAAGAATTAAATTACCACACCCTAGCAGATCACAAGTAAAATTTGATAAAGTTATCCAACAATACAGAATTCCCGTTGTAGTGTATGCAGATTTTGAATCTTCATTGCTTCCACTTGAACAAGAAGAAGGAGAGGAAATTACAAGCAGAACAAAGTATCAACTTCACAAACCAAACAGCTACTGTTTAATAGTAAAATCCACTCTGCCTGCAGAACATCTTCAAGAATATGGTTTGACATCTACACCAAAGATTTATCGTGGAGAAGAAGCAGCTCGATACTTTG
Organism: Flexamia atlantica; assembly: GCA_035578135.1. NCBI lineage: Eukaryota > Metazoa > Arthropoda > Insecta > Hemiptera > Cicadellidae > Flexamia > Flexamia atlantica. The sequence goes on along the minus strand of JAQJVK010000538.1, from coordinate 13,090 downwards.
TTGAGTATATATACTGAGTATATACTGTATACTTTATACGACATCGCTGGGAAAGTGGAAGCAATGTATAGCAATGTGGTTCCTATGTCACCTATGACACCGGAAGAAATTTATCTTTATGATTCGACAACAACATGCTATTTGTGTAACAATCAATTTACAGAAACTAAAGTTAAAGTTCGCGACCATGACCATCTGACAGGAGCCTACAGAGGTGCAGCTTGCAACGGATGTAACATCAACTACAAACTACCATCTTTTATTCCCGTGGTTTTTCACAATCTTAGCGGATACGATGGACATTTTATCATTCCCGAATTAGCAAGAGACAACGGTGAAATAGACGTTATAGCACAAACTATGGAAAAATTTATAAGCTTTTCAAAAAAGGTGGGCAAAATTAAACTTAGATTTGTTGATTCTTTTCGATTTATGCCTTCCAGTCTTATGAAACTTTCTGAAAATTTAAGAAGACAAAATTTAATAGAAACAAGCAAAATTGTACCTGCAGAAAAAATGGATTTGGTTCTTCGGAAAGGAGTTTTCCCGTATGATTACATCGATGGACTACATAAATTTCAAGAAACGTCACTTCCTCCACCAGAAGCTTTCAAAAGTAAACTTACCGATTTGGACATTTCACCTGAAGACTATCAACACGCATGCAGAGTTTGGGACGAATTGGAAATGAACACTCTGGGAGATTATTCTGACTTTTATGTAAAACTTGATGTGACCCTTCTCTGCGATGTGATGGAAGAATTTAGAAACACCTGCTTTGAAGCTTACGGATTAGACCCTCTTCATTCTTATACTTCTCCAGGACTAGCTTGGCAAGCTATGCTAAAAGAAACAAAGTGCAACCTTCAATTATTAACAGATATTGACATGGTGTTGATGATCGAATCGGGCGTTAGAGGTGGATTGACCCAAAGTGTTACTAGACATGTTAAAGCTAACAACAAATATCTTCCAAACTACGATAAAGAAAAACCATCAGTGTTCTTAGGATATTTCGATGCCAACAATTTATACGGATGGGCCATGTCTAATCCACTTCCTTTTGGAAACTTTGAATGGGTTAATCCAGACTCTATTGGTGATATTTCGCAAATTTCAAAAGACGGAGACACCGGATATATATTGGACTGTGACTTTGAATATCCAGAACACTTGCATGATTTTCATTACGATCTTCCGCTCCTTGCAAAAACAGAAGTTTCACCAATTGGCAAACATCCAAAATTAATGATGACTCTTGAAAATAAACAAAGATACGTAGCTCACTTTTGGGTTGTTCAACAAGCACTCCAATTGGGTTTACGTATAACCAAAATTCATAGAGTTTTAAAATTTTCCCAATCTTGCTGGTTAAAACCGTACATTGATTCAAACACCAGAAGAAGAGCAGCTGCAACATCAACATTTCAAAAGGACTTTTTTAAATTAATGAATAATGCGATATTTGGAAAAACATTGGAAAACAAAAGAAAACACAAAAATGTTAAATTAATTACAGATCCTATAAAACTAGAAAAACTTGTACAAAAACCAAACTTTGAAACATCCGTTATCATCAATGAAAACCTTGTGGCAGTATCTATGAAGAAGACAAGCGTGAAAATGGATCGTCCGTTGTACGTTGGAATGTCAATCTTGGATATTTCCAAAACCCACATGTACGATTTCCACTACAACAAAATGGTCGCCTTCTACGGTAGAGATAACATCGGAATCGCCTACATGGACACGGACGCTTTCATCTACTGGATTCTTACTGAAGATATGTATTTGGATCTTCGAACATTTGTTCACAAAAATGAATTTGATTTTAGTGACTATCCAAAAGATCATTTAAATTATGACAATGATCGGAACAAAAAGAAACTTGGAAAATTTAAAGACGAAGCAAATGGAATTTTACTGAAAGAACTTATTGCACTAATGTCAAAATTGTATTCACTACAATTGCATAAAGAAGAAAACAATATTATTAAAAAAGCTAAGGGAGTAAAAAGTTTGTATCTTAAGAAGAATGTAAATTTTGAACACTACAAGCAATGCTTATTTGAAGAAACGACTATAACTGCAAAATTCAACACCATCAGAAGTTTCAACCATCAACTGTACAGCGTAACAGAAGTGAAAAAAGCACTCTGCTCCAATGATGACAAACGACACATTCTTCCAGACAAAATTCACACTCTACCATTCGGCCACTACTCTCTCAATCCTATCAATGAGTAAAAATAAAAAGAAAAAAATAAAAAAAATAAAAAAAATAAAAAAAAATAAAAAAGAAAAAAAGGGGAAATCACAGCATGCTCGCTGTGATTTCCCCTTTTTTAAAAATATGTTGAAATGACCTTGAACTATAAAAGCGGATGCAGAAAAAGAAACACTCAATACTAACTTGACTTTGTTAGTAAAATCATCATGACAGACTTAAAGGAAAAGATTGTTAATGAACTTCATAAACCTGCAAGAATAAAGTTTCCACGACGAAATACTGTTGTAAAAGGAATAAATGATTTATATCAAGCAGATTTAATTGAAATGCAACCGCATAGTAAAATAAATAAAGGATTTAAATACATACTTACGATTATTAATTGTTTTACTAAAGTTGCAGATGCTTTGCCATTAAAAGACAAAACTGGTAACAGCATAACAAAAGCTATGCAAGTAGCTATAAAAAGAGATAAAAATAAAATTAAACATTTACAAACTGATGATGGGAAAGAATTTTTTAATAAACATTTTGCCTTGTTAATGAAAAAATATAACATAAATCATTATTCCACAAATTCTGAGAAAAAGGCAGCTATAATTGAAAGATTTAATAGAACCTTAAAAGGTGCAATGTATAAAATGTTTTCGAAAAGAGGTTCTTACGTATGGGTTGATATCTTACCAAAATTAATAAGCGATTACAACAACAAGTTTCATAGAACTATCGGTATGGCACCTAACAAAGTGAATAAGAAAAACGCTAAACTAGTTTTACAACGAATTAAAAAAAATACACAGCCAAAAGCGGAACAAAGAAAACCAAGAAAATTTAATGTAAATGATAAAGTTCGAATTAGTAAATACAAAGGAGTGTTTACTAAAAAATACCTGCCCAATTGGACAAACGAAGTTTTTACAGTGTATAAAGTACAACCTACTGTACCGGAAACTTATATTTTAAAAGATAACAAAGGAAATTTGTTACAAGGCGGTTTTTACGGACATGAATTGTTAAAGTCAACAGTAGGCGATGTTTATCTTGTTGAAAAGGTGTTGCAAAGGAAAAAAGACCAAGTTAAAGTACGTTGGTTGGGGTTTGATAAAACTGAAGATTCGTGGATACCTATAAAAGATTTGATTTAGTTTTAAATCAACTTATTTACTCTTCTGCCTTTGAATAAGATGGAGATTGTTCACCATAAAGATAAATTTAATATTAATAACATTGATGATTTAACCGTAGATAACGTTAAAATCAACAATGGTAAACACGGCAGTTTATTTCCAAACACTGTACGATGTATAGTCAGCGGTCCTTCAAACTGTGGCAAAACTAACGTTGTGTTTAACTTAATTACAAACACAAAAGGATTGCGATTTAATAACCTATATATTTTTTCAAAGTCCTTACATCAACCAAAGTATCAATTGTTGGAAAAGATCCTGACTGATGTGCCCGATGTTAACTATTACAAATTTAATGCTAGTGACAGTGTTATGCAACCAGACCAGGCTAAGCCGTATTCTGTATTTGTATTTGATGATGTATCTAGTGAAAATCATGATACTATTAGAAACTATTTTGCCATGGGAAGACATAATAATATTGATAGCATATATATCGGACAAACATATAGCAAAATTCCAAAACAACTAATTAGAGACAATGCAAATATTTTAGTTTTATTCAAACAAGACGATACAAACCTAAAACATACATACAACGATCATGTAAATGCTGATATGTCATTTGATAAATTCAAAGAGCTTTGTGGAAAAGCTTGGGCGGAAAAATATGGATTTTTGGTAATTATGAAAGATAAAGCTATAACAGATGGTCGTTACCGCATAGGTTTTGATAAATTTGTTTTAATACATTAATTAACAACATTATCGTACAAGTCTTCATGGTGTAAACATGGTTAATCAGGAAAAGCTATTAAAAGAAATAAAATCACTTAGTGATTCTATTAGACATAAAAACAGAGCGTTAAGATTAGGAATAAGTGAAAGAGAGAAATTTCTGGAATCAACATTTAAACCTATTACTGAGCCATTAAAACAATTAGGACAAAATGTTAAACATTCAACATTTAATTTTTCCGGAGATGCTATTTTACCCATTTCAAAATTTGAACAAAAAGAAGAATATGAAAGTGATACAAGTTTTACACAACAAGGAGAAACAACTGAAGAAGAAAGCGAACTAGGTGAAGAAAGGGATGTTTTAACAGAAAAAGAAGGTCTTTCTACAAGCGAAGAACAACAAGAAGAAGAAGAGCCTATTAATCCATCCAACTTGAGCAAATTGGGCTCGGATATCGCGTATAAAGGGCCGCTTGCAAGACAATTTGTATTAAAAATGTTACATTCTGCACAACCAACTCGAAAATATCATACTTTTGGTGCTAGAATAGAAGAAAATGGGCTAATGATTGGAGATAGCAAACTTGATGTAGACGAACATGACAATATTATTATAAATAATAAACAATACAAGGGTACAAAAGGATTGTTTGAACTTATTTTTAAGCCGAAACCTAATAAATATACTAAAAAGGATTTAAACATTTTTAAACAAATATTGGAGGATACAAATGCGCATAAGAAAAATTATTCTAAAAATTTTAATGTTCATAGAAATGCATCAGAAAAATATAAAACTATTATTGCTAAACTTTTCCCACCAAAAAGAAGGGAACCCATAAAAAGAAAATCATTATCTTCTGCTGAAATAAATATTTTACATAAAAGAAGAAAAACAAATCAATCAAGTTTATCAGGAAAAGGATTATTAAAAAACTTGTATGATACTAATATAATATACTACAACGATATAAACAAATTGGTTGACAGAATGAAGTTGATATATGAAGCTAAACAAGCCGGACATAGTGGTTTAGAAAATGAATGGGTAGCTTTGGTCGGCGAATTGCGAAATCGAGGAGTAATTGCATAAAAATATGAGTATATAGAATACAAGCATAACCGATTAAACATTCAGTATAACCATGAGTGTGGATAAGTTTGGACGGTATTCCGAAACTGGAAGCAAATCAGGATCTTATGGAAAAAGAGGTGGTTTACCACTAACATCCGATGGAGATTATGATATAAGTAACAAACGTTTAAAGTTTGTAAATGATCCAAAAGATGATAATGATGCAGTAAATTTCAAAACTTTAAAAAGTGAAACATTACCTAGCTTAAAGCTTCAAAATGAAGTGTATAACGCTAATTTTTATAGAATTGCAAATCTTCCAAAACCAATAGATAAGAATGATTCGGTAAATAAAGAATATTTAATGTGGTACATAAACCAAACCTTAAGATATGATCCTAAAAGTAATAATAAAGCATATGATGCAAAAGATCTTAGAATAGCCAATATAGCAGATCCTGTTAATGATCAAGATTCAGTTACCAAAAAGTATTTACATTCAGTCATACCTGAAAAAACAGATAAATTTTCCTTTTACAACTTTGTAATACACGATATTGGAGACCCTAAAGATATGAAAGATGCGGTAAACCTTCAATATGTTACAGATCATTGTATTACACATGATATTAAGTCAATTGATTGCAAAAATAAAGTGTTAACTAACGTTAAGGAGGGAACTGCAAAATCAGATGCAGCTACAATAAGTCAAATAATGAAATTAAACAATAACAAATGGGATGCGGATGCAAAAATAATTACTAATGTTAAAGAAGGGTTGAATGATGTTGATGTAGCAACAATTGGACAAGTTCCTGCATTAAAAGAAATTTCATCAAGACTTGGTCAACAAGGCTTTGATTGTAAAGAAAGACCACTATTTAATGTTGGAATGGGAGTAAATGACAGTGATGCAGTTAGAGTAAAAGAATGGCGTGAAAGATGCTTAAGAACAGAAAAACACAAAAAGTTTTTTCATTGTCAAAACTTGCGATTGACTAGCTTAGATGACCCTATTGATATTGTTGATGCTGTTAATGTAAATTACATTATAAGACTCTTAAGTGTAGTGTTATATGATGTTTATAATACGATAAAGCCCATAAAAGCTGATCAAAAACTACATTGGGTTAAGAAAAATGTTATAGAAAAATATTTTTTAAATATGAAAACTGGAAATTTAAGATTTGCTCAAGTTGATGTTGATAAAAAGGATACAATCCCACCAAAAGACTGGGTAAAAGTTTATTACCCATAAACAAAATACATGTTTATTATAAATAAACAATGTCAAAGGATAAGTGCATCATTCATTATAAAGAATTTATAAAATAAACAAGTATTGGCATTTCCTTTCACTATAAAAAACCATGTTGAAAGTTCAACGCATCAGTCATAATCGACACGTTATAAAGAGAGGAAGAGGAATAGCATCAACAGCACTTTCTCTTATTACTAAGCCGGTTGGAGCTATAGTTAACAAAGCTATCGATTTATTACCTGTAGAACTACATTTACCAGGAGGTTATCAATATTGTGGTCCAGGAACAAAATTGAAAAAAAAGACTTGCTAGAGGAGATCTTGGAATAAATAAACTTGATCAAGCCTGCAAACAACACGATATAGCATATTCAAAGTTTGCAGATACTAAAAATAGATCAATAGCGGATAGAGCACTTGCTGAAAAAGCTTGGCAAAGAGTAACATCCAGTGACGCTAGTATCGGTGAAAAAGCAGCAGCTTTAGCGGTATCAGCAGCAATGAAGGGTAAAACGATGTTTGGAGGTGGAAAGAAGAAAGGAGGTGGAAAAAGGAGAAGAAAACCTGCAAAGAAACGTGGAGGAAATATAAGAAGAAAACGACGATCCACCGCAGGTAAAAATAAAAAGAAACAAACAATATGGTCAATGATAAAAAAAGGAGGAGGATTATACCTAAGACCGTATCGTGTGTATTAAACAGAAAAAAACAATTACTAATTCCAAATAAAGAATTAACAGATAAAGAATTAATTACTTATGTTTCTTGTTTAAAAATTCCATTTTTTAGAGGAGTGTTTATGAAAGATGCATTACCTGTTAAAATATGGAAAAATGAAACCGGAATAGTAAATTTAGATAATAGTAAAGGATCAGGCACTCATTGGGTATGTTATAAGAAACTAGGATCAACTATTTACTACTTTGATAGTTTTGGTAATCTCCCACCACCAAAAGAACTACAATATTACTTTAAAACAGCTAAAAATGTACTATACAATTATAAAAGAGAGCAACCTGATGATACGGTAATCTGTGGACATTTATGTTTAGATTTTTTAACAAAAAGCGTTAGTCAACTTTAAGATGTCTTCCTATACAGTATCATTAACTGGAACTTCATCTACTTTGCGAAGTGTTCTTTTCCCTGCGTTACGTTTGGAAAAAGATAAATTATGGGAAGCCGCATTATTAGATATAACAACTTATAATTCTATTCCCAACGTTACTGAAAATGTTAATGACAAAATACATTATTACAAAACAAAAGATAAAAATACAAACAAATATTCAGATATACAAGTATTTAGTTTACCCACTGGAGCATATGAAATTGATGATATAAATGAAGCGATACAAAATCATATGGGAAAAGATAATATAACAATAAAAGGAAATAACAATACTATGAAAGCTGAAATTAAATCTAAATATTATATAGATTTTAGCAAAGAACATTCAATTGGTAGTTTATTAGGATTTCCTAAAACAACAAAAATTTTAGAACCTAATATTAACCATTCAGGTGCTAGAACTGTAACAATAATGAAAGTTAACAGTATAGATATTACATGTAATATTATACATGGTTCTTATAGAGATGGTGAAAATACTCATATATTGCACACATTCTATCCAACGGTCGCTCCGGGTTTTAAAATTGTGGAAAAGCCACAAAACTTGGTGTACCTACCGTTAAACACCAGTTTTATTTCAGACATTGTGGTGAACATACTAGATCAAGACGGAAATCATATTGATTTTAGAGACGAACCTATAACTATACGAATACATATAAAATCAACCGTATAACAATGGGGTTATCATTTAAAAAGAAAGAGCTGACTGGTAAACAAGTCAGTAGCACTTCAGCTATAGAAGGATTAACAAGTGATAACATTCGTTTTCTAGAAGAAATTGGATTAAAACTTATTAATAATGGAAATATTGGATATAGCGCAGGGTCCGACATTCGACGAAACCTTATGGGAAAAGGAATATCATACGCACAACCCTTACGCTTCATCAAAATTAAATAATAATGATGAAATTAGAATTCCCATACAACAACAGGATATTTATACACTTCCATGTGAAAGTTATTTGTATATCGAAGGAAGAGTAACAAAAAGAGATGGAAGCACTGCAAGTACTGTTCCGTTCATAAATAACCCCATGGCATATTTGTTTGATGAAATAAGATATGAAATTTCCGGAGTTACAGTAGATTCAACAAAAAAGGTGGGAATTACAAGTACATTAAAAGGATTAGCATCTTTAACACCGAGTGAAAAAAATATGCTGGCCGCCGCAGGATGGGTAGCACCCGATTCCAGTACAATCACTCCAAACACTTCAGGCAATTTTGACTTTTACATTCCTTTAAGATTACTTTTAGGCTTTGCCGAAGATTACCGAAAGATAATAATAAACGTAAAACAAGAATTAGTTTTGTTAAGATCATCAAACGACAAAGATATTATTATGGCGCCTGATGGAACAACGGAAGCTACTTTAGAATGGAAAATGCAATTAGACAAGATTGTTTGGAGAGTACCGCATGTACGGTTAAACGATCAGAATAGAATTTCATTATTAAGAACTTTAAAATCAGATCGTGATATCGTAATACCATTTAGAAGTTGGGAGTTTCATGAATATCCGGTTTTACCGGAAACACAACGTCATACATGGACTGTAAAAACTTCTACCCATTTGGAAAAGGCAAGATATGTAATATTTGGATTACAAACAAAAAGAAGAAATGAAATAACTAAACATGCTGGTGAATTTGATCATTGCAAACTTACAAATTTTAAGGTGTTTCTAAACTCTCAATTCTTTCCATACGACAACTTTAACATAAACTTTACAAAAGACAGGTTTAGCGTTTTGTACGATATGTACGCAAGATTCCAAAATTCATATTATGGAAAAACAAACACACCTTTATTAACGCCAAACCAATTTAAATCTAACTATCCGATTGTTGTAGTTGATTGTTCAAAACAAAACGAATCTGTAAAATCTTCCAGTGTAGATATAAAAATAGAAATGGAATTTGAACAAAATGTACCCAAAGATACATCTGCTTATTGTTTAATTTTACATGACAAAATTGTTACATATACACCTTTAACAGGAATTGTAAAAGCAGTTTTGTAACATGAAAAGGAAAAAAAAATACCCCCACCACTCGGTTATAAAAGCAGGAGCGGGAACGAAAATTGTTTAGTTTACTGTCTACAGTTGTATGGGTAACATCGTCTACAGCATTATAAACAAAATGAGTTCTTTATCAGTTGTACAAGACGTTTCCGAAACAGCACCTTTATTGGAAAATGATGATAAACATTTTGAAGAAAATATTGTAAAGGAAATTGATGACTTTTTAAAGTTTGGAAAACAAAATAAAAAGTTGGAAAATAATAAAACAAACGTAAGAAAGAAAAGAAAACTTGAAGAAAATATTCCCCCAAACATTTTAACTGAAGTTTTCCTTCGCATCTTTTATCCTATTTCATCTTGCATGAGTAAAAGTGTGTCGATAGGATTGGTAAAATCATTAGACTACTCTCCCGCAGTAATCCTAAGCCATGGAACAAAGATGGTTTTATTTTCAGAAAATGCTTGGGATTCCTTTTTAAAACATCTACATCTTATTGAATGTTATTTAGCCAACAGTTTCTTTGGAAGAAAAACTAACATTCGACTTTTGAATTGTGACAATGAAATTGACATTATTAAACATCGTGGTCAACAACAAGTAAGAATTAGAGACTCGACACAATTTGAAAATAAAATTCTTCTAACACGTGAAGAATTTTACATTTTAAACTATGCAACATCACCTATTACCAGGTATATGAAACAATTAGTATTTTCAAGCTCTGTTATTAAGGAATATCTGGTAGATGCATGCGAAAAACAACCAGAAAGCACTTTACAATACGGACCAATAGATACATCCATCTTTAATAGAATACCTCACGAAGTGGAAATGTGGAGGCAGTTAAGAAACTTTGAACCTTTTACTGAAGTTGCAACGGAGGCTACAGAAGAAGAAACCAACAACAACAACAGTACAGAAGAAGAAACCAACAACAACAATAATACAGAAGAAGAAACTTTGCTAGGTTAAAACTACAATGTAATTTAACAAAAGAATAAACCGTGGGGTAGGCCTACTGGGGATGGTGCCCACGTTAAACATACACCAACGCGCCTACAACTGTACGGCCTGGTTTATATATATCTAACCTACCGTGGTGTGGAAAACAGTTGATCAGCAGACACCATGATGAGCAGACAGGATGAAGAAATGGCAGCAAAACCTTGTGTAATTGAATTTCAAGCATTTCGCGGAAACGATGATAGATTTATCATAAAAGAATTGGTAATTTTGGATTTGCTTACACAAGTAGCATACCCGTTTTTATTTGAAGCACCGTGTTCTGTCCATGAACTAAAGTCAAAAGCTAAAATAACAAACAGATGGCTAACAAATAATTTTCATCATATCCATTGGTATGAAGGTTTCCTACCGTACAACAATGTACACAAAATTATGTTTCATTTTTGCAAACAATTTACACACATATATACCAGAGGATTGGAAAAAAAGAATTGGATACGACAGTACACAAACAAAGAAGTTTTAAACTTAAAAGTGGACAAAACATTTCACTTTGATGCTAGAAATATTTGTGTTTCTACAATAAATCCGAAACACAACCAATCTCAATGCGCATTACAAAACGCGTATCACTTGGCTGCTTACTTACAACAACAAACGGAAGAATGTAGTGGGGGTTCCGAAGGTTATATAAACGAAGAGGCAACACACCCCGAGTATCAGTCTAACTCCATACTCCGAACAGACAACATCTCCTGTGAAGGATGGCATCACAACAGTTTCTCCAATGTTTAGTTGAACAATTCAACTTGCATTCAAAATCAAATACTCTAATTATCAAGAAATGTTCAGAATTAAAAGAACAGAAACATTATATTGTTCATGAAATGAAGAAAATTGATACAACGCATGGAGACGCAGTCGTCGCATCTTTATCCGATGCACCATATACACCGGGTGATGAACCAAAGTTTCAAGTATATCTTCCAAAACGATTCGTCCAGTTGCTGCAAAATGAAGATCTGCGGGAAATTCAACCAGGATCATTATATTTGGTGTCACACGGAATGAGCGGAAACAACTCTACGGAACTAACTCTGCACATCGCACAAAAATAACATTGTAAAAAAAATGTTTTAAATAAAAAGATAAAAAAACAACATATCAGTATATGTTTTTATATACTGATATGTTGTATTTTTTTAAAACCTCAAACGGATGACCTTGAACTTTTAATCGATAGTATTATTCGATTATTTTATTCGATAGTATTATTCGATTATTTTATTCGATAGTTTTATTCGAATACTTTACATAAATACGAAACTTTAACGTTAAGAGGCTCAGTTCTGTTTAAGACAAGCTACAACCAACATGTCATCCAAAAGAAATAATCTAACACTTATAACTTATTGTTGCAAAGAAAAATGTTTTAGAATACCTGAAGATCAAGTTGACGGAAAAGCTTGTACAAAATGTAATTCTTTCAGCTATTGTAAATGTAGTTGCAAAACATATCAAAAGAACCGGTTGGATAAACTAGAAGAATTGCAACATCGACTCGGTCTATTGTGGCAACGATTAAATTCAAAGTGATGAAACAAACACCTGCCATTACCCCCACCACTACCCCCACTACCATCGGAGGTACCTGCAGCACCGGCTTTGCAATAGTCATTCCTGCTACACCTCTCGTCGAGTAAACAACTCTAGTCATGTCTCTCAACATTCGCGGGATTCACTACAACACTATCAATCTTACAACCTACAAGGATTTGGAAATTTTTAGTGAAGAACTAAAACAACTTATAACCACTGGGTTTGGTTTATCTTTAGAACTTTATGCAACAAACAATCAAAACGAAAAAAATGTGTTTTTGCCAACTTACAACAACAAGAAGAATGAAAATAAACAAGAAATTTCAGCACCGACAACAACTTACTTTTCAAATTTGGGAGCAAACTTTACTAACTTGTAAAATAATACTTTTGTAAAAAAACAAATAAATAAAAAAAGAAAATATCTTGCATTTTCGGATTTTCCGAAAATGCAAGATATTTTTTAAAAACATCCCCAAACGACCTTGACACACTTCCGGCCATTTAAAATTTAAATACCCAGCACAGCAGGGCATTTAAACTTTAAATACCCACCCATACACGTCACAGCTGATGACGTCACAGCTGATGACGTCACTTCCGGTCACGTGACCGGAAGTAGCTGTCAAAAAATTGACTGCCTGTCAAAGTTTGATTGGGCCAGCAGCCCCACTATTGCACTACTGGCGTGGACAGAAAAAAATTAAGAGCAATATAAAACGATTTTACTAAATTTTTATTTTGATCTTAATTCATTACCTTCCGCAATGTTTCTGTTTGGATAAGCGATGAAGTGATTATTTTATTTATGCTCTTTTAGTCCAGAATAATTTTGGGGGGTCTCTTGTAATGCAGGCATAGAAAGCAGGCTAGGTAAAGAAGTGTACAATAAGTATCCTAAATATATTTTATTTAAGGTATTT
>JAQJVK010000537.1:0-19836 GCA_035578135.1 Flexamia atlantica | reverse complement strand
CATTAAAAAGACACATGGCGTTAAAGTTGGTCAACTTCAACGGAATGTATCTTCAGAATACGTGAGTAGTGGGCACTTGGGGCTGCTGGCCCAATCAAACTTTGACAGGCAGTCAATTTTTTGACAGCTACTTCCGGTCACGTGACCGGAAGTGACGTCATCAGCTGTGACGTAGCTGTGACGTGTATGGGTGGGTATTTAAAGTTTAAATGCCCTGCTGTGCTGGGTATTTAAATTTTAAATGTCCGGAAGTGTGTCAAGGTCGTTTGGGGATGTTTTTAAAAAAGATCTTGCATTTTCGGAAAATCCGAAAATGCAAGATATTTTCTTTTTTTTATTTATTTGTTTTTTTACAAAAGTATTATTTTACAAGTTAGTAAAGTTTGCTCCCAAATTTGAAAAGTAAGTTGTTGTCGGTGCTGAAATTTCTTGTTTATTTTCATTCTTCTTGTTGTTGTATGTTGGCAAAAACACATTTTTTTCGTTTTGATTGTTTGTTGCATAAAGTTCTAAAGATAAACCAAACCCAGTGGTTATAAGTTGTTTTAGTTCTTCACTAAAAATTTCCAAATCCGTGTAGGTTGTAAGATTGATAGTGTTGTAGTGAATCCCGCGAATGTTGAGAGACATGACTAGAGTTGTTTACTCGACGAGAGGTGTAGCAGGAATGACTATTGCAAAGCCGGTGCTGCAGGTACCTCCGATGGTAGTGGGGGTAGTGGTGGGGGTAATGGCAGGTGTTTGTTTAATCACTTTGAATTTAATCGTTGCCACAATAGACCGAGTCGATGTTGCAATTCTTCTAGTTTATCCAACCGGTTCTTTTGATATGTTTTGCAACTACATTTACAATAGCTGAAAGAATTACATTTTGTACAAGCTTTTCCGTCAACTTGATCTTCAGGTATTCTAAAACATTTTTCTTTGCAACAATAAGTTATAAGTGTTAGATTATTTCTTTTCGATGACATGTTGGTTGTAGCTTGTCTTAAACAGAACTGAGCCTCTCAACGTTAAAGTTTCGTATTTATGTAAAGTATTCGAATAAAACTATCGAATAATACTATCGAATAAAATAATCGAATAATACTATCGATTAAAAAGTTCAAGGTCATCCGTTTGAGGTTTTAAAAAATACAACATATCAGTATATAAAAACATATACTGATATGTTGTTTTTTATCTTTTTATTTAAAACATTTTTTTTTACAATGTTATTTTTGTGCGATGTGCAGAGTTAGTTCCGTAGAGTTGTTTCCGCTCATTCCGTGTGACACCAAATATAATGATCCTGGTTGAATTTCCCGCAGATCTTCATTTTGCAGCAACTGGACGAATCGTTTTGGAAGATATACTTGAAACTTTGGTTCATCACCCGGTGTATATGGTGCATCGGATAAAGATGCGACGACTGCGTCTCCATGCGTTGTATCAATTTTCTTCATTTCATGAACAATATAATGTTTCTGTTCTTTTAATTCTGAACATTTCTTGATAATTAGAGTATTTGATTTTGAATGCAAGTTGAATTGTTCAACTAAACATTGGAGAAACTGTTGTGATGCCATCCTTCACAGGAGATGTTGTCTGTTCGGAGTATGGAGTTAGACTGATACTCGGGATGTGTTGCCTCTTCGTTTATATAACCTTCGGAACCCCCACTACATTCTTCCGTTTGTTGTTGTAAGTAAGCAGCCAAGTGATACGCGTTTTGTAATGCGCATTGAGATTGGTTGTGTTTCGGATTTATTGTAGAAACACAAATATTTCTAGCATCAAAGTGAAATGTTTTGTCCACTTTTATGTTTAAAACTTCTTTGTTTGTGTACTGTCGTATCCAATTCTTTTTTTCCAATCCTCTGGTATATATGTGTGTAAATTGTTTGCAAAAATGAAACATAATTTTGTGTACATTGTTGTACGGTAGGAAACCTTCATACCAATGGATATGATGAAAATTATTTGTTAGCCATCTGTTTGTTATTTTAGCTTTTGACTTTAGTTCATGGACAGAACACGGTGCTTCAAATAAAAACGGGTATGCTACTTGTGTAAGCAAATCCAAAATTACCAATTCTTTTATGATAAATCTATCATCGTTTCCGCGAAATGCTTGAAATTCAATTACACAAGGTTTTGCTGCCATTTCTTCATCCTGTCTGCTCATCATGGTGTCTGCTGATCAACTGTTTTCCACACCACGGTAGGTTAGATATATATATAAACCAGGCCGTACAGTTGTAGGCGCGTTGGTGTATGTTTAACGTGGGCACCATCCCCAGTAGGCCTACCCCACGGTTTATTCTTTTGTTAAATTACATTGTAGTTTTAACCTAGCAAAGTTTCTTCTTCTGTATTATTGTTGTTGGTGGTTTCTTCTTCTGTACTGTTGTTGTTGTTGTTGGTTTCTTCTTCTGTAGCCTCCGTTGCAACTTCGGTAAAAGGTTCAAAGTTTCTTAACTGCCTCCACATTTCCACTTCGTGAGGTATTCTATTAAAGATGGATGTATCTATTGGTCCGTATTGTAAAGTGCTTTCTGGTTGTTTTTCGCATGCATCTACCAGATATTCCTTAATAACAGAGCTTGAAAATACTAATTGTTTCATATACCTGGTAATAGGTGATGTTGCATAGTTTAAAATGTAAAATTCTTCACGTGTTAGAAGAATTTTATTTTCAAATTGTGTCGAGTCTCTAATTCTTACTTGTTGTTGACCACGATGTTTAATAATGTCAATTTCATTGTCACAATCCAAAAGTCGAATGTTAGTTTTTCTTCCAAAGAAACTGTTGGCTAAATAACATTCAATAAGATGTAGATGTTTTAAAAAGGAATCCCAAGCATTTTCTGAAAATAAAACCATCTTTGTTCCATGGCTTAGTATTACTGCGGGAGAGTAGTCTAATGATTTTACCAATCCTATCGACACACTTTTACTCATGCAAGATGAAATAGGATAAAAGATGCGAAGGAAAACTTCAGTTAAAATGTTTGGTGGAATATTTTCTTCAAGTTTTCTTTTCTTTCTTACGTTTGTTTTATTATTTTCCAACTTTTTATTTTGTTTTCCAAACTTTAAAAAGTCATCAATTTCCTTTACAATATTTTCTTCAAAATGTTTATCATCATTTTCCAATAAAGGTGCTGTTTCGGAAACGTCTTGTACAACTGATAAAGAACTCATTTTGTTTATAATGCTGTAGACGATGTTACCCATACAACTGTAGACAGTAAACTAAACAATTTTTGTTCCCGCTCCTGCTTTTATAACCGAGTGGTGGGGGTATTTTTTTTTCCTTTTCATTTTACAAAACTGCTTTTACAATTCCTGTTAAAGGTGTATATGTAACAATTTTATCATGTAAAATTAAACAATAAGCAGATGTATCTTTGGGTACATTTTGTTCAAATTCCATTTCTATTTTTATATCTACACTGGAAGATTTTACAGATTCGTTTTGTTTTGAACAATCAACTACAACAATCGGATAGTTAGATTTAAATTGGTTTGGCGTTAATAAAGGTGTGTTTGTTTTTCCATAATATGAATTTTGGAATCTTGCGTACATATCGTACAAAACGCTAAACCAGTCTTTTGTAAAGTTTATGTTGAAGTTGTCGTATGGAAAGAATTGAGAGTTTAGAAACACCTTAAAATTTGTAAGTTTGCAATGATCAAATTCACCAGCATGTTTAGTTATTTCGTTTCTTCTTTTTGTTTGTAATCCAAATATTACATATCTTGCCTTTTCCAAATGAGTAGAAGTTTTTACAGTCCATGTATGACGTTGTGTTTCCGGTAAAACCGGATATTCATGAAACTCCCAACTTCTAAATGGTATTACGATATCACGATCTGATTTTAAAGTTCTTAATAATGAAATTCTATTCTGATCGTTTAACCGTACATGCGGTACTCTCCAAACAATTTTGTCTAATTGCATTTTCCATTCTAAAGTAGCTTCCGTTGTTCCATCAGTTGCTTGAATAATATCTTTGTCGTTTGATGATCTTAACAAAACTAATTCTTGTTTTACGTTTATTATTATTTTTCGGTAATCTTCGGCAAAGCCTAAAAGTAATCTTAAAGGAATGTAAAAGTCAAAATTGCCTGAAGTGTTTGGAGTGATTGTACTGGAATCGGGTGCTACCCATCCTGCGGCGGCCAGCATATTTTTTTCACTCGGTGTTAAAGATGCTAATCCTTTTAATGTACTTGTAATTCCCACCTTTTTTGTTGAATCTACTGTAACTCCGGAAATTTCATATCTTATTTCATCAAACAAATATGCCATGGGGTTATTTATGAACGGAACAGTACTTGCAGTGCTTCCATCTCTTTTTGTTACTCTTCCTTCGATATACAAATAACTTTCACATGGAAGTGTATAAATATCCTGTTGTTGTATGGGAATTCTAATTTCATCATTATTATTTAATTTTGATGAAGCGTAAGGGTTGTGCGTATGATATTCCTTTTCCCATAAGGTTTCGTCGAATGTCGGACCCTGCGCTATATCCAATATTTCCATTATTAATAAGTTTTAATCCAATTTCTTCTAGAAAACGAATGTTATCACTTGTTAATCCTTCTATAGCTGAAGTGCTACTGACTTGTTTACCAGTCAGCTCTTTCTTTTTAAATGATAACCCCATTGTTATACGGTTGATTTTATATGTATTCGTATAGTTATAGGTTCGTCTCTAAAATCAATATGATTTCCGTCTTGATCTAGTATGTTCACCACAATGTCTGAAATAAAACTGGTGTTTAACGGTAGGTACACCAAGTTTTGTGGCTTTTCCACAATTTTAAAACCCAGAGCGACCGTTGGATAGAATGTGTGCAATATATGAGTATTTTCACCATCTCTATAAGAACCATGTATAATATTACATGTA
Organism: Flexamia atlantica; assembly: GCA_035578135.1. Classification (NCBI taxonomy): domain Eukaryota; kingdom Metazoa; phylum Arthropoda; class Insecta; order Hemiptera; family Cicadellidae; genus Flexamia; species Flexamia atlantica. The sequence goes on along the minus strand of JAQJVK010000537.1, from coordinate 14,932 downwards.
ATATCTATACTGTTAACTTTCATTATTGTTACAGTTCTAGCACCTGAATGGTTAATATTAGGTTCTAAAATTTTTGTTGTTTTAGGAAATCCTAATAAACTACCAATTGAATGTTCTTTGCTAAAATCTATATAATATTTAGATTTAATTTCAGCTTTCATAGTATTGTTATTTCCTTTTATTGTTATATTATCTTTTCCCATATGATTTTGTATCGCTTCATTTATATCATCAATTTCATATGCTCCAGTGGGTAAACTAAATACTTGTATATCTGAATATTTGTTTGTATTTTTATCTTTTGTTTTGTAATAATGTATTTTGTCATTAACATTTTCAGTAACGTTGGGAATAGAATTATAAGTTGTTATATCTAATAATGCGGCTTCCCATAATTTATCTTTTTCCAAACGTAACGCAGGGAAAAGAACACTTCGCAAAGTAGATGAAGTTCCAGTTAATGATACTGTATAGGAAGACATCTTAAAGTTGACTAACGCTTTTTGTTAAAAAATCTAAACATAAATGTCCACAGATTACCGTATCATCAGGTTGCTCTCTTTTATAATTGTATAGTACATTTTTAGCTGTTTTAAAGTAATATTGTAGTTCTTTTGGTGGTGGGAGATTACCAAAACTATCAAAGTAGTAAATAGTTGATCCTAGTTTCGTATAACATACCCAATGAGTGCCTGATCCTTTACTATTATCTAAATTTACTATTCCGGTTTCATTTTTCCATATTTTAACAGGTAATGCATCTTTCATAAACACTCCTCTAAAAAATGGAATTTTTAAACAAGAAACATAAGTAATTAATTCTTTATCTGTGTATTCTTTATTTGGAATTAGTAATTGTTTTTTTCTGTTTAATACACACGATACGGTCTTAGGTATAATCCTCCTCCTTTTTTTATCATTGACCATATTGTTTGTTTCTTTTTATTTTTACCTGCGGTGGATCGTCGTTTTCTTCTTATATTTCCTCCACGTTTCTTTGCAGGTTTTCTTCTCCTTTTTCCACCTCCTTTCTTCTTTCCACCTCCAAACATCGTTTTACCCTTCATTGCTGCTGATACCGCTAAAGCTGCTGCTTTTCCACCGATACTAGCGTCACTGGATGTTACTCTTTGCCAAGCTTTTTCAGCAAGTGCTCTATCCGCTATTGATCTATTTTTAGTATCTGCAAACTTTGAATATGCTATATCGTGTTGTTTGCAGGCTTGATCAAGTTTATTTATTCCAAGATCTCCTCTAGCGAGTCTTTTTTTCAATTTTGTTCCAGGACCACAATATTGATAACCTCCTGGTAAATGTAGTTCTACAGGTAATAAATCGATAGCTTTATTAACTATAGCTCCAACCGGCTTAGTAATAAGAGAAAGTGCTGTTGATGCTATTCCTCTTCCTCTCTTTATAACGTGTCGATTATGACTGATGCGTTGAACTTTCAACATGGTCTTTTATAGTGAAAGGAAATGTCGATACTTGTTTATTTTATAAATGCTTTATAATGAATGATGCACTTATCCTTTGACATTGTTTATTTATAAGTATGTTTGTTTATGGGTAAAACATTTTTTTCCAGTTTTGTGGAAGGATTGTATCTTCTTGATCATCATCACCTTTAGAAGTTCTTAAAGTATCAGTTTCCTTATTTAAAAAATATTTTTCCATAACATTCTTTTTAACCCAATTTAATTTTTGATCAGATTTTATGGGCTTTATTGTGTTATAAATATCATATAATACTACACTTAAGAGTCTTACAATGTAATTTACATTAACAGCATCAGTAAAATTAATAGGGTCTTTTAAGCTAGTCAATCGCAAGTCTTCACAAAAAAAGACTGCTTATTTAAATCTTTTTTTAGAAAAAGATTATAGTATATGTGTCCCTTCTCATGCATTTGTGCTACTGTAACTACATCATTGTCTCTTATTCCTTCTGCAACATTGACTAGTGGTTTCCCTTTGCAATCAAAGGCTTGTCGGCCGCCTTCTTGTAATACAGGAACTTGTCCAATTGTTGCTACATCAGTTTCATCCGACCCTTTTTTAACATTAGTAATTATTTTTGCATCAGCATCCCATTTCTTATCTTTTAATTTCATTATTTGACTTATTGTAGCTGCATGTGATTTTGCAGTTCCTTCCTTAACGTTATTTAACACTTTATTTTTGCAATCAATTGTATTAATATCATGCGTAATACAATGATCTGTAAGATATTGAAGGTTTACAGCATCTTTCATATCTTTAGGGTCTCCAATATCATGTATTACAAAGTTGTAAAAGGAAAATTTATCTGTTTTTTCAGGGATGACTGAATGTAAATACTTTTTTGTAACTGAATCTTGATCATTAATAGGATCTGCTATATTGGCTATTCTAAGATCTTTTGCATCATATACTTTATTATTACTCCTAGGATCATATCGTAAGGTTTGGTTTATGTACCACATTAAATATTCTTTATTTACCGAATCATTCTTATCTATTGGTTTTGGAAGATTTACAATTCTATAAAAATTAGCGTTATACACTTCATTTTGAAGCTTTAAGCTAGGTAATGTTTCACTTCTTAAAGTTTTAAAATTTACCGCATCATTTTCATCTTTTGGATCATTTACAAACTTTAAACGTTTGTTATTTATATCATAATCTCCATCGGATGTTAGTGGTAAACCACCTCTTTTTCCATAAGATCCTGATTTGCTTCCAGTTTCGGAATACCGTCCAAACTTATCCACACTCATGGTTATACTGAATATTTAATCAGTTATACTTGTATTATATATACTCATATTTTTTATGCAATTACTCCTCGATTTCGCAGTTCGCCGACCAAAGCTACCCATTCATTTTCTAAACCACTATGTCCGGCTTGTTTAGCTTCATATATCAACTTCATTCTGTCAACCAATTTGTTTATATCGTTGTAGTATATTATATTAGTATCATACAAGTTTTTTAATAATCCTTTTCCTGATAAACTTGATTGATTTGTTTTTCTTCTTTTATGTAAAATATTTATTTCAGCAGAAGATAATGATTTTCTTTTTATGGGTTCCCTTCTTTTTGGTGGGAAAAGTTTAGCAATAATAGTTTTATATTTTTCTGATGCATTTCTATGAACATTAAAATTTTTAGAATAATTTTTCTTATGCGCATTTGTATCCTCGAATATTTGTTTAAAAATGTTTAAATCCTTTTTAGTATATTTATTAGGTTTCGGCTTAAAAATAAGTTCAAACAATCCTTTTGTACCCTTGTATTGTTTATTATTTATAATAATATTGTCATGTTCGTCTACATCAAGTTTGCTATCTCCAATCATTAGCCCATTTTCTTCTATTCTAGCACCAAAAGTATGATATTTTCGAGTTGGTTGTGCAGAATGTAACATTTTTAATACAAATTGTCTTGCAAGCGGCCCTTTATACGCGATATCCGAGCCCAATTTGCTCAAGTTGGATGGATTAATAGGCTCTTCTTCTTCTTGTTGTTCTTCGCTTGTAGAAAGACCTTCTTTTTCTGTTAAAACATCCGTTTCTTCACCTAGTTCGCTTTCTTCTTCAGTTGTTTCTCCTTGTTGTGTAAAACTTGTATCACTTTCATATTCTTCTTTTTGTTCAAATTTTGAAATGGGTAAAATAGCATCTCCGGAAAAATTAAATGTTGAATGTTTAACATTTTGTCCTAATTGTTTTAATGGCTCAGTAATAGGTTTAAATGTTGATTCCAGAAATTTCTCTCTTTCACTTATTCCTAATCTTAACGCTCTGTTTTTATGTCTAATAGAATCACTAAGTGATTTTATTTCTTTTAATAGCTTTTCCTGATTAACCATGTTTACACCATGAAGACTTGTACGATAATGTTGTTAATTAATGTATTAAAACAAATTTATCAAAACCTATGCGGTAACGACCATCTGTTATAGCTTTATCTTTCATAATTACCAAAAATCCATATTTTTCCGCCCAAGCTTTTCCACAAAGCTCTTTGAATTTATCAAATGACATATCAGCATTTACATGATCGTTGTATATATGTTTTAGGTTTGTATCGTCTTGTTTGAATAAAACTAAAATATTTGCATTGTCTCTAATTAGTTGTTTTGGAATTTTGCTATATGTTTGTCCGATATATATGCTATCAATATTATTATGTCTTCCCATGGCAAAATAGTTTCTAATAGTATCATGATTTTCACTAGATACATCATCAAATACAAATACAGAATACGGCTTAGCCTGGTCTGGTTGCATAACACTGTCACTAGCATTAAATTTGTAATAGTTAACATCGGGCACATCAGTCAGGATCTTTTCCAACAATTGATACTTTGGTTGATGTAAGGACTTTGAAAAAATATATAGGTTATTAAATCGCAATCCTTTTGTGTTTGTAATTAAGTTAAACACAACGTTAGTTTTGCCACAGTTTGAAGGACCGCTGACTATACATCGTACAGTGTTTGGAAATAAACTGCCGTGTTTACCATTGTTGATTTTAACGTTATCTACGGTTAAATCATCAATGTTATTAATATTAAATTTATCTTTATGGTGAACAATCTCCATCTTATTCAAAGGCAGAAGAGTAAATAAGTTGATTTAAAACTAAATCAAATCTTTTATAGGTATCCACGAGTCTTCAGTTTTATCAAACCCCAACCAACGTACTTTAACTTGGTCTTTTTTCCTTTGCAACACCTTTTCAACAAGATAAACATCGCCTACTGTTGACTTTAACAATTCATGTCCGTAAAAACCGCCTTGTAACAAATTTCCTTTGTTATCTTTTAAAATATAAGTTTCCGGTACAGTAGGTTGTACTTTATACACTGTAAAAACTTCGTTTGTCCAATTGGGCAGGTATTTTTTAGTAAACACTCCTTTGTATTTACTAATTCGAACTTTATCATTTACATTAAATTTTCTTGGTTTTTTTTGTTCCGCTTATGGCTGTGTATTCTTTTTAATTCGTTGTAAAACTAGTTTAGCGTTTTTCTTATTCACTTTGTTAGGTGCCATACCGATAGTTCTATGAAACTTGTTGTTGTAATCGCTTATTAATTTTGGTAAGATATCAACCCATACGTAAGAACCTCTTTTCGAAAACATTTTATACATTGCACCTTTTAAGGTTCTATTAAATCTTTCAATTATAGCTGCCTTTTTCTCAGAATTTGTGGAATAATGATTTATGTTATATTTTTTCATTAACAAGGCAAAATGTTTATTAAAAAATTCTTTCCCATCATCAGTTTGTAAATGTTTAATTTTATTTTTATCTCTTTTTATAGCTACTTCCATAGCTTTTGTTATGCTGTTACCAGTTTTGTCTTTTAATGGCAAAGCATCTGCAACTTTAGTAAAACAATTAATAATCGTAAGTATGTATTTAAATCCTTTATTTATTTTACCATGCGGTTGCATTTCAATTAAATCTGCTTGATATAAATCATTTATTCCTTTTACAACAGTATTTCGTCGTGGAAACTTTATTCTTGCAGGTTTATGAAGTTCATTAACAATCTTTTCCTTTAAGTCTGTCATGATGATTTTACTAACAAAGTCAAGTTAGTATTGAGTGTTTCTTTTTCTGCATCCGCTTTTATAGTTCAAGGTCATTTCAACATATTTTAAAAAAAGGGGAAATCACAGCGAGCATGCTGTGATTTCCCCTTTTTTTCTTTTTTCTTTTTTTCTTTTTTTCTTTTTTTATTTTTTTTTCTTTTTTTTCTTTTTTTCTTTTTCTTTTTACTCATTGATAGGATTGAGAGAGTAGTGGCCGAATGGTAGAGTGTGAATTTTGTCTGGAAGAATGTGTCGTTTGTCATCATTGGAGCAGAGTGCTTTTTTCACTTCTGTTACGCTGTACAGTTGATGGTTGAAACTTCTGATGGTGTTGAATTTTGCAGTTATAGTCGTTTCTTCAAATAAGCATTGCTTGTAGTGTTCAAAATTTACATTCTTCTTAAGATACAAACTTTTTACTCCCTTAGCTTTTTTAATAATATTGTTTTCTTCTTTATGCAATTGTAGTGAATACAATTTTGACATTAGTGCAATAAGTTCTTTCAGTAAAATTCCATTTGCTTCGTCTTTAAATTTTCCAAGTTTCTTTTTGTTCCGATCATTGTCATAATTTAAATGATCTTTTGGATAGTCACTAAAATCAAATTCATTTTTGTGAACAAATGTTCGAAGATCCAAATACATATCTTCAGTAAGAATCCAGTAGATGAAAGCGTCCGTGTCCATGTAGGCGATTCCGATGTTATCTCTACCGTAGAAGGCGACCATTTTGTTGTAGTGGAAATCGTACATGTGGGTTTTGGAAATATCCAAGATTGACATTCCAACGTACAACGGACGATCCATTTTCACGCTTGTCTTCTTCATAGATACTGCCACAAGGTTTTCATTGATGATAACGGATGTTTCAAAGTTTGGTTTTTGTACAAGTTTTTCTAGTTTTATAGGATCTGTAATTAATTTAACATTTTTGTGTTTTCTTTTGTTTTCCAATGTTTTTCCAAATATCGCATTATTCATTAATTTAAAAAAGTCCTTTTGAAATGTTGATGTTGCAGCTGCTCTTCTTCTGGTGTTTGAATCAATGTACGGTTTTAACCAGCAAGATTGGGAAAATTTTAAAACTCTATGAATTTTGGTTATACGTAAACCCAATTGGAGTGCTTGTTGAACAACCCAAAAGTGAGCTACGTATCTTTGTTTATTTTCAAGAGTCATCATTAATTTTGGATGTTTGCCAATTGGTGAAACTTCTGTTTTTGCAAGGAGCGGAAGATCGTAATGAAAATCATGCAAGTGTTCTGGATATTCAAAGTCACAGTCCAATATGTATCCGGTGTCTCCGTCTTTTGAAATTTGCGAAATATCACCAATAGAGTCTGGATTAACCCATTCAAAGTTTCCAAAAGGAAGTGGATTAGACATGGCCCATCCGTATAAATTGTTGGCATCGAAATATCCCAAGAACACTGATGGTTTTTCTTTATCGTAGTTTGGAAGATATTTGTTGTTAGCTTTAACATGTCTAGTAACACTTTGGGTCAATCCACCTCTAACGCCCGATTCGATCATCAACACCATGTCAATATCTGTTAATAATTGAAGGTTGCACTTTGTTTCTTTTAGCATAGCTTGCCAAGCTAGTCCTGGAGAAGTATAAGAATGAAGAGGGTCTAATCCGTAAGCTTCAAAGCAGGTGTTTCTAAATTCTTCCATCACATCGCAGAGAAGGGTCACATCAAGTTTTACATAAAAGTCAGAATAATCTCCCAGAGTGTTCATTTCCAATTCGTCCCAAACTCTGCATGCGTGTTGATAGTCTTCAGGTGAAATGTCCAAATCGGTAAGTTTACTTTTGAAAGCTTCTGGTGGAGGAAGTGACGTTTCTTGAAATTTATGTAGTCCATCGATGTAATCATACGGGAAAACTCCTTTCCGAAGAACCAAATCCATTTTTTCTGCAGGTACAATTTTGCTTGTTTCTATTAAATTTTGTCTTCTTAAATTTTCAGAAAGTTTCATAAGACTGGAAGGCATAAATCGAAAAGAATCAACAAATCTAAGTTTAATTTTGCCCACCTTTTTTGAAAAGCTTATAAATTTTTCCATAGTTTGTGCTATAACGTCTATTTCACCGTTGTCTCTTGCTAATTCGGGAATGATAAAATGTCCATCGTATCCGCTAAGATTGTGAAAAACCACGGGAATAAAAGATGGTAGTTTGTAGTTGATGTTACATCCGTTGCAAGCTGCACCTCTGTAGGCTCCTGTCAGATGGTCATGGTCGCGAACTTTAACTTTAGTTTCTGTAAATTGATTGTTACACAAATAGCATGTTGTTGTCGAATCATAAAGATAAATTTCTTCCGGTGTCATAGGTGACATAGGAACCACATTGCTATACATTGCTTCCACTTTCCCAGCGATGTCGTATAAATCATCAACAAAGTATCGAGCTGCTTCTTCTCCACGATAAATCTTTGGTGTAGATGTCAAACCATATTCTTGAAGATGTTCTTCAGGCAGAGTGGATTTTACTATTAAACAGTAGCTGTTTGGTTTGTGAAGTTGATACTTTGTTCTGCTTGTAATTTCCTCTCCTTCTTCTTGTTCAAGTGGAAGCAATGAAGATTCAAAATCTGCATACACTACAACGGGAATTCTGTATTGTTGGATAACTTTATCAAATTTTACTTGTGATCTGCTAGGGTGTGGTAATTTAATTCTTACTTCATAGTTTCCATTGCATAATTTTTGATGTTCCATCAACCATTCTGAACCACCTCTTCTTAATGGTTTGTTTACAAAACAAAAACATCTTTTACAAGTGGTTTTTTCTACTTTATGTTTTGATAACTGTTTGCAAACTAGAGCTTCGAAATCTTTAATATATACATAATGTGAAATATCACCTTTTGTTATTAATAATAAATCGGTATGATCTCTGCGTTCGGTGGGTGTTATACGTAAGGGATAGACATTGTTGGATGAATCTAAGCCAAAGATGTTTACAGATGCAAAAGGATTTTTCTTTTCAAATTTTGATATGTCTTGAATTGAAACAGGATAAGTCATGCCTTGAAAGTTATACATATATGAAACCTCATCGTATGCTCTACTCGGTCGTTCCACATGATCTTCTACATATTTTGCAAGCATTGCATACTTGAAACATTCAGCAATTTCATTTTGTACATTAACACAAGATTTGGTTACTCGAATCTTCCTTGGCAAAGCAATATAACTACTACCTCTCATTCCATATCCATGTTTATGAACTCTCACATCTAAGCTTGTTATACTTAACAAACTCCATCCAGAACCTCTTCCTTCATGTTCTTGTAATTTTGTTAAAAGTTCTTCAAAACAATCATCCACAATTGAGCTTATATCCGATGCAAACATGATGGTTTTGTTTTTAGTTAAAAATCCTCTTGGTGATGTTTCATTCTGAACATTTGTAAATACAGTATCTAATAATATTCCAAACTTTATAAAATTTAATCTTCTTAGTTCATTCTTCAATGTTTCTGTTACTAATGTTTTTGCTTTCAATATAAATTGTGCTAGTTGCAATTGAGCATTGTCAATCTTAAAATGAGTTACTACACTGCCTGGTAAAGCTCGGGCGTATAATTCCACATCCAAAGATGGTCCGGGTGCGTATTGAATAACACTTGGTCTTGAATTTAGTTGTTGTTGATGGGTAGCCAGCATTTGATCTAATTCTTCTAAATCTTCTTCTTCTGCATTGTTTCTTGTTTCGTTGTTATGGTACACTTCTTTGTGTATTTGTAGTAAGTTTTCATTTTCAAAAGATTCTTCACAACTGATGCAGTAATACATGACGTAGGTGTGCTCTCCACAAAAGTTGCAGTAATAATAAGAACCACTCTTAAACTACCCCTATTTATAGACTACCCCCACCACTTTTTCCGTATTAAACACAAAAAGTGTTAATAACAGTTAAATTTCTTATATTTCAAAACTGCTAAGTGTCAAGGTCAAATAATGCAAGTTTAAAAAAACATCTAAGTGTCAAATAATGCAGGTATTAAAAAAATCTAAGTGTCAAGGTCAAATAATGAAAGTTTTAGAAAAAATCTAAGTCTCAAGGTCAAATAATGGAAGTTTTAAAAAAATTCTAAGTCTCAAGGTCAAATAATGGAAGTTTTAAAAAAATCTAAGTGCCAACGTCAAATAATTTAAGTTCAAAATAATACATATATTATGCGTCGTAAGTGTGATCATCATTGCTGTTGTTTAAATATGTTATTTCCAAATCGTTATCGCTTTCATCTTCCTCCATGTCCGATGCCGGAAACAAACGTCGCCGAACAAGAGCATGTATATATTGTACTGGATCATAGTTAATTGTTACAACATGTGTTAACGGTGTTTCTTCGCCTATTGCTACTGGTACTTCCAAAATATTTTCTTCATCACTTGTAGCATCAGACGTAGCATCGGATGTAGCATCGGATGTAGCATCGGATGTAGCATCAGATGTATCTTCTACTGGAATCAAACTATTTTCAAAAATACTTTCGTCATCCGTTAAGTCTTCTGGTTCAACTATTTTATATATTTTTTCACAAATTGTACATCCAAAAGGAAAATTGTTGTCTGTTGGAGGCATTATAAAAGAAACTTGATATTGTAAAATAAATGTTGAAGCAGATGTTTGAAAATTTTTCTAAGTCCAAAAGTATTAATTATTAGGAAGTTTTACAAGTCCAATGTAAAGTAAAAATAAAGAAAGAAGTGTTGTTGCCTGTTTAAACAGTTGCAAAAGAATGATAGGTTTGAAAATTTTTCAAAGTCCTAAAATATTAAATATTGAGAAGTTTTAACACTTAAAATATTTACAAATCCAATGTAAAGTAAAGAAAGAAATGTTGTTGCCTGTTGGAACAATGGCAAAAGAATGATGGAAACCAAACCCGCAGTAAGGGTCCTGTGGTTTGGGAGGGGGTAAGCGAGGAGGGGGGATGACCTCAAGCCGAGTTGGGGTCCGGGATCTGCGCGTGTGGTTCGGCATCAGTTGCTCGCTAGACAGTGAGGTGGTAACATGTTCAGAAGGCGCCCTGAACATTTTATCATTTTTGCTGTTTGGTGAAAATATCTTGGTGTTATTTGTATAATAACATCTTGACGTAGGACTGATTAATTTTAAGGCATGGTAGTTGTTTGTGCTTGTAGATACCCTAGGGTTTGTAGTTACAATATATTTCTGCCTGGAATGTTTAAATTTAAAGTAAAATTTTTGTTTTTAGGAATGTTATATGATATGTTTTTAATACCTTTCTATTCCAATTTCCTTTTTCCAACAAGCTTGTTGAGGGCATTCCCTCTCTTGTCTTGTACTCCTTTTTAGTTAGGGACACCTTTCAATTCCAATTTCCTTTCCTTTTTTCCTTCCATCTTTTGCGTGGTAAAACCAATAATGGTAAAACCGGCTACCGCTTTTGTAGTGATTACGCTCACCAAAGCGGGTCACTTACAACCTCTATACGTGCTGGATGGGTAGTTCGCCTACCTCCGGAGTTTCGCTAGACCTCAGTTGTTCTGCGTCGCTAATGGCGAGACACTGGCTCCTTTAGTGTTAGGAAATAAAAAACATATTTGTATAACATTTTTTCCTAAATTTAATTAAGCAACTTGCTATTTCAAAATAACATTTTTGTTTTAGCTTAGCGTTGTGCGCTTATGGTGAGGTGTGTGAGTTCGCTTACGTGATGATCACACTGTAATCATGATGTGCAGCGCTGGGCTGTCTAGCTATTTTTTTTTAAACTAAATTTTATTTCTTTATTTTTTTATATTTATTAATTCTTAAACCCTAGGCAGATTGTATTGTAAATTAGCTTTTCTTCTTTTAGGTTTCCGGGGGTGTACGGTTCTGTAAAACCGTACACCCCCATTTTCTTTTTAGTTATCGAATGACCTTGACCTACTTATTTTCAAGGTCAACAAAAAGACTTAGCGAAAATTTCTAAGTCTCAAGGTCATTTATATATAGGTAGATTTAGCTTTTCTTCTGTTAGGTTTCTGAGGTGTACGGTTCTGTAAAACCGTACACCTCCATTTTCTTTTTAATTATTGAATGACCTTGACCTATTTATTTTCAAGGTCAATAGCAGTTAGCGAAAATTTATAAGTGTAAAAAGTAGGTCAAGGTCACCAAAAAATACCCTATGAACGGGGGAATAGACCGCTAAGTAATTCTTTTAGAATTACAAAGTGGTCTATTCCCCCGCTCCTATTTTTTTTATTTCATTTTTACACTAACCTCTCAGTTTTAACAAAATGAGGTATTTGTTGTGCGCACTGCATAATGTTTGATTTACACAACACATCTTTTACCCTTTTTTAATAATATACGAACATTGTTCTTTTTAGGACTAGATTGTAAAAAGTAAAAAGTCATTTTGTTATCCCGCTTTTATAAGTAATTAACCCTCCATTGTAAATTTTGAAAATAGGTCAAGGTCATTCAAAAATACCCTATGAGCGGGGGAATAGACCGCTAAGTAATTCTTTTGGAATTACAAAGTGGTCTATTCCCCCGCTCCATTTTTTTTTTGTCTTGTGTTTAATTTGACCATTTAACTTTATCAGATGGAGATTTTCTTACTAAATAATAATGAACATTACTGATATTTGGAATTTGAAGATTTACTGGTAATTTGAGCAAGTAGAGTTCATCACAACATCTAAGAACAACATCCCTGTTACTGATCTTTTTTACAAAAACATATTTGTGGTTTAATTTCAATCTGTTGATTTTAATTCTTTTATAGTTTTCAATTTTTTCTGGCAATTCACTTTTGGAAGGTTCAATTTTGACTTTTTTAGAAGGTTGAATTTTGACTTTTTCGGAAGGTTCACGTTTGTTATGCAAATTACACAATTTTTCACCTACACTACACAACTTCACACACCTTTCACCTTTGTTCGCTCCTTTTTTTAAAATATGAGCACATTGTTCTTTCTTAAAACAGGATTTTCTTAATTTTTGAAGTTTTTGAAGTTTTTCAGAAATTTTCTTAGGAGATTTTTTTGGTGAACATTTTTTTGGAGAAGGAGATTTTTTCGGTGAAGATTTTTTTGGAGAAGGAGATTTTTGTTTCACAATAGAAACAACAGATGATGATGATGATGTTCTTGATGACGAGGAAGAAGACCTGGACGAAGACGAAGTGCCTGCCATAGCGCCGGATCCTAAGAAAGTAAAGATTACTCTGTTTACCCTGCCTTTATAACAGCTCCCCACCCATTTACCCCCTCTACTTTTCGACGTCAAAAAAATATTCATCCAAGCTTTCTAACACTGGCAAGGAAACAGTTTCAAAAGGTTAAATTTCATAAATGTCTTGATTTAAATTTTGCAAAGTTTGAAGATATTCTCTATTCCTGTACAAATTTCTGTTCGAATTGTTGGAATTCTTCTATACTCCTGTAAAATGTCTGTTCGGATTGTTCAATTCTTGTTGTTCTAAGTTAAATGTTGGTGATTTCAGTCTTCTTCCAATTTTTTAATGTAATCTATTGCATTTTGAACTATAGATTGTCTGTTAATTTTTTTTGTTTTTGACTTTCCGGTACAACTAATTTTAATTTTCAAAAGCTTTTTTTAATCTGTGTTGTCTTCTTTGTTCCCTTCGGTTTCTACTTAATCTTTGATCAATCGGGTATTTTTGGAAAGATTCCATAACGTTTTGTTGATTCAAAATGTAGCAAACTATTAATTCTATCCGCTCAATATATAGTGGAAACCCGGGGGAGGGGGAATCACCTTCGCCATCAAGGTGATTGGTACGTATTTAAAGCTTTGAGGTTTGCATAGCCAGACCATAACTATGAGCTCCTTGTACGAGTTGTGTTTGCAGCGTATCTGCTCAGACAACCCTATGCTTCGGCAAATTAGGGAGGTGTCAGAGCCGCTGCCGCAAATCTTGCAAGGCGAGCTCATTTATGAGCACAAAAAACGGTGTGTTTCTAAAACTAAAATTAGGTGGGAAATGCCAAATGCTGGCAAAAAAAGATGCGGCCTATGTCACATGTACGTTTTCATTAACTGAATTGTTTTTTCTATTTACAATATATTATTTTATTAATTTTCTTTAATTAATATTTTTTTTTAAGCGGCTTCCTGGTGCGAATCCGGATCAAGAACTGTACAGATACCTGAAACATGCATCTGAAAATGTAGGATACAAATTGAAGACGCCAATAACGCAAGAATATTGTCATCTTTGTGGTTGGTTTCCTCTGGAGCAATATGATATTAAATGTATGTGTTATAAACACATATCAATAGAAGAAATTAAATAGGAGCGGGGAACAGAGCAGCTTGTGGTTTAACCACTTACTGCTCTGTTTCCCCGTTCATAGGGTATGTTCAGATGACCTTGACCTAGTTATTTTGAAGGTTTATTGTAACTTAACAAAAATTTTCTAAGTCCATAACGAGGTCAAGGTCATTTAAATCTTAGCGGAAGAATGAAAAGAATAGCTACCAACATGCATTGTTGTATCTATTCTTTTCTTTCCTCCTAGAAAACCCCCTTAGTCCGTGTCAACTTTGATGTAAAGTTTTGTACAAAATTGTACATAATAAAGGACCCATGATTCAAGTCCTTCGTAATCCATAGAATCCGAAGTGCAACAGATTTTTGTACCGTCTGCTTTAACAGCTTCAAGTACTCCACTGATGCAATTCAGATTGCTATGATACGTTTTTATGTACCATAGTACTCTTTTGGCTTCAACAAAGTTGTGCACAGCACCAAAGATCATGAGGGATTCCATGGCAAATATAACCACAAGACTGCAGCACACCTTATATATACTGTCGGTCCAAGGCGGCGGCCTCCTATGGCGACCTGGTTAACCCAATGGAGGGCGTTGTCCTTTGCCATCAAGGTGATTGGTACGTATTTAAGGCTGTGAGGTGAGCATAGTCAGCCCATAACAATGAGCTCCTTGTACGAGTTATGTTTGCAGCGGATCTGCTCAGACAACCCTATGCTTCGGCAAATTAGGGAGGTGTCAGAGCCGCTGCCGCAAATCTTGCAAAGCGAGCTCATTACTGAGCACAAGAAACGTTGTATATTTAAAACCAAATTTGGTTTCAATTGGCAGATGGCGAGAAAATATGTGCCCTATGTGACTGGGTACGTTTCATTAACAGTATTGTTCTTTTCTATTTACAATATATTATTTTATTAAATATCATTAAACTATTTTTTTTTTTAGGCTCTTCCTTCAGCCGAAGAGGGAGAACCGTTTGCATAGGCAAATGATATACCGATTTGGAATCATAGGATACAAACTGGAAACACCAAGACCGCAAGAATTGTGCCAGCTGTGTGGATTCT
>JAQJVK010000536.1:0-20082 GCA_035578135.1 Flexamia atlantica | reverse complement strand
TAACCTGCTCACATCCACGCGCGCGCGCGCACACACACACACACGCACACGCACACGCACACGCACACGCACACGCACACGCACACGCACACGCACACGCACACGCACACGCACACGCACACGCACACGCACACGCACACGCACACGCACACGCACACGCACACGCACACGCACACGCACACGCACACGCACACGCACAGGCACACGCACACGCACACGCACACGCACACGCACACGCACACGCACACGCACACGCACACGCACACGCACACGCACACGCACACGCACACGCACACGCACACGCACACGCACACGCACACGCACACGCACACGCACACGCACACGCACACGCACACGCACACGCACACGCACACGCACACGCACACGCACACGCACACGCACACGCACACGCACACGCACACGCACACGCACACGCACACGCACACGCACACGCACAGTCGCTAATTAATGATTTTGTGTGTTAACAGAAAAATAGAAGCATATTTTCAAGCAACACTATTCAACATTTCACTAATTATAACTTGAATGTTTTAAAAACTAAACTTCAAAATGTTTAATTCAACACGCCACAAATCATTTAACCGAGGCAGTATTCTAATTAAGCGTTTAATCAAACGAAAAATCCTCATCATTGGAACCACGAGAGAGATTATATAAAATGTATTACAACTTAATAACTAACGAAAACTAAACATTCTTTAAGTTTTTCTATTAACACCGGCTCTTTAGTTATTTAGAAATATTATTAAAAAGATAACAACAGATTACAAAAATTTTATATTCACAGAGGAATGAAACATCCAGTTAAGTTCAACCACAGAGAAAGAAAGAAATGTTATTTACTACATGGTATTATATGTTATTTCTCTGTGGTTCAAGGTTGAAAAGAAATCTACAATGGTTACGCACTGATGATTAATTATTCTCCACACAACGTTTTATCACATAAAAGTCTATTTAATGAGCGTCCCCGAAAAGTGTGAATCTAAATATACAGTAAATAAGTAGTGCAATAGTGGGGCTTCTGGGCCAAAACGCATTAATCAAAAGTGACAGCTACATCCGGTCTGGTGACGTCAGAGGCTGTGACGTAGCTGTGACGTGTATGGTGGGCATTTAAAGTTTAAATGCCCGGCTGTGCTGGGTATTTAAACTTTAAATGTCCGGAAATGGGTCAAGGTCAGGTGAGGATGTTTTTAAAAAGATCTTGCATTTTCGGAAGATCCGAAAATGCAAGATATTTTTTTTATTTTACATTAAGGTTGAAAAGTTTGCTCCCAAATTTGAAAAGTAAGTTGCTGTCGGTGGTGAAATTTCTTGCTTATTTTCATTCTTTTTGTTGTTGTTGTAAGTTGGCAAAAATACATTCTTTTCGTTTTGATTGTTTGTTGCATAAAGTTCCAAAGATAAACCGAACCCAGTGGCTATAAGTTGTTTTAGTTCTTCACTAAAAATTTCCAAATCCTTGTAGGTTGTAAGATTGATAGTGTTGTAGTGAATCCCGCGAATGTTGAGAGACATGACTAGAGTTGTTTACTCGACGAGAGGTGTAGCAGGAATGACTATTGCAAAGCCGGTGCTGCGGGTACCTCCGATAGTAGTGGGGCTAGTGGTGGGGGTAGTGGTGGGGATAAAAATTGTAGACGCTTGTTTAATCACTTTGCATTTAATCGTTGCCACAATAGACCGAGTCGATGTTGCAATTCTTCTAGTTTATCCAACCGGTTCTTTTGATATGTTTTGCAACCACATTTACAGTAGCAGAAAGAATTACATTTTGTACAAGCTTTTCCGTCAACTTGATCTTCAGGTATTTTAAAACATTTCTCTTTGCAACAATAAGATAAAAGTGGTACATTATTTCTTTTGGATGACATGTTGGTTGTAGCTTGTCTTAAACAGAACTGAGCCTCTCAACGTTAAGGTTTCGTATTTATATAAAGTATTCGAATAAAACTATCGAATAAAACTATCGTTTAAAATAATCGAATAATACCATCGATTAAAAGTTCAAGGTCATCCGTTTGAGTTTTAAAAAAAAATACAACATATCAGTATATAAAAACATATACTGATATGTTGTTTTTTTATCTTTTTATTTAAAACATTTTTTTTTACAATATTTACAATGTTATTTTTGTGCGATGTGCAGAGTAAGTTCCGTAGAGTTGTTTCCGCTCATTCCGTGTGACACCAAATATAATGATCCTGGCTGAATTTCCCGCAGATCTTCATTTTGCAGCAACTGGACGAATCGTTTTGGAAGATATACTTGAAACTTTGGTTCATCACCTGGTGTATATGGTGCATCGGATAAAGATGCGACGACTGCGTCTCCATGCGTTGTATCAACTTTTTTCATTTCATGAACAATATAATGTTTCTGTTCTTTTAATTCTGAACATTTCTTGATAATTAGAGTATTTGATTTTGAATGTAAGTTGAATTGTTCAACTAAACATTGGAGAAACTGTTGTGATGCCATGTTCTTCACTGGAGATGTTGTCTGTTCGGAGTATGGAGTTGGAGTGATACTCGGGGTGTGTTGCTTCCTCGTATTTATAACCTTCGTAACCCCCACCACATTCTTCTTTTTCTTGTAAGTAAGCAGCCAAGTGATATGCGTTTTGTAATGCGCATTGAGATTGGTTGTGTTTCGGATCTATTGTAGAAACACAAATATTTCTAACATCACAATGAAAGGTTTTGTCCATTTTTATGCTTAAAACTTCTTTGTTTGTGTACTGTTGTATCCAACTTCTTTTTTCCAATCCTCTGGTGTATATGTGCGTAAATTGTTTACAGAAATGAAACATAATTTTGTGTACATTGTTGTACGGTAGAAAACCTTCAAACCAATGTATATGATGAAAATTGTTTGTTAACCATCTGTTTGTTATTTTAGCTTTTGACTTTAGTGCATGGATAGAACACGGTGCTTCAAATAAAAACGGGTATGCTACTTGTGTGAGCAAATCTAAAATCACCAATTCTTTTATAATAAATCTATCATCGTTTCCGCGAAATGCTTGAAATTCAATTACACAAGGTTTTGCTGCCATTTCTTCATCCAGTCCGCTCATCACGATGTCTGGTGATTAACTGTTTTCCACACCACGGTAGGTTAGATATATAAACCAGGCCGTACAGTTGTAGGCGCGTTGGTGTATGTTTAACGTGGGCACCGTCCCCAGTAGGCCTACCCCACGGTTTATTCTTTTGTTAAACTACATTGTAGTTTTTTTTAAACTACCAAAGTTTCTTCTTCTGTATTGTTGTTGTTGGTTTCTTCTTCTGTATTGTTGTTGTTGGTTTCTTCTTCTGTAGCTTCCGTTGCGATTTCAGTAAAAGGTTCAAAGTTTCTCAACTGCCTCCACATTTCCACTTCGTGAGGTATTCTATTAAAAATGGATGTATCTATTGGTCCGTATTGTAAAGTGCTGTCAGGTTGTTTTTCGCATGCATCTACCAGATATTCCTTAATAACAGAGCTTGAAAATACCAATTGTTTCATATACCTAGTGATAGGTGATGTTGCATAGTTTAAAATGTAGAATTCTTCACGTGTTAGTAGAATTTTATTTTCAAATTGTGTCGAGTCTCTAATTCTTACTTGTTGTTGGCCACGATGTTTAATAATGTCAATTTCATTGTCACAATCCAAAAGTCGAATGTTAGTTTTTCTTCCAAAGAAACTGTTGGCTAAATAACATTCAATAAGATGTAGATGTTTTAAAAAGGAATCCCAAGCATTTTCTGAAAATAAAACCATCTTTGTACCATGGCTTAGTATTACTGCGGGAGAGTAGTCTAATGATTTTACCAATCCTATCGACACACTTTTACTCATGCAAGATGAAATAGGATAAAAGATGCGAAGGAAAACTTCAGTTAAAATGTTCGGTGGAATATTTTCTTCAAGTTTTCTTTTCTTTCTTACGTTTGTTTTATTATTTTCCAACTTTTTATTTTGTTTTCCAAACTTTAAAAACTCATCAATTTCTTTTACAACATTTTCTTCAAAATGTTTATCATCATCATTTTCCAATAAAGGTGTTGTTTCGGAAACGCCTTGTACAACTGATAAAGAACTCATTTTGTTTATAATGCTGTAGACGATGTTACCCATACAACTGTAGACAGTCAACTAAACAATTTGCGTTCCCGCTCCTGCTTTTATAGCCGAGTGGTGGGGGGTATTTTTTTTTCTTTTCATTTTACAACACTGCTTTTACAATACCGGTTAAAGGTGTATATGTAACAATTTTATCATGTAAAATTAAACAATAAGCAGATGTATCTTTAGGTACATTTTGTTCAAATTCCATTTCTATTTTTATATCTACACTGGAAGATTTTACAGATTCATTTTGTTTGGAACAATCAACTACAACAATCGGATAGTTAGATTTAAATTGGTTTGGCGTTAATAAAGGTGTGTTTGTTTTTCCATAATATGAATTTTGGAATCTTGCATACATATCGTACAAAACACTAAACCTGTCTTTTGTAAAGTTTATGTTGAAGTTGTCGTATGGAAAGAATTGCGAGTTTAGAAACACCTTAAAATTTGTAAGTTTGCAATGATCAAATTCACCAGCATGTTTAGTTATTTCATTTCTTCTTTTTGTTTGTAATCCAAATATTACATATCTTGCCTTTTCCAAATGAGTAGAAGTTTTTACAGTCCATGTATGACGTTGTGTTTCCGGTAAAACCGGATATTCATGAAACTCCCAACTTCTAAATGGTATTACGATATCACGATCTGATTTTAAAGTTCTCAATAATGAAATTCTATTCTGATCGTTTAACCGTACATGCGGTACTCTCCAAACAATCTTGTCTAATTGCATTTTCCATTCTAAAGTAGCTTCCGTTGTTCCATCAGTTGCTTGAATAATATCTTTGTCGTTTGATGATCTTAACAAAACTAATTCTTGTTTTACGTTTATTATTATTTTTCGGTAATCTTCGGCAAAGCCTAAAAGTAATCTTAAAGGAATGTAAAAGTCAAAATTGCCTGAAGTGTTTGGAGTGATTGTACTGGAATCGGGTGCTACCCATCCTGCGGCGGCCAGCATATTTTTTTCACTCGGTGTTAAAGATGCTAATCCTTTTAATGTACTTGTAATTCCCACCTTTTTTGTTGAATCTACTGTAACTCCGGAAATTTCATATCTTATTTCATCAAACAAATATGCCATGGGGTTATTTATGAACGGAACAGTACTTGCAGTGGTTCCATCCCTTTTTGTTACTCTTCCTTCGATATATAAATAACTTTCACATGGAAGTGTATAAATATCTTGTTGTTGTATGGGAATTCTAATTTCATCATTATTGTTTAATTTTGACGAAGCGTAAGGGTTGTGCGTATGATATTCCTTTTCCCATAAGGTTTCGTCGAATGTCGGACCCTGCGCTATATCCAATATTTCCATTATTAATAAGTTTTAATCCAATTTCTTCTAGAAAACGAATGTTATCACTTGTTAATCCTTCTATAGCTGACGTGCTACTGACTTGTTTACCAGTCAGCTCTTTCTTTTTAAATGATAACCCCATTGTTATACGGTTGATTTTATATGTATTCGTATAGTTATAGGTTCGTCTCTAAAATCAATATGATTTCCGTCTTGATCTAGTATGTTCACCACAATGTCTGAAATAAAACTGGTGTTTAATGGTAGGTACACCAAGTTTTGTGGCTTTTCCACAATTTTAAAACCCGGAGCGACTGTTGGATAGAATGTGTGCAATATATGAGTATTTTCACCATCTCTATAAGAACCATGTATAATATTACATGTAACATCTATACTGTTAGCTTTCATTATTGTCACAGTTCTAGTACCTGAATGGTTAATATTAGGTTCTAAAATTTTTGTTGTTTTAGGAAATCCTAATAAACTACCAATTGAATGTTCTTTGCTAAAATCTATATAATATTTAGATTTAATTTCAGCTTTCATAGTATTGTTATTTCCTTTTATTGTTATATTATCTTTTCCCATATGATTTTGTATCGCTTCATTTATATCATCAATTTCATATGCTCCAGTGGGTAAACTAAATACTTGTATATCTGAATATTTGTTTGTATTTTTATCTTTTGTTTTGTAATAATGTATTTTGTCATTAACATTTTCAGTAACGTTGGGAATAGAATTATAAGTTGTTATATCTAATAATGCGGCTTCCCATAATTTATCTTTTTCCAAACGTAACGCAGGGAAAAGAACACTTCGCAAAGTAGATGAAGTTCCAGTTAATGATACTGTATAGGAAGACATCTTAAAGTTGACTAACGCTTTTTGTTAAAAAATCTAAACATAAATGTCCACAGATTACCGTATCATCAGGTTGCTCTCTTTTATAATTGTATAGTACATTTTTAGCTGTTTTAAAGTAATATTGTAGTTCTTTTGGTGGTGGGAGATTACCAAAACTATCAAAGTAGTAAATAGTTGATCCTAGTTTCTTATAACATACCCAATGAGTGCCTGATCCTTTACTATTATCTAAATTTACTATTCCGGTTTCATTTTTCCAAATTTTAACAGGTAATGCATCTTTCATAAATACTCCTCTAAAAAATGGAATTTTTAAACAAGAAACATAAGTAATTAATTCTTTATCTGTTAATTCTTTATTTGGAATTAATAATTGTTTTTTTCTGTTTAATACACACGATACGGTCTTAGGTATAATCCTCCTCCTTTTTTTATCATTGACCATATTGTTTGTTTCTTTTTATTTTTACCTGCGGTGGATCGTCGTTTTCTTCTTATATTTCCTCCACGTTTCTTTGCAGGTTTTCTCCTCCTTTTTCCACCTCCTTTCTTCTTTCCACCTCCAAACATCGTTTTACCCTTCATTGCTGCTGATACCGCTAAAGCTGCTGCTTTTTCACCGATACTAGCGTCACTGGATGTTACTCTTTGCCAAGCTTTTTCAGCAAGTGCTCTATCCGCTATTGATCTATTTTTAGTATCTGCAAACTTTGAATATGCTATATCGTGTTGTTTGCAGGCTTGATCAAGTTTATTTATTCCAAGATCTCCTCTAGCAAGTCTTTTTTTCAATTTTGTTCCTGGACCACAATATTGATAACCTCCTGGTAAATGTAGTTCTACAGGTAATAAATCGATAGCTTTGTTAACTATAGCTCCAACCGGCTTAGTAATAAGAGAAAGTGCTGTTGATGCTATTCCTCTTCCTCTCTTTATAACGTGTCGATTATGACTGATGCGTTGAACTTTCAACATGGTTTTTTATAGTGAAAGGAAATGCCAATACTTGTTTATTTTATAAATTCTTTATAATGAATGATGCACTTATCCTTTGACATTGTTTATTTATAATAAACATGTATTTTGTTTATGGGTAATAAACTTTTACCCAGTCTTTTGGTAGGATTGTATCCTTTTTATCAACATCAACTTGAGCAAATCTTAAATTTCCAGTTTTCATATTTAAAAAATATTTTTCTATAACATTTTTCTTAACCCAATGTAGTTTTTGATCAGCTTTTATGGGCTTTATCGTATTATAAACATCATATAACACTACACTTAAGAGTCTTATAATGTAATTTACATTAACAGCATCAACAATATCAATAGGGTCATCTAAGCTAGTCAATCGCAAGTTTTGACAATGAAAAAACTTTTTGTGTTTTTCTGTTCTTAAGCATCTTTCACGCCATTCTTTTACTCTAACTGCATCACTGTCATTTACTCCCATTCCAACATTAAATAGTGGTCTTTCTTTACAATCAAAGCCTTGTTGACCAAGTCTTGATGAAATTTCTTTTAATGCAGGAACTTGTCCAATTGTTGCTACATCAACATCATTCAACCCTTCTTTAACATTAGTAATTATTTTTGCATCCGCATCCCATTTGTTATTGTTTAATTTCATTATTTGACTTATTGTAGCTGCATCTGATTTTGCAGTTCCCTCCTTAACGTTAGTTAACACTTTATTTTTGCAATCAATTGACTTAATATCATGTGTAATACAATGATCTGTAACATATTGAAGGTTTACCGCATCTTTCATATCTTTAGGGTCTCCAATATCGTGTATTACAAAGTTGTAAAAGGAAAATTTATCTGTTTTTTCAGGTATGACTGAATGTAAATACTTTTTGGTAACTGAATCTTGATCATTAACAGGATCTGCTATATTGGCTATTCTAAGATCTTTTGCATCATATGCTTTATTATTACTTTTAGGATCATATCTTAAGGTTTGGTTTATGTACCACATTAAATATTCTTTATTTACCGAATCATTCTTATCTATTGGTTTTGGAAGATTTGCAATTCTATAAAAATTAGCGTTATACACTTCATTTTGAAGCTTTAAGCTAGGTAATGTTTCACTTTTTAAAGTTTTGAAATTTACTGCATCATTATCATCTTTTGGATCATTTACAAACTTTAAACGTTTGTTACTTATATCATAATCTCCATCGGATGTTAGTGGTAAACCACCTCTTTTTCCATAAGATCCTGATTTGCTTCCAGTTTCGGAATACCGTCCAAACTTATCCACACTCATGGTTATACTGAATGTTTAATCGGTTATGCTTGTATTCTATATACTCATATTTTTATGCAATTACTCCTCGATTTCGCAATTCGCCGACCAAAGCTACCCATTCGTTTTCTAAACCGCTATGTCCGGCTTGTTTTGCTTCATATATCAACTTCATTCTATCAACCAATTTGTTTATATCGTTGTAGTATATTATATTAGTATCATACAAGTTTTTCAATAATCCTTTTCCTGATAAACTTGATTGATTTGTTTTTCTCCTTTTATGTAAAATATTTATTTCAGCAGAAGATAATGATTTTCTTTTTATGGGTGCCCTTCTTTTTGGTGGGAAAAGTTTAGCAATAATAGTTTTATATTTTTCTGATTTATTTCTATAAACATTGAAATTTTTAGAATAATTTTTCTTATGCGCATTTGTATCCTCCAATATTTGTTTAAAAATGTTTAAATCCTTTTTAGTATATTTATTAGGTTTCGGTTTAAAAATAAGTTCAAACAATCCTTTTGTACCTTTGTATTGTTTATTATTTATAATAATATTGTCATGTTCGTCTACATCAAGCTTGCTATCTCCAATCATTAGGCCATTTTCTTCTATTCTAGCACCAAAAGTATGATACTTTCGAGTTGGTTGTGCAGAATGTAACATTTTTAATACAAATTGTCTTGCAAGCGGCCCTTTATACGCAATATCCGAGCCCAATTTGCTCAAGTTGGATGGATTAATAGGCTCTTCTTCTTCTTGTTGTTCTTCGCTTGTAGAAAGACCTTCTTTTTCTGTTAAAACATCCGTTTCTTCACCTAGTTCGCTTTCTTCTTCAGTTGTTTCTCCTTGTTGCGTAAAACTTGTATCACCTTCATATTCTTCTTTTTGTTCAAATTTTGAAATGGGTAAAATAGCATCTCCGGAAAAATTAAATGTTGAAGGTGTAACATTTTGCCCCAATTGTTTTAATGGCTCAGTAATAGGTTTAAATGTTGATTCCAGAAATTTCTCTCTTTCACTTATTCCTAATCTTAACGCTCTGTTTTTATGTCTAATAGAATCACTAAGTGATTTTATTTCTTTTAATAGCTTTTCCTGATTAACCATGTTTACACCATGGAGACTTGGACGATAATGTTGTTAGTTAATGTATTAAAACAAATTTATCAAAACCTATGCGGTAACGACCATCTGTTATAGCTTTATCTTTCATAATTACCAAAAATCCATATTTTTCCGCCCAAGCTTTTCCACAAAGCTCTTTGAATTTATCAAATGACATATCAGCATTTACATGATCGTTGTATATATGTTTTAGGTTTGTATCGTCTTGTTTGAATAAAACTAAAATATTTGCATTGTCTCTAATTAGTTGTTTTGGAATTTTGCTATATGTTTGTCCGATATATATGCTATCAATATTATTATGTCTTCCCATGGCAAAATAGTTTCTAATAGTATCATGATTTTCACTAGATACATCATCAAATACAAATACAGAATACGGCTTAGCCTGGTCTGGTTGCATAACACTGTCACTAGCATTAAATTTGTAATAGTTAACATCAGGCACATCAGTCAGGATCTTTTCCAACAATTGATACTTTGGTTGATGTAAGGACTTTGAAAAAATATATAGGTTATTAAATCGCAATCCTTTTGTGTTTGTAATTAAGTTAAACACAACGTTAGTTTTGCCACAGTTTGAAGGACCGCTTACTATACATCGTACAGTGTTTGGAAATAAACTGCCGTGTTTACCATTGTTGATTTTAACGTTATCTACAGTTAAATCATCAATGTTATTAATATTAAATTTATCTTTATGGTGAACAATCTCCATCTTATTCAAAGGCTGAAGAATAAATAAGTTGATTTATAACTAAATCAAATCTTTTATAGGTATCCACGAATCTTCAGTTTTGTCAAACCCCAACCAACGTACTTTAACTTGGTCTTTTTTCCTTTGCAACACCTTTTCAACAAGATAGACATCACCTACTGTTGACTTTAACAATTCATGTCCGTAAAAACCGCCTTGTAACAAATTTCCTTTGTTATCTTTTAAAATATAAGTAAAATATAAGTTTCCGGTACAGTAGGTTGTACTTTATACACTGTAAAAACTTCGTTTGTCCAATTGGGCAGGTATTTCTTAGTAAACACTCCTTTGTATTTACTAATTCGAACTTTATCATTTACATTAAATTTTCTTGGTTTTTTTTGTTCCGCTTTTGGCTGTGTATTCTTTTTAATTCGTTGTAAAACTAGTTTAGCGTTTTTCTTATTCACTTTGTTAGGTGCCATACCGATAGTTCTATGAAACTTGTTGTTGTAATCGCTTATTAATTTTGGTAAGATATCAACCCATACGTAAGAACCTCTTTTCGAAAACATTTTATACATTGCACCTTTTAAGGTTCTATTAAATCTTTCAATTATAGCTGCCTTTTTCTCAGAATTTGTAGAATAATGATTTATCTTATATTTTTTCATTAACAATGCAAAAGGTTTATTAAAAAATTCTTTCCCATCATCAGTTTGTAAATGTTTAATTTTATTTTTATCTCTTTTTATAGCTACTTCCATAGCTTTTGTTATGCTGTTACCGGTTTTGTCTTTTAATGGCAAAGCATCTGCAACTTTAGTAAAACAATTAATAATCGTAAGTATGTATCTAAATCCTTTATTTATTTTACTATGCGGTTGCATTTCAATTAAATCTGCTTGATATAAATCATTTATTCCTTTTACAACAGTATTTCTTCGTGGAAACTTTATTCTTGCAGGTTTATGAAGTTCATTAACAATCTTTTCCTTTAACTCTGTCATGATGTTTTTACTAACAAAGTCAAGTTAGTATTGAGTGTTTCTTTTTCTGCATCCGCTTTTATAGGTCAAGGTCATTTCAACATATTTTTAAAAAAGGGAAAATCACAGCGAGCATGCTGTGATTTCCCCTTTTTTTTCTTTTTTCTTTTTTTCTTTTTTTTCTTTTTTTCTTTTTACTCATTGATAGGATTGAGAGAATAGTGGCCGAATGGTAGAGTGTGAATTTTGTCTGGAAGAATGTGTCGTTTGTCATCATTGGAGCAGAGTGCTTTTTTTACTTCTGTTACGCTGTACAGGTGATGGTTGAAACTTCTGATGGTGTTGAATTTTGCAGTTATAGTCGTTTCTTCAAATAAGCATTGCTTGTAGTGTTCGAAATTTACATTCTTCTTAAGATACAAACTTTTTACACCCTTAGCTTTTTTAATTACATTGTTTTCTTCTTTATGCAATTGTAGTGAATACAATTTTGACATTAGTGCAATAAGTTCTTTTAGTAAAATTCCATTTGCTTCGTCTTTAAATTTTCCAAGTTTCTTTTTGTTCCGATCATTGTCATAATTTAAATGATCTTTTGGATAGTCACTAAAATCAAATTCATTTTTGTGAACAAATGTTCGAAGATCCAAATACATATCTTCAGTAAGAATCCAGTAGATGAAAGCGTCCGTGTCCATGTAGGCGATTCCGATGTTATCTCTACCGTAGAAGGCAACCATTTTGTTGTAGTGGAAATCATACATATGGGTTTTGGAAATATCCAAGATTGACATTCCAACGTACAACGGACGATCCATTTTCACGCTTGTCTTCTTCATAGATACTGCTACAAGGTTTTCATTGATGATAACGGATGTTCCAAAGTTTGGTTTTTGTACAAGTTTTTCTAGTTTTATAGGATCTGTAATTAATTTAACATTTTTGTGTTTTCTTTTGTTTTCCAATGTTTTTCCAAATATCGCATTATTCATTAATTTAAAAAAATCCTTTTGAAATGTTGATGTTGCAGCTGCTCTTCTTCTGGTGTTTGAATCAATGTACGGTTTTAACCAGCATGATTGGGAAAATTTTAAAACTCTATGAATTTTGGTTATACGTAAACCCAATTGGAGTGCTTGTTGAACAACCCAAAAGTGAGCTACGTATCTTTGTTTATTTTCAAGAGTCATCATTAATTTTGGATGTTTGCCAATTGGTGAAACTTGTGTTTTTGCAAGGAGCGGAAGATCGTAATGAAGATCGTGCAAGTGTTCTGGATATTCAAAGTCACAGTCCAATATGTATCCGGTGTCTCCGTCTTTTGAAATTTGTGTAATATCACCAATAGAGTCTGGATTAACCCATTCAAAGTTTCCAAAAGGAAGTGGATTAGACATGGCCCATCCGTATAAATTGTTGGCATCGAAATATCCTAAGAACACTGATGGTTTTTCTTTATCGTAGTTTGGAAGATATTTGTTGTTAGCTTTAACATGTCTAGTAACACTTTGGGTCAATCCACCTCTAACGCCCGATTCGATCATCAACACCATGTCAATATCGATTAATAATTGAAGGTTGCACTTTGTTTCTTTTAGCATAGCTTGCCAAGCTAGTCCTGGAGAAGTATAAGAATGAAGAGGGTCTAATCCGTAGGCTTCAAAGCAAGTGTTTCTAAATTCTTCCATCACATCGCAGAGAAGGGTCACATCAAGTTTTACATAAAAGTCAGAATAATCTCCCAGAGTGTTCATTTCCAATTCGTCCCAAACTCTGCATGCGTGTTGATAGTCTTCAGGTGAAATGTCCGAATCGGTAAGTTTACTTTTAAATGCTTCTGGTGGAGGAAGTGATGTTTCTTGAAATTTATGTAGTCCATCGATGTAATCATACGGGAAAACACCTTTCCGAAGAACCAAATCCATTTTTTCTGCAGGTACAATTTTGCTTGTTTCTATTAAATTTTCTCTTCTTAAATTTTCAGAAAGTTTCATTAGACTGGAAGGCATAAATCTAAATGAATCAACAAATCTAAGTTTAATTTTGCCCACCTTTTTTGAAAAGCTTATAAAGTTTTCCATAGTTTGTGCCAAAACATCTATTTCACCGTTGTCTCTTGCTAATTCGGGAATGATAAAATGTCCATCGTATCCACTAAGATTGTGAAAAACCACAGGAATAAAAGATGGTAGTTTGTAGTTGATGTTACATCCGTTGCAAGCTGCACCTCTGTAGGCTCTTGTCAGATGGTCATGGTCGCGAACTTTAACTTTAGTTTCTGTAAATTGATTGTTACACAAATAGCATGTTGTTGCTGAATCATAAAGATGAAGTTCTTCCGGCGTCATAGGTGACATAGGAACCACATTGCTATACATTGCTTCCACTTTCCCGGCGATGTTGTATAAATCATCAACAAAGTATCGAGCTGCTTCTTCTCCACGATAGATCTTCGGTGTAGATGTCAAACCATATTCTTGAAGATGTTCTTCAGACAGAGTGGATTTTACTATTAAACAGTAGCTGTTTGGTTTGTGAAGTTGATACTTTGTTCTGCTGGTATTTTCCTCTCCTTCTTCTTGTTCAAGTGGAAGCAATGAAGATTCAAAATCTGCATACACTACAACGGGAATTCTGTATTGTTGGATAACTTTGTCAAATTTTACTTGAGATCTTCTAGGGTGTGGTAATTTAATTCTTACTTCATAGTTTCCACTGCATAGTCTTTGATGTTCCGTCAGCCATTCTGAACCTCCTCTTCTCAAAGGTTTGTTTACAAAACAGAAACATCTTTTACAAGTGGTTTTTCCTTCTTTACGTTTTGATAACTGTTTGCAAACTAGAGCTTCAAAATCTTTAATATATACATAATGTGAAATATCACCTTTTGTTATTAATAATAAATCAGTATGATCTCTGCGTTCGGTAGGTGTTATACGTAAGGGGTAAACATTGTTGGATGAATCCAAGCCAAAGATGTTTACAGATGCAAAAGGATTTTTCTTTTCAAATTTTGATATGTCTTGAATTGAAACAGGGTAACTCATGCCTTGAAAATTATAGTTATGGTAAACCTCATTGTATGCTCTACTCGGTCGTTCCGCATGATTTCTTATATATTTTGCAAGCATTGCATACTTGAAACATTCAGCATCTTTATTTTGAACATTAATACAGGAATTGGTGTCTTGAATTTTCTTTGGCAATTCAATATGACTACTACCTCTCATTCCATATCCATGTTTATGAACTCTTACATCTAAGCTTGTTATACTTAACAAACTCCATCCAGAACCTCTTCCTTCATGTTCTTGTAATTTTGTTAAAAGTTCTTCAAAACAATCATCCACAATTGAGCTTATATCTGATGCAAACATGATGGTTTTGTTTTTAGTTAAAAATCCTCTTGGTGATGTTTCATTCTGAACATTTGTAAATACTGTATCTAATAATATTCCAAACTTTATAAAATTTAATCTTCTTAGTTCATTGTTTAATGTTTCTGTTACTAATGTTTTTGCTTTTGAAATAAACTGTGCAAGTTGCAATTGAGCATTGTCAATCTTAAAATGAGTTACTACACTACCTGGTAAGGCTCGGGCGTATAATTCCACATCCAAAGATGGTCCGGGTGTGTATTGAATAACACTTGATCTTGAATTTAGTTGTTGTTGTACGGTAGCCAGTATTTGATCTAAATCTTCCAAATATTCTTCTTCTGCATTGTTATTTGTTTCTTGGTTTGTTTCTTGGTTTGTTTCTTGGTTTCTTTCTTGGTTTGTTTCATTGTTATGGTAAACTTCTTTGTGTATTTGTAGTAAAATTTCATCTTCAAAAGATTCTTCGCAACTAATGCAGTAATACATGACGTAGGTGTGCTCTCCACAAAAGTTGCCGTAGTAATGAAAACCACTCTAAAACTCCCCCTATTTATAGCATTACCCCCACCACTTTTTTCTGTATTAAACATAAAAAGTGTAAATAACAGTTAAATTTCTTATATTTCAAAACCCCAAAGTATTAAGATTATCCGATGTAAGTTTAAAAAGAAATCCAAGTGTCAAGGTCAAATTATACAAGTTTAAAAGAATCTTTTTTTCTGTATTAAACACAAAAAGTGTAAATAACTGTTGAACGTTTTATATTTCAAAACCCCTAAGTATTAAGATCATCCAATGTAAATTTGAAAAGAAATCTAAGTGTCAAGGTCAAATAATGCAAGTTTTAAAAAAAAATCTTTTTTTCTGTATTAAACACGAAAAGTGTAAATAGCTGCTAAATTTTTTATATTTCAAAACCCCTAAGTATTAAGATCATCCAATGTAAGTTTGAAAAGAAATCTAAGTGTCAAGGTCAAATAATGCAAGTTTAAAAAATCTTGTTTAAAGTAAATTTGAAGCAAATGTTTGAAAAACGTTCTAAGTCCTAAAATATTAATTAAGGGGAAGTTTTAACACTTAAAATTTTTACAAGTCCAATGTAAAGTAAAATAAAGAAATGTTGTTGCTTGTTGGAACAGTAACAAAAGAATGATGGGTTTGAAAAATTTTCTAAGTCCTAAAATATTAATTATTGGGAAGTTTTAAGACTTAAAATTTTTACAAGTCCAATGTAAGATAAAATAAAGAAAGAAGGGTTGTTGTCTGTTGGAACAGTGGCGAAAGAATAATGGAATTCAAACTCGCAGCAAAAAAGAAACTTGATATTGTAAAATAAATGTTGAAGCAAATGTTTGAAAAATTTTCTAAGTCCTAAAGTATTAATTATTGGGAGGTTTTAACTCTTAAAACTTTTACAAGTCCAATGTAAAGTAAAATAAAAAGAAGTGTTGTTGCCTGTTGGAACAGTAACAAAAGAATGATGAATTTAAACAATTTTCTAAGTCCTAAAAAAATGGATTATAGAGAAGTTTTAACACTTAAAATTTTTACAAGTCAAATGTAAAGTAAAATAAAGAAAGAAGTATTGTTGCCTGTTGGAACAGTGGTGAATGAATGATGGAAAGTAAACTCGCAGCAAAAAGAAACTTGATATTGTAAAATAAATGTTAAAGCAAATGTTTCAAAAATTTGCTAAGTCCTAAAGTATTAATTATTGTAAAGTTTTAACACTTGAAATTTTTAC
Organism: Flexamia atlantica; assembly: GCA_035578135.1. Lineage (NCBI taxonomy): Eukaryota > Metazoa > Arthropoda > Insecta > Hemiptera > Cicadellidae > Flexamia > Flexamia atlantica. The sequence continues at coordinate 3,569 of JAQJVK010000536.1, read as the reverse complement.
AAGTCCAACGTTAAGTAAAATAAAGAAAGAAATGTTGTTGCCTGTTGGAACAGTGGCGAAAGAATGATAGAAACCAAACCCGCAGCAAGGGTTCTGTGGTTTAGGAGGGGGTAAGCGGGGGGGGGGGTGATGACCTCGAGCCGAGTTGGGGTCTGGGATCTGCGCGTGTGGTTCTGCATCAGTTGCTCGCTAGACAGTGAGGTGGTAACATGTTCAGAAGGCGCCCTGAACATTTTATCATTTTTGCTGTTTGGTGAAAATATCTTGGTGTTATTTGTACAATAACATCTTGATGTAGAACTGATTAATTTTAAGGCATGGTAGTTGTTTGTGCTTGTAGATACCCTAGGGTTTGTAGTTTGTTTTTAGTTTGCTGGTTTGGTACTTAGTATTAATTTAAAATCTTTCTTTTACTTACAATATATTTTGCCTGGAGTGTTTAAGTTTAAAGTAATATTTTGTTTTTAAGAATGTTATATGATATGTTTTTAATACCTTTCTATTCCAACTTCCTTTTTCCAACAAGCTTGTTGAGGGCATTCCCTCTCTTGTCTTGTATTCCTTTTTAGTTAGGGACACCTTTCAATTCCAATTTCCTTTCCTTTTTTCCCTTCCATCTTTTGCACGGTAAAACCAATTAATTTATGGTAAAACCGGCTACCGCTTTTGTAGTGATTACGCACACCAAAGCGGGTCACTTACAACCTCTATACGTGCTGGATGGGTAGTTCGCCTACCTCCGGAGTTTCGCTAGACCTCAGCTGTACTGCGTCGCTAATGGCGAGTCACTGGCTCCTTTAGTGTTAGGAAATAAAAACATATTTGTATAACATTTTTCCAAAATTTAATTAAGCAACGTGCTATTTCAGAATAACATTTTTTGTTTTAGCTTAGCGTTGTGCGCTTATGATGAGGTGTGTGAGTTCGCTTACGTGATGATTACACCGTAATCATGATGTGCAGCGCTGGGCTGTTTAGCTTTTTTATTTATCTTTTACTTTTTATTTATTATTTCTTTTAACTTAATTTTTTTTATTAATTGATCAACTCTAGGCAGGTTGTATTGTAAATTAGCTTTTCTTCTTTTAGGTTTCCGGGGGTGTACGGTTCTGTAAAACCATACACCCCCATTTTCTTTTAAATTAATGAATGACCTTGACCTACTTATTTTCAAGGTCAACCAAAAGAGTTAGCGAAAATTTATAAGTCCCAAGGTTATTTTTATGTAAATTGTTCCGAACCCTATCATGTGGGTATTCAAATTATTTTAAAAATATCTAGTTGAATAAATGCAAAATAAACTACACTTGTTTTAAATATAAACATTTTATTAAATGATGTTACCAAACCTTTTTGTTTGTCTTTTCATTCTGCTTATTTTAAATACCTACATGATAGGATTTGGAAACATATAAAGAAAAATATGATTTAAAAGATTTTTTTTCAGTTTTTGAGCTATAACTTTTATACCTTTGGTTTTATCGAAAAATGTTACTGGACCTTTTTTGTTTGCCTTTTTATTCTGCGTAATTTGAGTACCCGCACGATAGATTTAGAGCATTTTTGTTATATCCACTGCCACCGTGTACGGCGACGTAGCTCAAAAGTTGAACGGCGACGATATCAAGTGGGGGCCCCCCATTTCGCAAACTTACTCTAAACCTATTGTGCGGGTACTCAAATTACGCGAAATGAAAAGACAAACACAAAAGGTCCAGTAACATTTTTCGATAAATCCAACGGTATAAAAGTTATAACGAAAAACTAAAGTTTCAAGGTCATTTAAAACTTTTACAAAACCTATCATGTGGTTACTCAAGTTACGTGGAATAAAAAAACAAACAAAAATGTTCAGTAACATTTTTCTATAAAACCAACGGTGTAGAAGTTATTACGCGAAAACTTAAGATTTAAAACCGTCCAGGTTACAAAACGTCCAGGTAACCTGGACGTTTTAGTAAAAACGTCCAGGCTACAAAATATTGTTAATTTCTTACAAAATAATGTTGATTTTATAACAAATGTTACCGAAGCTTGTTGTTGGTCTCATAATTTAAGTACTCACAAAATAAGGGTTGGAAACTTATAAAGTAAAATATAAAATGTTGGAAAATACTTTTTTTTAGTTTTTGCGTTATAACTTGTATACCGTTGGTTTTATCAAAAAATGTTACTGGACATGTTTTGTTCGTCTTTTTATTCCGAATAATTTGAGTATATGCATGATAGGTTTGGAGCAATTTTGTAAAAGGGGGGGGGGGGTGTTGCAAAATGACTCAAAACCTATTGTGCAGGTACTCAAATTACAAGGAATGAAAAGACAAACACAAAAGGTCCAGTAACATTTTTCGATAAATCCAACGGTATAAAAGTTATCACGAAAAAACTAAAGTTTCAAGGTCATTTAAAACTTTTACAAAACCTATCATGTGGTTACTCAAGTTACGTGGAATAAAAAAACAAACAAAAATGTTCAGTAACATTTTTCTATAAAACCAACGGTGTAGAAGTTATAACGCGAAAACTTAAGATTTAAAACCGCCCAGGTTACAAAACGTCCAGGTAACCTGGACGTTTTAGTAAAAACGTCCAGGCTACAAAATATTGTTAATTTCTTACAAAATAATGTTGATTTTATAACAAATGTTACCGAAGCTTGTTGTTGGTCTCATAATTTAAGTACTCACAAAATAAGGGTTGGAAACTTATAAAGTAAAATATAAAATGTTGGAAAATACTTTTTTTTAGTTTTTGCGTTATAACTTGTATACCGTTGGTTTTATCAAAACATGTTACTGGACATGTTTTGTTCGTCTTTTTATTCCGAATAATTTGAGTATATGCATGATAGGTTTGGAGCAATTTTGTAAAAGGGGGGGGATGGGGGGGGGAGAAGAGGGGGGGGAGGGGGGAGGGGGGGAGGAGGGGGGAGGGGGGAGGAGGGGGGGCGGGGGGGGAGGGGGGGAAGGGGGGGGGGAAAGGGGGGGGGAAGGGGGGGAGGGGCGAGGGATGGGGGGAGGGGGGGGGGCAAAATTGCAAAATTACTCTAAACCTATTGTGCGGGTTACTCAAATTACGCGGAATGAAAAGACAAACACAAAAGGTCCAGTAACATTTTTCGATAAATCCAACGGTTTAAAAGTTATAACGAAAAAACTAAAGTTTCAAGGTCATTTAAAACTTTTACATTACCTATCATGTGGTTACTCAAGTTACGTGGAATAAAAAAAAACAAACAAAAATGTTCAGTAACATTTTTCTATAAAACCAACGGTGTAGAAGTTATAACGCGAAAACTTAAGATTTAAAACCGTCCAGGTTACAAAACGTCCAGGTAACCTGGACGTTTTAGTAAAAACGTCCAGGCTACAAAATATTGTTAATTTCTTACAAAATAATGTTGATTTTATAACAAATGTTACCGAAGCTTGTTGTTGGTCTCATAATTTAAGTACTCACAAAATAAGGGTTGGAAACTTATAAAGTAAAATATAAAATGTTGGAAAATACTTTTTTTAGTTTTTGCGATATAACTTGTATACAGTTGGTTTTATCAAAACATGTTACTG
>JAQJVK010000535.1:0-20128 GCA_035578135.1 Flexamia atlantica | reverse complement strand
TTACTATTCCGGTTTCATTTTTCCATATTTTAACAGGTAATGCATCTTTCATAAACACTCCTCTAAAAAATGGAATTTTTAAACAAGAAACATAAGTAATTAATTCTTTATCTGTTAATTCTTTATTTGGAATTAGTAATTGTTTTTTTCTGTTTAATACACACGATATGGTCTTAGGTATAATCCTCCTCCTTTTTTTATCATTGACCATATTGTTTGTTTCTTTTTATTTTTACCTGCGGTGGATCGTCGTTTTCTTCTTATATTTCCTCCACGTTTCTTTGCAGGTTTTCTTCTTCTTTTTCCACCTCCTTTCTTCTTTCCACCTCCAAACATCGTTTTACCCTTCATTGCTGCTGATACCGCTAAAGCTGCTGCTTTTTCACCGATACTAGCGTCGCTGGATGTTACTCTTTGCCAAGCTTTTTCAGCAAGTGCTCTATCCGCTATTGATCTATTTTTAGTATCTGCAAACTTTGAATATGCTATATCGTGTTGTTTGCAGGCTTGATCAAGTTTATTTATTCCAAGATCTCCTCTAGCGAGTCTTTTTTTCAATTTTGTTCCAGGACCACAATATTGATAACCTCCTGGTAAATGTAGTTCTACAGGTAATAAATCGATAGCTTTATTAACTATAGCTCCAACCGGCTTAGTAATAAGAGAAAGTGCTGTTGATGCTATTCCTCTTCCTCTCTTTATAACGTGTCGATTATGACTGATGCGTTGAACTTTCAACATGGTCTTTTATAGTGAAAGGAAATGTCGATACTTGTTTATTTTATAAATGCTTTATAATGAATGATGCACTTATCCTTTGACATTGTTTATTTATAAGTATGTTTGTTTATGGGTAAAACATTTTTTTCCAGTTTTGTGGAAGGATTGTATCTTCTTCATCATCATCACCTTTAGAAGTTCTTAAAGTATCATTTTCCTTATTTAAAAAATATTTTTCCATAACATTCTTTTTAACCCAATTTAATTTTTGATCAGATTTTATGGGCTTTATTGTGTTATAAATATCATATAATACTACACTTAAGAGTCTTACAATGTAATTTACATTAACAGCATCAGTAAAATTAATAGGGTCTTTTAAGCTAGTCAATCGCAAGTCTTCACAAAAAAAAGACTGCTTATTTAAATCTTTTCTTAGAAAAAGATTATAGTATATGTGTCCCTTCTGATGCATTTGTGCTACTGTAACTACATCATTGTCTCTTATTCCTTCTGCAACATTGACTAGTGGTTTCCCTTTGCAATCAAAGGCTTGTCGGCCGCCTTCTTGTAATACAGGAACTTGTCCAATTGTTGCTACATCAGTTTCATCCGACCCTTTTTTAACATTAGTAATTATTTTTGCATCAGCATCCCATTTCTTATCTTTTAATTTCATTATTTGACTTATTGTTGCTGCATGTGATTTTGCAGTTCCTTCCTTAACGTTAGTTAACACTTTATTTTTGCAATCAATTGTATTAATATCATGCGTAATACAATGATCTGTAAGATATTGAAGGTTTACAGCATCTTTCATATCTTTAGGGTCTCCAATATCATGTATTACAAAGTTGTAAAAGGAAAATTTATCTGTTTTTTCAGGGATGACTGAATGTAAATACTTTTTTGTAACTGAATCTTGATCATTAATAGGATCTGCTATATTGGCTATTCTAAGATCTTTTGCATCATATACTTTATTATTACTCCTAGGATCATATCGTAAGGTTTGGTTTATGTACCACATTAAATATTCTTTATTTACCGAATCATTCTTATCTATTGGTTTTGGAAGATTTACAATTCTATAAAAATTAGCGTTATACACTTCATTTTGAAGCTTTAAGCTAGGTAATGTTTCACTTCTTAAAGTTTTAAAATTTACCGCATCATTTTCATCTTTTGGATCATTTACAAACTTTAAACGTTTGTTATTTATATCATAATCTCCATCGGATGTTAGTGGTAAACCACCTCTTTTTCCATAAGATCCTGATTTGCTTCCAGTTTCGGAATACCGTCCAAACTTATCCACACTCATGGTTATACTGAATATTTAATCAGTTATACTTGTATTATATATACTCATATTTTTTATGCAATTACTCCTCGATTTCGCAGTTCGCCGACCAAAGCTACCCATTCATTTTCTAAACCACTATGTCCGGCTTGTTTAGCTTCATATATCAACTTCATTCTGTCAACCAATTTGTTTATATCGTTGTAGTATATTATATTAGTATCATACAAGTTTTTTAATAATCCTTTTCCTGATAAACTTGATTGATTTGTTTTTCTTCTTTTATGTAAATATTTATTTCAGCAGAAGATAATGATTTTCTTTTTATGGGTTCCCTTCTTTTTGGTGGGAAAAGTTTAGCAATAATAGTTTTATATTTTTCTGATGCATTTCTATGAACATTAAAATTTTTAGAATAATTTTTCTTATGCGCATTTGTATCCTCCAATATTTGTTTAAAAATGTTTAAATCCTTTTTAGTATATTTATTAGGTTTCGGCTTAAAAATAAGTTCAAACAATCCTTTTGTACCCTTGTATTGTTTATTATTTATAATAATATTGTCATGTTCGTCTACATCAAGTTTGCTATCTCCAATCATTAGCCCATTTTCTTCTATTCTAGCACCAAAAGTATGATATTTTCGAGTTGGTTGTGCAGAATGTAACATTTTTAATACAAATTGTCTTGCAAGCGGCCCTTTATACGCGATATCCGAGCCCAATTTGCTCAAGTTGGATGGATTAATAGGCTCTTCTTCTTCTTGTTGTTCTTCGCTTGTAGAAAGACCTTCTTTTTCTGTTAAAACATCCGTTTCTTCACCTAGTTCGCTTTCTTCTTCAGTTGTTTCTCCTTGTTGTGTAAAACTTGTATCACTTTCATATTCTTCTTTTTGTTCAAATTTTGAAATGGGTAAAATAGCATCTCCGGAAAAATTAAATGTTGAATGTTTAACATTTTGTCCTAATTGTTTTAATGGCTCAGTAATAGGTTTAAATGTTGATTCCAGAAATTTCTCTCTTTCACTTATTCCTAATCTTAACGCTCTGTTTTTATGTCTAATAGAATCACTAAGTGATTTTATTTCTTTTAATAGCTTTTCCTGATTAACCATGTTTACACCATGAAGACTTGTACGATAATGTTGTTAATTAATGTATTAAAACAAATTTATCGAAACCTATGCGGTAACGACCATCTGTTATAGCTTTATCTTTCATAATTACCAAAAATCCATATTTTTCCGCCCAAGCTTTTCCACAAAGCTCTTTGAATTTATCAAATGACATATCAGCATTTACATGATCGTTGTATATATGTTTTAGGTTTGTATCGTCTTGTTTGAATAAAACTAAAATATTTGCATTGTCTCTAATTAGTTGTTTTGGAATTTTGCTATATGTTTGTCCGATATATATGCTATCAATATTATTATGTCTTCCCATGGCAAAATAGTTTCTAATAGTATCATGATTTTCACTAGATACATCATCAAATACAAATACAGAATACGGCTTAGCCTGGTCTGGTTGCATAACACTGTCACTAGCATTAAATTTGTAATAGTTAACATCGGGCACATCAGTCAGGATCTTTTCCAACAATTGATACTTTGGTTGATGTAAGGACTTTGAAAAAATATATAGGTTATTAAATCGCAATCCTTTTGTGTTTGTAATTAAGTTAAACACAACGTTAGTTTTGCCACAGTTTGAAGGACCGCTGACTATACATCGTACAGTGTTTGGAAATAAACTGCCGTGTTTACCATTGTTGATTTTAACGTTATCTACGGTTAAATCATCAATGTTATTAATATTAAATTTATCTTTATGGTGAACAATCTCCATCTTATTCAAAGGCAGAAGAGTAAATAAGTTGATTTAAAACTAAATCAAATCTTTTATAGGTATCCACGAGTCTTCAGTTTTATCAAACCCCAACCAACGTACTTTAACTTGGTCTTTTTTCCTTTGCAACACCTTTTCAACAAGATAAACATCGCCTACTGTTGACTTTAACAATTCATGTCCGTAAAAACCGCCTTGTAACAAATTTCCTTTGTTATCTTTTAAAATATAAGTTCCGGTACAGTAGGTTGTACTTTATACACTGTAAAAACTTCGTTTGTCCAATTGGGCAGGTATTTTTTAGTAAACACTCCTTTGTATTTACTAATTCGAACTTTATCATTAACATTAAATTTTCTTGGTTTTCTTTGTTCCGCTTTTGGCTGTGTATTCTTTTTAATTCGTTGTAAAACTAGTTTAGCGTTTTTCTTATTCACTTTGTTAGGTGCCATACCGATAGTTCTATGAAACTTGTTGTTGTAATCGCTTATTAATTTTGGTAAGATATCAACCCATACGTAAGAACCTCTTTTCGAAAACATTTTATACATTGCACCTTTTAAGGTTCTATTAAATCTTTCAATTATAGCTGCCTTTTTCTCAGAATTTGTGGAATAATGATTTATGTTATATTTTTTCATTAACAAGGCAAAATGTTTATTAAAAAATTCTTTCCCATCATCAGTTTGTAAATGTTTAATTTTATTTTTATCTCTTTTTATAGCTACTTCCATAGCTTTTGTTATGCTGTTACCAGTTTTGTCTTTTAATGGCAAAGCATCAGCAACTTTAGTAAAACAATTAATAATCGTAAGTATGTATTTGAATCCTTTATTTATTTTACTATGCGGTTGCATTTCAATTAAATCTGCTTGATATAAATCATTTATTCCTTTTACAACAGTATTTCGTCGTGGAAACTTTATTCTTGCAGGTTTATGAAGTTCATTAACAATCTTTTCCTTTAAGTCTGTCATGATGATTTTTACTAACAAAGTCAAGTTAGTATTGAGTGTTTCTTTTTCTGCATCCGCTTTTATAGTTCAAGGTCATTTCAACATATTTTAAAAAAAGGGGAAATCACAGCGAGCATGCTGTGATTTCCCCTTTTTTTCTTTTTTTCTTTTTTTATTTTTTTTTTATTTTTTTTCTTTTTTTCTTTTTTTCTTTTTCTTTTTACTCATTGATAGGATTGAGAGAGTAGTGGCCGAATGGTAGAGTGTGAATTTTGTCTGGAAGAATGTGTCGTTTGTCATCATTGGAGCAGAGTGCTTTTTTCACTTCTGTTACGCTGTACAGTTGATGGTTGAAACTTCTGATGGTGTTGAATTTTGCAGTTATAGTCGTTTCTTCAAATAAGCATTGCTTGTAGTGTTCAAAATTTACATTCTTCTTAAGATACAAACTTTTTACTCCCTTAGCTTTTTTAATAATATTGTTTTCTTCTTTATCCAATTGTAGTGAATACAATTTTGACATTAGTGCAATAAGTTCTTTCAGTAAAATTCCATTTGCTTCGTCTTTAAATTTTCCAAGTTTCTTTTTGTTCCGATCATTGTCATAATTTAAATGATCTTTTGGATAGTCACTAAAATCAAATTCATTTTTGTGAACAAATGTTCGAAGATCCAAATACATATCTTCAGTAAGAATCCAGTAGATGAAAGCGTCCGTGTCCATGTAGGCGATTCCGATGTTATCTCTACCGTAGAAGGCGACCATTTTGTTGTAGTGGAAATCGTACATGTGGGTTTTGGAAATATCCAAGATTGACATTCCAACGTACAACGGACGATCCATTTTCACGCTTGTCTTCTTCATAGATACTGCCACAAGGTTTTCATTGATGATAACGGATGTTTCAAAGTTTGGTTTTTGTACAAGTTTTTCTAGTTTTATAGGATCTGTAATTAATTTAACATTTTTGTGTTTTCTTTTGTTTTCCAATGTTTTTCCAAATATCGCATTATTCATTAATTTAAAAAAGTCCTTTTGAAATGTTGATGTTGCAGCTGCTCTTCTTCTGGTGTTTGAATCAATGTACGGTTTTAACCAGCAAGATTGGGAAAATTTTAAAACTCTATGAATTTTGGTTATACGTAAACCCAATTGGAGTGCTTGTTGAACAACCCAAAAGTGAGCTACGTATCTTTGTTTATTTTCAAGAGTCATCATTAATTTTGGATGTTTGCCAATTGGTGAAACTTCTGTTTTTGCAAGGAGCGGAAGATCGTAATGAAAATCATGCAAGTGTTCTGGATATTCAAAGTCACAGTCCAATATGTATCCGGTGTCTCCGTCTTTTGAAATTTGCGAAATATCACCAATAGAGTCTGGATTAACCCATTCAAAGTTTCCAAAAGGAAGTGGATTAGACATGGCCCATCCGTATAAATTGTTGGCATCGAAATATCCCAAGAACACTGATGGTTTTTCTTTATCGTAGTTTGGAAGATATTTGTTGTTAGCTTTAACATGTCTAGTAACACTTTGGGTCAATCCACCTCTAACGCCCGATTCGATCATCAACACCATGTCAATATCTGTTAATAATTGAAGGTTGCACTTTGTTTCTTTTAGCATAGCTTGCCAAGCTAGTCCTGGAGAAGTATAAGAATGAAGAGGGTCTAATCCGTAAGCTTCAAAGCAGGTGTTTCTAAATTCTTCCATCACATCGCAGAGAAGGGTCACATCAAGTTTTACATAAAAGTCAGAATAATCTCCCAGAGTGTTCATTTCCAATTCGTCCCAAACTCTGCATGCGTGTTGATAGTCTTCAGGTGAAATGTCCAAATCGGTAAGTTTACTTTTGAAAGCTTCTGGTGGAGGAAGTGACGTTTCTTGAAATTTATGTAGTCCATCGATGTAATCATACGGGAAAACTCCTTTCCGAAGAACCAAATCCATTTTTTCTGCAGGTACAATTTTGCTTGTTTCTATTAAATTTTGTCTTCTTAAATTTTCAGAAAGTTTCATAAGACTGGAAGGCATAAATCGAAAAGAATCAACAAATCTAAGTTTAATTTTGCCCACCTTTTTTGAAAAGCTTATAAATTTTTCCATAGTTTGTGCTATAACGTCTATTTCACCGTTGTCTCTTGCTAATTCGGGAATGATAAAATGTCCATCGTATCCGCTAAGATTGTGAAAAACCACGGGAATAAAAGATGGTAGTTTGTAGTTGATGTTACATCCGTTGCAAGCTGCACCTCTGTAGGCTCCTGTCAGATGGTCATGGTCGCGAACTTTAACTTTAGTTTCTGTAAATTGATTGTTACACAAATAGCATGTTGTTGTCGAATCATAAAGATAAATTTCTTCCGGTGTCATAGGTGACATAGGAACCACATTGCTATACATTGCTTCCACTTTCCCAGCGATGTCGTATAAATCATCAACAAAGTATCGAGCTGCTTCTTCTCCACGATAAATCTTTGGTGTAGATGTCAAACCATATTCTTGAAGATGTTCTTCAGGCAGAGTGGATTTTACTATTAAACAGTAGCTGTTTGGTTTGTGAAGTTGATACTTTGTTCTGCTTGTAATTTCCTCTCCTTCTTCTTGTTCAAGTGGAAGCAATGAAGATTCAAAATCTGCATACACTACAACGGGAATTCTGTATTGTTGGATAACTTTATCAAATTTTACTTGTGATCTGCTAGGATGTGGTAATTTAATTCTTACTTCATAGTTTCCATTGCATAATTTTTGATGTTCCATCAACCATTCTGAACCACCTCTTCTTAATGGTTTGTTTACAAAACAAAAACATCTTTTACAAGTGGTTTTTTCTACTTTATGTTTTGATAACTGTTTGCAAACTAGAGCTTCGAAATCTTTAATATATACATAATGTGAAATATCACCTTTTGTTATTAATAATAAATCGGTATGATCTCTGCGTTCGGTGGGTGTTATACGTAAGGGATAGACATTGTTGGATGAATCTAAGCCAAAGATGTTTACAGATGCAAAAGGATTTTTCTTTTCAAATTTTGATATGTCTTGAATTGAAACAGGATAAGTCATGCCTTGAAAGTTATACATATATGAAACCTCATCGTATGCTCTACTCGGTCGTTCCACATGATCTTCTACATATTTTGCAAGCATTGCATACTTGAAACATTCAGCATTTTCATTTTGTACATTAACACAAGATTTGGTTACTCGAATCTTCCTTGGCAAAGCAATATAACTACTACCTCTCATTCCATATCCATGTTTATGAACTCTCACATCTAAGCTTGTTATACTTAACAAACTCCATCCAGAACCTCTTCCTTCATGTTCTTGTAATTTTGTTAAAAGTTCTTCAAAACAATCATCCACAATTGAGCTTATATCCGATGCAAACATGATGGTTTTGTTTTTAGTTAAAAATCCTCTTGGTGATGTTTCATTCTGAACATTTGTAAATACAGTATCTAATAATATTCCAAACTTTATAAAATTTAATCTTCTTAGTTCATTCTTCAATGTTTCTGTTACTAATGTTTTTGCTTTCAATATAAATTGTGCTAGTTGCAATTGAGCATTGTCAATCTTAAAATGAGTTACTACACTGCCTGGTAAAGCTCGGGCGTATAATTCCACATCCAAAGATGGTCCGGGTGCGTATTGAATAACACTTGGTCTTGAATTTAGTTGTTGTTGATGGGTAGCCAGCATTTGATCTAATTCTTCTAAATCTTCTTCTTCTGCATTGTTTCTTGTTTCGTTGTTATGGTACACTTCTTTGTGTATTTGTAGTAAGTTTTCATTTTCAAAAGATTCTTCACAACTGATGCAGTAATACATGACGTAGGTGTGCTCTCCACAAAAGTTGCAGTAATAATAAGAACCACTCTTAAACTACCCCTATTTATAGACTACCCCCACCACTTTTTTCTGTATTAAACACAAAAAGTGTTAATAACAGTTAAATTTCTTATATTTCAAAACTCCTAAGTGTCAAGGTCAAATAATGCAAGTTTAAAAAAACATCTAAGTGTCAAATAATGCAGGTATTAAAAAAATCTAAGTGTCAAGGTCAAATAATGAAAGTTTTAGAAAAAATCTAAGTCTCAAGGTCAAATAATGGAAGTTTTAAAAAAATTCTAAGTCTCAAGGTCAAATAATGGAAGTTTTAAAAAAATCTAAGTGCCAACGTCAAATAATTTAAGTTCAAAATAATACATATATTATGCGTCGTAAGTGTGATCATCATTGCTGTTGTTTAAATATGTTATTTCCAAATCGTTATCGCTTTCATCTTCCTCCATGTCCGATGCCGGAAACAAACGTCGCCGAACAAGAGCATGTATATATTGTACTGGATCATAGTTAATTGTTACAACATGTGTTAACGGTGTTTCTTCGCCTATTGCTACTGGTACTTCCAAAATATTTTCTTCATCACTTGTAGCATCAGACGTAGCATCGGATGTAGCATCGGATGTAGCATCGGATGTAGCATCAGATGTATCTTCTACTGGAATCAAACTATTTTCAAAAATACTTTCGTCATCCGTTAAGTCTTCTGGTTCAACTATTTTATATATTTTTTCACAAATTGTACATCCAAAAGGAAAATTGTTGTCTGTTGGAGGCATTATAAAAGAAACTTGATATTGTAAAAATAAATGTTGAAGCAGATGTTTGAAAATTTTTCTAAGTCCAAAAGTATTAATTATTAGGAAGTTTTACAAGTCCAATGTAAAGTAAAAATAAAGAAAGAAGTGTTGTTGCCTGTTTAAACAGTTGCAAAAGAATGATAGGTTTGAAAATTTTTCAAAGTCCTAAAATATTAAATATTGAGAAGTTTTAACACTTAAAATATTTACAAATCCAATGTAAAGTAAAGAAAGAAATGTTGTTGCCTGTTGGAACAATGGCAAAAGAATGATGGAAACCAAACCCGCAGTAAGGGTCCTGTGGTTTGGGAGGGGGTAAGCGAGGAGGGGGGATGACCTCAAGCCGAGTTGGGGTCCGGGATCTGCGCGTGTGGTTCGGCATCAGTTGCTCGCTAGACAGTGAGGTGGTAACATGTTCAGAAGGCGCCCTGAACATTTTATCATTTTTGCTGTTTGGTGAAAATATCTTGGTGTTATTTGTATAATAACATCTTGACGTAGGACTGATTAATTTTAAGGCATGGTAGTTGTTTGTGCTTGTAGATACCCTAGGGTTTGTAGTTTGTTTTTAATTTGCTGGTTTGGTAGTTAGTATTATTTTAAAATCTTTCTTTTACTTACAATATATTTCTGCCTGGAATGTTTAAATTTAAAGTAAAATTTTTGTTTTTAGGAATGTTATATGATATGTTTTTAATACCTTTCTATTCCAATTTCCTTTTTCCAACAAGCTTGTTGAGGGCATTCCCTCTCTTGTCTTGTACTCCTTTTTAGTTAGGGACACCTTTCAATTCCAATTTCCTTTCCTTTTTTCCTTCCATCTTTTGCATGGTAAAACCAATAATGGTAAAACCGGCTACCGCTTTTGTAGTGATTACGCTCACCAAAGCGGGTCACTTACAACCTCTATACGTGCTGGATGGGTAGTTCGCCTACCTCCGGAGTTTCGCTAGACCTCAGTTGTTCTGCGTCGCTAATGGCGAGACACTGGCTCCTTTAGTGTTAGGAAATAAAAAACATATTTGTATAACATTTTTTCCTAAATTTAATTAAGCAACTTGCTATTTCAAAATAACATTTTTGTTTTAGCTTAGCGTTGTACGCTTATGGTGAGGTGTGTGAGTTCGCTTACGTGATGATCACACTGTAATCATGATGTGCAGCGCTGGGCTGTCTAGCTATTTTTTTTTAAACTAAATTTTATTTCTTTATTTTTTTATTTTTTATTAATTCTTAAACTCTAGGCAGATTGTATTGTAAATTAGCTTTTCTTCTTTTAGGTTTCCGGGGGTGTACGGTTCTGTAAAACCGTACACCCCCATTTTCTTTTTAGTTATCGAATGACCTTGACCTAGTTATTTTCAAGGTCATCAAAAAGACTTAGAGAAAAATTTCTAAGTCTCAAGGTCATTTATATATAGGCAGATTTAGCTTTTCTTCTGTTATGTTTCTGAGGTGTACGGTTCTGTAAAACCGTACACCTCCATTTTCTTTTTAATTATTGAATGACCTTGACCTATTTATTTTCAAGGTCAATAGCAGTTAGCGAAAATTTATAAGTGTAAAAAGTAGGTCAAGGTCACCAAAAAATACCCTATGAACGGGGGAATAGACCGCTAAGTAATTCTTTTAGAATTACAAAGTGGTCTATTCCCCCGCTCCTATTTTTTTTTTATTTCATTTTTACACTAACCTCTCAGTTTTAACAAAATGAGGTATTTGTTGTGCGCACTGCATAATGTTTGATTTACACAACACATCTTTTACCCTTTTTTAATAATATACGAACATTGTTCTTTTTAGGACTAGATTGTAAAAAGTAAAAAGTCATTTTGTTATCTCGCTTTTATAAGAAATTAACCCTCCATTGTAAATTTTGAAAATAGGTCAAGGTCATTCAAAAATACCCTATGAGCGGGGGAATAGACCGCTAAGTAATTCTTTTGGAATTACAAAGTGGTCTATTCCCCCGCTCCATTTTTTTTTTGTCTTGTGTTTAATTTGACCATTTAACTTTATCAGATGGAGATTTTCTTACTAAATAATAATGAACATTACTGATATTTGGAATTTGAAGATTTACTGGTAATTTGAGCAAGTAGAGTTCATCACAACATCTAAGAACAACATCCCTGTTACTGATCTTTTTTACAAAAACATATTTGTGGTTTAATTTCAATCTGTTGATTTTAATTCTTTTATAGTTTTCAATTTTTTCTGGCAATTCACTTTTGGAAGGTTCAATTTTGACTTTTTTAGAATGTTGAATTTTGACTTTTTCGGAAGGTTCACGTTTGTTATGCAAATTACACAATTTTTCACCTACACTACACAACTTCACACACCTTTCACCTTTGTTCGCTCCTTTTTTTAAAATATGAGCACATTGTTCTTTCTTAAAACAGGATTTTCTTAATTTTTGAAGTTTTTGAAGTTTTTCAGAAATTTTCTTAGGAGATTTTTTTGGTGAAGATTTTTTTGGAGAAGGAGATTTTTTCGGTGAAGATTTTTTTGGAGAAGGAGATTTTTGTTTCACAATAGAAACAACAGGTGATGATGATGATGATGTTCTTGATGACGAGGAAGAAGACCTGGACGAAGACGAAGTGCCTGCCATAGCGCTGGATCCTAAGAAAGTAAAGATTACTCTGTTTACCCTGCCTTTATAACAGCTCCCCACCCATTTACCCCCTCTACTTTTCGACGTCAAAAAAATATTCATCCAAGCTTTCTAAAACTGGCAAGGAAACAGTTTCAAAAGGTTGATACAAAATTTCATAAATGTCTTGGTTTAAATTATGCGAAGTTTGAAGATATTCTTCTATTTCCTGTACAAATTTCTGTTCGAATTGTTGGAATTCTTCTATATCCTGTAAAAATGTCTGTTCGGATTGTTCAAATTCTTGTTGTTCTAAGTTAAATGTTGGTGATTTCAAGTCTTCTTCCAATTTTTTAATGTAATCTATTGCATTTTGAACTATAGATTTTCTGTTAATTTTTTTTTGTTTTTGACTTTCCGGTACAACTAATTTTAATTTTTCAAAAGCTTTTCTTAATCTGTGTTGTCTTCTTTGTTCCCTTCGGTTTCTACTTAATCTTTGATCAATCGGGTATTTTTGGAAAGATTCCATAACGTTTTGTTGATTCAAAATGTAGCAAACTATTAATTCTATCCGCTCAATATATAGTGGAAACCCGGGGGAGGGGGAATCACCTTCGCCATCAAGGTGATTGGTACGTATTTAAAGCTTTGAGGTTTGCATAGCCAGACCATAACTATGAGCTCCTTGTACGAGTTGTGTTTGCAGCGTATCTGCTCAGACAACCCTATGCTTCGGCAAATTAGGGAGGTGTCAGAGCCGCTGCCGCAAATCTTGCAAGGCGAGCTCATTTATGAGCACAAAAAACGGTGTGTTTCTAAAACTAAAATTTGGTGGGAAATGCCAAATGCTGGCAAAAAAATATGCGGCCTATGTCACATGGTACGTTTTCATTAACTGAATTGTTTTTTCTATTTACAATATATTATTTTATTAATTTTCTTTAAATTAATATTTTTTTTAGCGGCTTCCTGGTGCGAATCCGGATCAAGAACTGTACAGATACCTGAAACATGCATCTGAAAATGTAGGATACAAATTGAAGACGCCAATAACGCAAGAATATTGTCATCTTTGTGGTTGGTTTCCTCTGGAGCAATATGATATTAAATGTATGTGTTTATAAACACATATCAATAGAAGAAATTAAATAGGAGCGGGGAACAGAGCAGCTTGTGGTTTAACCACTTACTGCTCTGTTCCCCGTTCATAGGGTATGTTCAGATGACCTTGACCTAGTTATTTTGAAGGTTTATTGTAACTTAACAAAAATTTTCTAAGTCCATAACGAGGTCAAGGTCATTTAAATCTTAGCGGAAGAATGAAAAGAATAGCTACCAACATGCATTGTTGGTATCTATTCTTTTCTTTCCTCCTAGAAAACCCCCTTAGTCCGTGTCAACTTTGATGTAAAGTTTTGTACAAAATTGTACATAATAAAGGACCCATGATTCAAGTCCTTCGTAATCCATAGAATCCGAAGTGCAACAGATTTTTGTACCGTCTGCTTTAACAGCTTCAAGTACTCCACTGATGCAATTCAGATTGCTATGATACGTTTTTATGTACCATAGTACTCTTTTGGCTTCAACAAAGTTGTGCACAGCACCAAAGATCATGAGGGATTCCATGGCAAATATAACCACAAGACTGCAGCACACCTTATATATACTGTCGGTCCAAGGCGGCGGCCTCCTATGGCGACCTGGTTTGTCGGTCCAAGGCGGCGGCCTCCTATGGCGACCTGGTTAACCCAATGGAGGGCGTTGTCCTTTGCCATCAAGGTGATTGGTACGTATTTAAGGCTGTGAGGTGAGCATAGTCAGCCCATAACAATGAGCTCCTTGTACGAGTTATGTTTGCAGCGGATCTGCTCAGACAACCCTATGCTTCGGCAAATTAGGGAGGTGTCAGAGCCGCTGCCGCAAATCTTGCAAAGCGAGCTCATTACTGAGCACAAGAAACGTTGTATATTTAAAACCAAAATTTGGTTTCAATTGGCAGATGGCGAGAAAATATGTGCCCTATGTGACTGGGTACGTTTTCATTAACAGTATTGTTCTTTTCTATTTACAATATATTATTTTATTAAATATCATTAAACTATTTTTTTTTTTAGGCTCTTCCTTCAGCCGAAGAGGGAGAACCGTTGCATAGGCAAATGATATACCGATTTGGAATCATAGGATACAAACTGGAAACACCAAGACCGCAAGAATTGTGCCAGCTGTGTGGATTCTTCCCATTTGCTAAATATCAAGTTAAATGTATGTGTTTATAAACATATATTATATGTTTATAAAGACATATCAATAAAAGAAATTAAATAGGGACGGGGAACAGAGCAGTTTGTGGTTTAACCACTTACTGCTCTGTTCCCCGTTCATAGGGTATCTTCAGATGACCTTGACCCACTTTTTAAGAACTCTATGGTGGGGGGAAATGCATATATATAAACCGTGGATTAAGTAAAAGACAACATTTCCCTCATCAGCATGGAAACTTTCCGGATGTCTTACAATGTTCATTGCACTCCTGTACAACATGTTCATTTTATGTTAAATTTAATCCATTTTCTTCAAAATGTAAATTTTTTTGCAATTTCTGTTACTGGAGAAAGATGGGTAAATTTAACATTAGAAACTGTCATGGTTACAATCAACCCTTTAATAGATCCTAATTGGTTTTCAACAGTGGAATCATATATTGATACTATGGCTTTCGAACAAGGATATCATTATCTTTGGGTTGATGTTAGTTACATCAACTTTCAAAACGAAACAGATAATGATGATGGATATGATTCTGCCACATAAAAAATAGACATTAACGGAACTTCTTTCCCTGCCTTTTAGGAAAAAAGAGAGGAACAGTGTTAATTAATAACACTGTTCCTCTCTTTTTTCCGCTTAAAGTTAAATGACCTTGACCTAATTTCTATAGTTAAGAAATATACGAAGTAAAAAATAATAGAAAATGTACATTTTTTTTAAGTTTTTGCGTTATAACTTTTACACCGTTGGTTATATCGAAAAATGTTACTGGACCTTTTTTGTTTGTCTTTTAATTCCGCTTAATTTGACTACCCGCACGATGGATTTGGAGCATTTTTGTTATATCCACTGCCATCGTGTACGGCGACGCAGTTCTAAAGTTGAACGGCGACGAAATCAAGTAACCGGTTTTGCCGGAGGGGGGAGGGGGGTTTCCGCGGGGGAGGGGGGGGGAGGGGGGGGAGGGGAGGGAGGGGGGGGAGGGGGGGAGGGGTGGAGGGGGGGAGGGGGGGGAGAGGGGGGGAGGGGGAGGGGGGGGAGGGGGGGGAGGGGGGGGAGGGGGGAGGGGGGGGAGGGGGGGAGGGGGGGAGGGGGGGAGGGGGGGGGAGGGGGGGGGAGGGGGGGGATATAACAAAAAATGCTCCAAATCTATCGTGCGGGTAGTCAAATTAAGCGGAATTAAAAGACAAACAAAAAAGGTCCAGTAACATTTTTTGATTAAACCAACGGTATAAAAGTTATGACGCAAAAACTCAAAAATATTAATAACCAACGCGAAAACTAAACTCACCATCAACAGAAATTAAAACATTTACAAAAACCCAAATGTTAAAAATAATAATTATTTAATAAAAGATACAACACAAAACTAAAATCTTAGGTTATTTAAAACTTTAACAAAATATTTAAGTCTCAAAAGTAGAGTTTTAAAATCAATCAATATATAAGTCAAACAAGTAAGTCTTTTGAAATTAAAATATCTAAGTCTAAAAAATAGGTCATTTAAAATAATTCTAAGTCCGAAAGTAGAACAATCAAAACTAGGTCAAGGTCATTTAAAAATTATAAAAAAAGGGGGGTGGGGAAGCGTGGGGTCCCTACCTTATTCTACTACTTTATTTCTATACTACTTTATTATAACTTATGCTACCCCTTAAATGCTATCATGCATGCGGTTACGGTGTGATCATCACGTAAGCGAACTCACACACCTCACCGCCCTATCATATCTTAACCCCTACCTAACGTTCCCCCTATTCTATCTTATACTATGTAATATTACAGTTACGGTGTGATCATCACGTAAGCGAACTCACACACCTCCCTATAATATTACACCTAACTTAATATTACAGTTACGGTGTGATCATCACGTAAGCGAACTCACACACCTCACCGTAATATTAACCCTGACAATTAAACCACGCAGGAAATGGAAAGGTAGGTGGATTGCCATTGCGACCGACTATTATAGGAGGGCGCCTCTCCCACAATAGCCGAACGCAGTGTGTGCTTGACATAAGCCATCCCACACACCATGGCGAACATTACGTTACAGCATAACCCTCCACGTAAGCGGACCAGTTACACCTTCACCGTAATGCCAAAGAGAAACGTTGCGCGCTTGCTTATATCAGCGAGCTCGAGACTCGACCTCGCTAGCGAGCCTTGACTAGTAGGTCAACGTGTCGCTCTGCCGGGGCCGGTAGCCTTGGCCGGGTCGCTAGCCACCGCTCTCACAACTTCGTCTGGCCTACTTGGACCTGGTCGCTAGCCTCAGCTTTCACTACCTTGACTACAAGGTTGTTGTGTCTGCTGCCTATAAGAACCCCATTCGCCCGCCTTGTGTTATTCTGCCACTCGCCACCATCGCTGTTACTATCCATTCCCACGTTTTTTAACCATTTTTCCTATTTCATTATATTATCCATTTTATTATTCTTTTTATATCAACATGAACTCCTCTGCATCTTCTTCATCTACCCCCATTCTCCTGAGTCTGCTGCAGAAACCTCTGCAGCAGAAACCAACTACAATTCCGGTATCTATTGACCTTTCTTCTATTTCGACTGATTTTCTTCAAAAAAAACAAACTTCTCCCGTCCTCTCCTCCTCCATTAACGAAATAATAGCTGATGCTCTTAATGAAGATCAACCCCAATTATTTCAGAATCCCACACCAGTTACAGAAACATCAACGCCGCAAATTGAAGACATTCCGATCGCTCCAATTTGTGACGATATTTTAACTGAAGACTGGATGGAGTTGTGCGGACTGCACCCTTCTTCTACCCCCCAACAAATTCAACCCGCACCAATAAAAGAAACCCCCACCCCCCAAACAATTCATCCCGCACCAGTAAAGAACATCAGGCTAAAGGAATTAAAGAAAAACAAAAAATATAACCTGTACAGAATTGAAGAAAACAAAATTTATATCTACAACGAGGAGAGGACGAAAATTTATATCCTCACAACTCCAAAAACCAAACCACCACTTGTCCCAACAGATCCAAAATTTTTACTAGTAACAGCGGAGGGTGGAAAATTGAGAATAAATATATTAAATTAAACCTTATATTCCTTCCCCTCCTCAATCAAAGTCCACCCTGGTGGCAAAATCGGCCCTTCTAAGGGCCACCTAAGACTTTCAAATTTAGGCTTAAGTTAGGGCCTCAACCCTTGGTGACTACAAGCGGTTCATATACCTCTAAGTCCCAAAGGTTGAGTCAATAGCGGGGGGCTTTCGCTAAAGCCTCAACCCTTGGTGACTAACAAGTGGTCTGTGTACCACTAAGTCACAAAGGGTTGGACGCTAAAGCCTCAACCCTTGGTGACTAACAAGCGGTTCACATAACTCTAAGTCCCAAAGGTTGAGTCAATAGCGGGGAGCTTTCGCTAAAGCCTTAACGTTTGGTGACTAACAAGAGGTCCGTGTACCTCTAAGTCCCATAGGGGCTTTCACAAACCACCCCTTGTTAGTCACCAAGGGTTGAGGCTTAAACTTAAGCCTAAATTTGAAAGTCTTAGGTCGGCCCTTAGAAGGGCCTTTTTTTTGCCACCAGGGTGGACTTTGGAGGTGGGAAAAGGTTTTACTCGGTAATATTTATGTTTAACTTGGCACCTTTTTTATTTATTATCAAGTGTCGAGGGTTAAGGGGAATAGGAATTTTTTTGGGAATGTCAATGACATAAATTTTGGTTTTTTCAGAATTAAAAATGAAAATAGAAGAAGATAAATGTCTTAGGATTTCATATTTTCGGTTAAGTTTCAGTTTTTTTAGATGAAATTTTTGCTGGGGTACGTTTGAAGATACAGGTGATATAGGTGGTTTGGTGCGAATTTTGGGTGGTTCGGTGCGAATTTTGGTGCCGGTAAGAATGTTTTTCCAAACTTGCTGAAAAGGTTTTCGAGCAATAGTGGTTGTAACATCATACCAATCACGATTGTTGTTCGATTGAATAATTCGTACCCCAAGCAGTTGAAGATAGGAAAACCAGTTATACCAAATCTCGGTATACTCGGAGCGGTTCATTGTGAAATTGAAGTAGGTGTTGTTAGGACGGTGGCAAAGGAAAGAATAACTTGTCGAGTGTAGAGTGTAGAGTGTGTTAAGCAATCAAGGACAGGTGTGCCGGGTGATGCAACAAGGACGACGACCTGTATTCGCCGGCCGGCCGCAAGCGAAAGTGCGGCGCAAGGTCAACCAGTTGTATTGCTAACTGGTCGGCAACAAGCGAAAGCATGCGAGGTCAAACCCGGCCCACTCGGTCTCGTTTATCTTTTAAAACTCGCATGATAGGGTTTGCAAACATATTAATTCAAATATGTTGTAAAAATTTTCTTACGATATTTTGTTACAAATCTTTTTAAGGCAAATGTTAAGAAACCATGTTTCTATTTTAATCGCAACTACAGTTTCGATTTCTTTAACTAAATATTATAGCTAAGTATTAAAGTAATATAATAAAGTAGCATCTTTAAAAATATTGTAACTTGTACAAAGTTAAATAAGTATTTTAAGCCAAATGTTAAAAACAATTGTTTAGTACTGAGATGTTCACCCTACAACACCTACGTTAGAACTAACACTACAAATCCAAAAATTGCGAGGAGTCTCTCATGGTGGTGGGGGGAGGGCAGATGTTCCGAGCTGCACATGTCAAGGGAGGTTGCAACGCCGATACTGGCACATCAGTTTGCTAGTAGAACCGGCAGAGTAAACATCTAAATAAACATGAGTTCTGTTTTATATGTTTCTTTTATTAAAGATGGACTTTGCATTGAAACGCAAAGTTTTCCTATTGATGCAGATCCTATACAACAAATTTTAGTACATCCTCCAGAAAGTTATGATTCCATCTACATTTCAGTGCAAGAAACAAACGACCCCCCACCACCAACAACTCCTGATGCACAGTAGGACACGGCTACCACACGTCATTAAAGCTTCAGCTCTTTACCCGAGCACACATGGACTCTGAGCTTCAATATAATACTGTTTCTTCTACATCTACACCAACTTCCGAACAATTACCTACTACAAATGAAACTACTACAAGTCTACAAGTAAATGAAATTTCATCAACTGTTAGTTCTGATGCGCAAGCAATAATGTTATCATTAATTGGTTTCGACTAAAAATTCAACAATGGAAGAAGAAAGAAATTCGCTACTTTACAACTTGGTTTTTGTGAACCCGTCGAAATTTATTATTTGCCTACTTTCATTTTTATGTGGTTACAATTTTGGTTACCTTGTTCAGGAAATGCTAACAGATAAAAAGGAAGAACATTCGCTATATTTTAAAGTTTATGTTTATGTAATTGCATCTTTATTTGGATACTTTGTAGCAGGATATTTTCTTGTTAATTTGTCAATTCCATTTTTTACATGGTATTTTAACAGACGTGAAAATCAACAAAACAACAGTTTGTAAAAAGAAACAAAAATTATCTTGCATTTTCGGATTTTCCGAAAATGCGAGATCTTTTTTAAAAACATCCCCAAAAGACCTTGACACACTTCCGGCCATTTAAAATTTAAATACCCAGCACAGCAGGGCATTTAAACTTTAAATACCCACCAAAAACACGTCACAGCTACGTCACAGCTGATGACGTCACTTCCGGTCACGTGACCGGAAGTAGCTGTCAAAAAATTGACTGCCTGTCAAAGTTTGATTGGGCCAGCAGCCCCACTATTGCACTACTGTAATGCAATAGTTTATTTTTTGAAACAATATTCCAAGTAATATTTGACACA
>JAQJVK010000534.1:0-20148 GCA_035578135.1 Flexamia atlantica | reverse complement strand
GCCAGTAGTGCAATAGTGGGGCTGCTGGCCCAATCAAACTTTGACAGGCAGTCAATTTTTTGACAGCTACTTCCGGTCACGTGACCGGAAGTGACGTCATCAGCTGTGACGTAGCTGTGACGTGTTTTTGGTGGGTATTTAAAGTTTAAATGCCCTGCTGTGCTGGGTATTTAAATTTTAAATGGCCGGAAGTGTGTCAAGGTCGTTTGGGGATGTTTTTAAAAAAGATCTCGCATTTTCGGAAAATCCGAAAATGCAAGATATTTTCTTTTTTTATTTATTTGTTTTTTTACAAAAGTATTATTTTACAAGTTAGTAAAGTTTGCTCCCAAATTTGAAAAGTAAGTTGTTGTCGGTGCTGAAATTTCTTGTTTATTTTCATTCTTCTTGTTGTTGTAAGTTGGCAAAAACACATTTTTTTCGTTTTGATTGTTTGTTGCATAAAGTTCTAAAGATAAACCAAACCCAGTGGTTATAAGTTGTTTTAGTTCTTCACTAAAAATTTCCAAATCCTTGTAGGTTGTAAGATTGATAGTGTTGTAGTGAATCCCGCGAATGTTGAGAGACATGACTAGAGTTGTTTACTCGACGAGAGGTGTAGCAGGAATGACTATTGCAAAGCCGGTGCTGCAGGTACCTCCGATGGTAGTGGGGGTAGTGGTGGGGGTAATGGCAGGTGTTTGTTTAATCACTTTGAATTTAATCGTTGCCACAATAGACCGAGTCGATGTTGCAATTCTTCTAGTTTATCCAACCGGTTCTTTTGATATGTTTTGCAACTACATTTACAATAGCTGAAAGAATTACATTTTGTACAAGCTTTTCCGTCAACTTGATCTTCAGGTATTCTAAAACATTTTTCTTTGCAACAATAAGTTATAAGTGTTAGATTATTTCTTTTGGATGACATGTTGGTTGTAGCTTGTCTTAAACAGAACTGAGCCTCTCAACGTTAAAGTTTCGTATTTATGTAAAGTATTCGAATAAAACTATCGAATAAAATAATCGAATAATACTATCGAATAAAATAATCGAATAATACTATCGATTAAAAGTTCAAGGTCATCCGTTTAAGGTTTTAAAAAAATACAACATATCAGTATATAAAAACATATACTGATATGTTGTTTTTTATCTTTTTATTTAAAACATTTTTTTTTACAATGTTATTTTTGTGCGATGTGCAGAGTTAGTTCCGTAGAGTTGTTTCCGCTCATTCCGTGTGACACCAAATATAATGATCCTGGTTGAATTTCCCGCAGATCTTCATTTTGCAGCAACTGGACGAATCGTTTTGGAAGATATACTTGAAACTTTGGTTCATCACCCGGTGTATATGGTGCATCGGATAAAGATGCGACGACTGCGTCTCCATGCGTTGTATCAATTTTCTTCATTTCATGAACAATATAATGTTTCTGTTCTTTTAATTCTGAACATTTCTTGATAATTAGAGTATTTGATTTTGAATGCAAGTTGAATTGTTCAACTAAACATTGGAGAAACTGTTGTGATGCCATCCTTCACAGGAGATGTTGTCTGTTCGGAGTATGGAGTTAGACTGATACTCGGGGTGTGTTGCCTCTTCGTTTATATAACCTTCGGAACCCCCACTACATTCTTCCGTTTGTTGTTGTAAGTAAGCAGCCAAGTGATACGCGTTTTGTAATGCGCATTGAGATTGGTTGTGTTTCGGATTTATTGTAGAAACACAAATATTTCTAGCATCAAAGTGAAATGTTTTGTCCACTTTTATGTTTAAAACTTCTTTGTTTGTGTACTGTCGTATCCAATTCTTTTTTTCCAATCCTCTGGTATATATGTGTGTAAATTGTTTGCAAAAATGAAACATAATTTTGTGTACATTGTTGTACGGTAGGAAACCTTCATACCAATGGATATGATGAAAATTATTTGTTAGCCATCTGTTTGTTATTTTAGCTTTTGACTTTAGTTCATGGACAGAACACGGTGCTTCAAATAAAAACGGGTATGCTACTTGTGTAAGCAAATCCAAAATTACCAATTCTTTTATGATAAATCTATCATCGTTTCCGCGAAATGCTTGAAATTCAATTACACAAGGTTTTGCTGCCATTTCTTCATCCTGTCTGCTCATCATGGTGTCTGCTGATCAACTGTTTTCCACACCACGGTAGGTTAGATATATATATAAACCAGGCCGTACAGTTGTAGGCGCGTTGGTGTATGTTTAACGTGGGCACCATCCCCAGTAGGCCTACCCCACGGTTTATTCTTTTGTTAAATTACATTGTAGTTTTAACCTAGCAAAGTTTCTTCTTCTGTATTATTGTTGTTGGTGGTTTCTTCTTCTGTACTGTTGTTGTTGTTGTTGTTGGTTTCTTCTTCTGTAGCCTCCGTTGCAACTTCGGTAAAAGGTTCAAAGTTTCTTAACTGCCTCCACATTTCCACTTCGTGAGGTATTCTATTAAAGATGGATGTATCTATTGGTCCGTATTGTAAAGTGCTTTCTGGTTGTTTTTCGCATGCATCTACCAGATATTCCTTAATAACAGAGCTTGAAAATACTAGTTGTTTCATATACCTGGTAATAGGTGATGTTGCATAGTTTAAAATGTAAAATTCTTCACGTGTTAGAAGAATTTTATTTTCAAATTGTGTCGAGTCTCTAATTCTTACTTGTTGTTGACCACGATGTTTAATAATGTCAATTTCATTGTCACAATCCAAAAGTCGAATGTTAGTTTTTCTTCCAAAGAAACTGTTGGCTAAATAACATTCAATAAGATGTAGATGTTTTAAAAAGGAATCCCAAGCATTTTCTGAAAATAAAACCATCTTTGTTCCATGGCTTAGTATTACTGCGGGAGAGTAGTCTAATGATTTTACCAATCCTATCGACACACTTTTACTCATGCAAGATGAAATAGGATAAAAGATGCGAAGGAAAACTTCAGTTAAAATGTTTGGTGGAATATTTTCTTCAAGTTTTCTTTTCTTTCTTACGTTTGTTTTATTATTTTCCAACTTTTTATTTTGTTTTCCAAACTTTAAAAAGTCATCAATTTCCTTTACAATATTTTCTTCAAAATGTTTATCATCATTTTCCAATAAAGGTGCTGTTTCGGAAACGTCTTGTACAACTGATAAAGAACTCATTTTGTTTATAATGCTGTAGACGATGTTACCCATACAACTGTAGACAGTAAACTAAACAATTTTCGTTCCCGCTCCTGCTTTTATAACCGAGTGGTGGGGGTATTTTTTTTTCCTTTTCATTTTACAAAACTGCTTTTACAATTCCTGTTAAAGGTGTATATGTAACAATTTTATCATGTAAAATTAAACAATAAGCAGATGTATCTTTGGGTACATTTTGTTCAAATTCCATTTCTATTTTTATATCTACACTGGAAGATTTTACAGATTCGTTTTGTTTTGAACAATCAACTACAACAATCGGATAGTTAGATTTAAATTGGTTTGGCGTTAATAAAGGTGTGTTTGTTTTTCCATAATATGAATTTTGGAATCTTGCGTACATATCGTACAAAACGCTAAACCTGTCTTTTGTAAAGTTTATGTTGAAGTTGTCGTATGGAAAGAATTGTGAGTTTAGAAACACCTTAAAATTTGTAAGTTTGCAATGATCAAATTCACCAGCATGTTTAGTTATTTCGTTTCTTCTTTTTGTTTGTAATCCAAATATTACATATCTTGCCTTTTCCAAATGAGTAGAAGTTTTTACAGTCCATGTATGACGTTGTGTTTCCGGTAAAACCGGATATTCATGAAACTCCCAACTTCTAAATGGTATTACGATATCACGATCTGATTTTAAAGTTCTTAATAATGAAATTCTATTCTGATCGTTTAACCGTACATGCGGTACTCTCCAAACAATTTTGTCTAATTGCATTTTCCATTCTAAAGTAGCTTCCGTTGTTCCATCAGTTGCTTGAATAATATCTTTGTCGTTTGATGATCTTAACAAAACTAATTCTTGTTTTACGTTTATTATTATTTTTCGGTAATCTTCGGCAAAGCCTAAAAGTAATCTTAAAGGAATGTAAAAGTCAAAATTGCCTGAAGTGTTTGGAGTGATTGTACTGGAATCGGGTGCTACCCATCCTGCGGCGGCCAGCATATTTTTTTCACTCGGTGTTAAAGATGCTAATCCTTTTAATGTACTTGTAATTCCCACCTTTTTTGTTGAATCTACTGTAACTCCGGAAATTTCATATCTTATTTCATCAAACAAATATGCCATGGGGTTATTTATGAACGGAACAGTACTTGCAGTGCTTCCATCTTTTTTTGTTACTCTTCCTTCGATATACAAATAACTTTCACATGGAAGTGTATAAATATCCTGTTGTTGTATGGGAATTCTAATTTCATCATTATTATTTAATTTTGATGAAGCGTAAGGGTTGTGCGTATGATATTCCTTTTCCCATAAGGTTTCGTCGAATGTCGGACCCTGCGCTATATCCAATATTTCCATTATTAATAAGTTTTAATCCAATTTCTTCTAGAAAACTAATGTTATCACTTGTTAATCCTTCTATAGCTGAAGTGCTACTGACTTGTTTACCAGTCAGCTCTTTCTTTTTAAATGATAACCCCATTGTTATACGGTTGATTTTATATGTATTCGTATAGTTATAGGTTCGTCTCTAAAATCAATATGATTTCCGTCTTGATCTAGTATGTTCACCACAATGTCTGAAATAAAACTGGTGTTTAACGGTAGGTACACCAAGTTTTGTGGCTTTTCCACAATTTTAAAACCCGGAGCGACCGTTGGATAGAATGTGTGCAATATATGAGTATTTTCACCATCTCTATAAGAACCATGTATAATATTACATGTAATATCTATACTGTTAACTTTCATTATTGTTACAGTTCTAGCACCTGAATGGTTAATATTAGGTTCTAAAATTTTTGTTGTTTTAGGAAATCCTAATAAACTACCAATTGAATGTTCTTTGCTAAAATCTATATAATATTTAGATTTAATTTCAGCTTTCATAGTATTGTTATTTCCTTTTATTGTTATATTATCTTTTCCCATATGATTTTGTATCGCTTCATTTATATCATCAATTTCATATGCTCCAGTGGGTAAACTAAATACTTGTATATCTGAATATTTGTTTGTATTTTTATCTTTTGTTTTGTAATAATGTATTTTGTCATTAACATTTTCAGTAACGTTGGGAATAGAATTATAAGTTGTTATATCTAATAATGCGGCTTCCCATAATTTATCTTTTTCCAAACGTAACGCAGGGAAAAGAACACTTCGCAAAGTAGATGAAGTTCCAGTTAATGATACTGTATAGGAAGACATCTTAAAGTTGACTAACACTTTTTGTTAAAAAATCTAAACATAAATGTCCACAGATTACCGTATCATCAGGTTGCTCTCTTTTATAATTGTATAGTACATTTTTAGCTGTTTTAAAGTAATATTGTAGTTCTTTTGGTGGTGGAAGATTACCAAAACTATCAAAGTAGTAAATAGTTGATCCTAGTTTCTTATAACATACCCAATGAGTGCCTGATCCTTTACTATTATCTAAATTTACTATTCCGGTTTCATTTTTCCATATTTTAACAGGTAATGCATCTTTCATAAACACTCCTCTAAAAAATGGAATTTTTAAACAAGAAACATAAGTAATTAATTCTTTATCTGTTAATTCTTTATTTGGAATTAGTAATTGTTTTTTTCTGTTTAATACACACGATACGGTCTTAGGTATAATCCTCCTCCTTTTTTTATCATTGACCATATTGTTTGTTTCTTTTTATTTTTACCTGCGGTGGATCGTCGTTTTCTTCTTATATTTCCTCCACGTTTCTTTGCAGGTTTTCTTCTTCTTTTTCCACCTCCTTTCTTCTTTCCACCTCCAAACATCGTTTTACCCTTCATTGCTGCTGATACCGCTAAAGCTGCTGCTTTTTCACCGATACTAGCGTCGCTGGATGTTACTCTTTGCCAAGCTTTTTCAGCAAGTGCTCTATCCGCTATTGATCTATTTTTAGTATCTGCAAACTTTGAATATGCTATATCGTGTTGTTTGCAGGCTTGATCAAGTTTATTTATTCCAAGATCTCCTCTAGCGAGTCTTTTTTTCAATTTTGTTCCAGGACCACAATATTGATAACCTCCTGGTAAATGTAGTTCTACAGGTAATAAATCGATAGCTTTATTAACTATAGCTCCAACCGGCTTAGTAATAAGAGAAAGTGCTGTTGATGCTATTCCTCTTCCTCTCTTTATAACGTGTCGATTATGACTGATGCGTTGAACTTTCAACATGGTCTTTTATAGTGAAAGGAAATGTCGATACTTGTTTATTTTATAAATGCTTTATAATGAATGATGCACTTATCCTTTGACATTGTTTATTTATAAGTATGTTTGTTTATGGGTAAAACATTTTTTTCCAGTTTTGTGGAAGGATTGTATCTTCTTCATCATCATCACCTTTAGAAGTTCTTAAAGTATCATTTTCCTTATTTAAAAAATATTTTTCCATAACATTCTTTTTAACCCAATTTAATTTTTGATCAGATTTTATGGGCTTTATTGTGTTATAAATATCATATAATACTACACTTAAGAGTCTTACAATGTAATTTACATTAACAGCATCAGTAAAATTAATAGGGTCTTTTAAGCTAGTCAATCGCAAGTCTTCACAAAAAAAAGACTGCTTATTTAAATCTTTTCTTAGAAAAAGATTATAGTATATGTGTCCCTTCTGATGCATTTGTGCTACTGTAACTACATCATTGTCTCTTATTCCTTCTGCAACATTGACTAGTGGTTTCCCTTTGCAATCAAAGGCTTGTCGGCCGCCTTCTTGTAATACAGGAACTTGTCCAATTGTTGCTACATCAGTTTCATCCGACCCTTTTTTAACATTAGTAATTATTTTTGCATCAGCATCCCATTTCTTATCTTTTAATTTCATTATTTGACTTATTGTTGCTGCATGTGATTTTGCAGTTCCTTCCTTAACGTTAGTTAACACTTTATTTTTGCAATCAATTGTATTAATATCATGCGTAATACAATGATCTGTAAGATATTGAAGGTTTACAGCATCTTTCATATCTTTAGGGTCTCCAATATCATGTATTACAAAGTTGTAAAAGGAAAATTTATCTGTTTTTTCAGGGATGACTGAATGTAAATACTTTTTTGTAACTGAATCTTGATCATTAATAGGATCTGCTATATTGGCTATTCTAAGATCTTTTGCATCATATACTTTATTATTACTCCTAGGATCATATCGTAAGGTTTGGTTTATGTACCACATTAAATATTCTTTATTTACCGAATCATTCTTATCTATTGGTTTTGGAAGATTTACAATTCTATAAAAATTAGCGTTATACACTTCATTTTGAAGCTTTAAGCTAGGTAATGTTTCACTTCTTAAAGTTTTAAAATTTACCGCATCATTTTCATCTTTTGGATCATTTACAAACTTTAAACGTTTGTTATTTATATCATAATCTCCATCGGATGTTAGTGGTAAACCACCTCTTTTTCCATAAGATCCTGATTTGCTTCCAGTTTCGGAATACCGTCCAAACTTATCCACACTCATGGTTATACTGAATATTTAATCAGTTATACTTGTATTATATATACTCATATTTTTTATGCAATTACTCCTCGATTTCGCAGTTCGCCGACCAAAGCTACCCATTCATTTTCTAAACCACTATGTCCGGCTTGTTTAGCTTCATATATCAACTTCATTCTGTCAACCAATTTGTTTATATCGTTGTAGTATATTATATTAGTATCATACAAGTTTTTTAATAATCCTTTTCCTGATAAACTTGATTGATTTGTTTTTCTTCTTTTATGTAAAATATTTATTTCAGCAGAAGATAATGATTTTCTTTTTATGGGTTCCCTTCTTTTTGGTGGGAAAAGTTTAGCAATAATAGTTTTATATTTTTCTGATGCATTTCTATGAACATTAAAATTTTTAGAATAATTTTTCTTATGCGCATTTGTATCCTCCAATATTTGTTTAAAAATGTTTAAATCCTTTTTAGTATATTTATTAGGTTTCGGCTTAAAAATAAGTTCAAACAATCCTTTTGTACCCTTGTATTGTTTATTATTTATAATAATATTGTCATGTTCGTCTACATCAAGTTTGCTATCTCCAATCATTAGCCCATTTTCTTCTATTCTAGCACCAAAAGTATGATATTTTCGAGTTGGTTGTGCAGAATGTAACATTTTTAATACAAATTGTCTTGCAAGCGGCCCTTTATACGCGATATCCGAGCCCAATTTGCTCAAGTTGGATGGATTAATAGGCTCTTCTTCTTCTTGTTGTTCTTCGCTTGTAGAAAGACCTTCTTTTTCTGTTAAAACATCCGTTTCTTCACCTAGTTCGCTTTCTTCTTCAGTTGTTTCTCCTTGTTGTGTAAAACTTGTATCACTTTCATATTCTTCTTTTTGTTCAAATTTTGAAATGGGTAAAATAGCATCTCCGGAAAAATTAAATGTTGAATGTTTAACATTTTGTCCTAATTGTTTTAATGGCTCAGTAATAGGTTTAAATGTTGATTCCAGAAATTTCTCTCTTTCACTTATTCCTAATCTTAACGCTCTGTTTTTATGTCTAATAGAATCACTAAGTGATTTTATTTCTTTTAATAGCTTTTCCTGATTAACCATGTTTACACCATGAAGACTTGTACGATAATGTTGTTAATTAATGTATTAAAACAAATTTATCAAAACCTATGCGGTAACGACCATCTGTTATAGCTTTATCTTTCATAATTACCAAAAATCCATATTTTTCCGCCCAAGCTTTTCCACAAAGCTCTTTGAATTTATCAAATGACATATCAGCATTTACATGATCGTTGTATATATGTTTTAGGTTTGTATCGTCTTGTTTGAATAAAACTAAAATATTTGCATTGTCTCTAATTAGTTGTTTTGGAATTTTGCTATATGTTTGTCCGATATATATGCTATCAATATTATTATGTCTTCCCATGGCAAAATAGTTTCTAATAGTATCATGATTTTCACTAGATACATCATCAAATACAAATACAGAATACGGCTTAGCCTGGTCTGGTTGCATAACACTGTCACTAGCATTAAATTTGTAATAGTTAACATCGGGCACATCAGTCAGGATCTTTTCCAACAATTGATACTTTGGTTGATGTAAGGACTTTGAAAAAATATATAGGTTATTAAATCGCAATCCTTTTGTGTTTGTAATTAAGTTAAACACAACGTTAGTTTTGCCACAGTTTGAAGGACCGCTGACTATACATCGTACAGTGTTTGGAAATAAACTGCCGTGTTTACCATTGTTGATTTTAACGTTATCTACGGTTAAATCATCAATGTTATTAATATTAAATTTATCTTTATGGTGAACAATCTCCATCTTATTCAAAGGCAGAAGAGTAAATAAGTTGATTTAAAACTAAATCAAATCTTTTATAGGTATCCACGAGTCTTCAGTTTTATCAAACCCCAACCAACGTACTTTAACTTGGTCTTTTTTCCTTTGCAACACCTTTTCAACAAGATAAACATCGCCTACTGTTGACTTTAACAATTCATGTCCGTAAAAACCGCCTTGTAACAAATTTCCTTTGTTATCTTTTAAAATATAAGTTTCCGGTACAGTAGGTTGTACTTTATACACTGTAAAAACTTCGTTTGTCCAATTGGGCAGGTATTTTTTAGTAAACACTCCTTTGTATTTACTAATTCGAACTTTATCATTAACATTAAATTTTCTTGGTTTTCTTTGTTCCGCTTTTGGCTGTGTATTCTTTTTAATTCGTTGTAAAACTAGTTTAGCGTTTTTCTTATTCACTTTGTTAGGTGCCATACCGATAGTTCTATGAAACTTGTTGTTGTAATCGCTTATTAATTTTGGTAAGATATCAACCCATACGTAAGAACCTCTTTTCGAAAACATTTTATACATTGCACCTTTTAAGGTTCTATTAAATCTTTCAATTATAGCTGCCTTTTTCTCAGAATTTGTGGAATAATGATTTATGTTATATTTTTTCATTAACAAGGCAAAATGTTTATTAAAAAATTCTTTCCCATCATCAGTTTGTAAATGTTTAATTTTATTTTTATCTCTTTTTATAGCTACTTCCATAGCTTTTGTTATGCTGTTACCAGTTTTGTCTTTTAATGGCAAAGCATCAGCAACTTTAGTAAAACAATTAATAATCGTAAGTATGTATTTGAATCCTTTATTTATTTTACTATGCGGTTGCATTTCAATTAAATCTGCTTGATATAAATCATTTATTCCTTTTACAACAGTATTTCGTCGTGGAAACTTTATTCTTGCAGGTTTATGAAGTTCATTAACAATCTTTTCCTTTAAGTCTGTCATGATGATTTTACTAACAAAGTCAAGTTAGTATTGAGTGTTTCTTTTTCTGCATCCGCTTTTATAGTTCAAGGTCATTTCAACATATTTTAAAAAAAGGGGAAATCACAGCGAGCATGCTGTGATTTCCCCTTTTTTTCTTTTTTTCTTTTTTCTTTTTTTATTTTTTTTTTATTTTTTTCTTTTTTTCTTTTTCTTTTTACTCATTGATAGGATTGAGAGAGTAGTGGCCGAATGGTAGAGTGTGAATTTTGTCTGGAAGAATGTGTCGTTTGTCATCATTGGAGCAGAGTGCTTTTTTCACTTCTGTTACGCTGTACAGTTGATGGTTGAAACTTCTGATGGTGTTGAATTTTGCAGTTATAGTCGTTTCTTCAAATAAGCATTGCTTGTAGTGTTCAAAATTTACATTCTTCTTAAGATACAAACTTTTTACTCCCTTAGCTTTTTTAATAATATTGTTTTCTTCTTTATCCAATTGTAGTGAATACAATTTTGACATTAGTGCAATAAGTTCTTTCAGTAAAATTCCATTTGCTTCGTCTTTAAATTTTCCAAGTTTCTTTTTGTTCCGATCATTGTCATAATTTAAATGATCTTTTGGATAGTCACTAAAATCAAATTCATTTTTGTGAACAAATGTTCGAAGATCCAAATACATATCTTCAGTAAGAATCCAGTAGATGAAAGCGTCCGTGTCCATGTAGGCGATTCCGATGTTATCTCTACCGTAGAAGGCGACCATTTTGTTGTAGTGGAAATCGTACATGTGGGTTTTGGAAATATCCAAGATTGACATTCCAACGTACAACGGACGATCCATTTTCACGCTTGTCTTCTTCATAGATACTGCCACAAGGTTTTCATTGATGATAACGGATGTTTCAAAGTTTGGTTTTTGTACAAGTTTTTCTAGTTTTATAGGATCTGTAATTAATTTAACATTTTTGTGTTTTCTTTTGTTTTCCAATGTTTTTCCAAATATCGCATTATTCATTAATTTAAAAAAAGTCCTTTTGAAATGTTGATGTTGCAGCTGCTCTTCTTCTGGTGTTTGAATCAATGTACGGTTTTAACCAGCAAGATTGGGAAAATTTTAAAACTCTATGAATTTTGGTTATACGTAAACCCAATTGGAGTGCTTGTTGAACAACCCAAAAGTGAGCTACGTATCTTTGTTTATTTTCAAGAGTCATCATTAATTTTGGATGTTTGCCAATTGGTGAAACTTCTGTTTTTGCAAGGAGCGGAAGATCGTAATGAAAATCATGCAAGTGTTCTGGATATTCAAAGTCACAGTCCAATATGTATCCGGTGTCTCCGTCTTTTGAAATTTGCGAAATATCACCAATAGAGTCTGGATTAACCCATTCAAAGTTTCCAAAAGGAAGTGGATTAGACATGGCCCATCCGTATAAATTGTTGGCATCGAAATATCCCAAGAACACTGATGGTTTTTCTTTATCGTAGTTTGGAAGATATTTGTTGTTAGCTTTAACATGTCTAGTAACACTTTGGGTCAATCCACCTCTAACGCCCGATTCGATCATCAACACCATGTCAATATCTGTTAATAATTGAAGGTTGCACTTTGTTTCTTTTAGCATAGCTTGCCAAGCTAGTCCTGGAGAAGTATAAGAATGAAGAGGGTCTAATCCGTAAGCTTCAAAGCAGGTGTTTCTAAATTCTTCCATCACATCGCAGAGAAGGGTCACATCAAGTTTTACATAAAAGTCAGAATAATCTCCCAGAGTGTTCATTTCCAATTCGTCCCAAACTCTGCATGCGTGTTGATAGTCTTCAGGTGAAATGTCCAAATCGGTAAGTTTACTTTTGAAAGCTTCTGGTGGAGGAAGTGACGTTTCTTGAAATTTATGTAGTCCATCGATGTAATCATACGGGAAAACTCCTTTCCGAAGAACCAAATCCATTTTTTCTGCAGGTACAATTTTGCTTGTTTCTATTAAATTTTGTCTTCTTAAATTTTCAGAAAGTTTCATAAGACTGGAAGGCATAAATCGAAAAGAATCAACAAATCTAAGTTTAATTTTGCCCACCTTTTTTGAAAAGCTTATAAATTTTTCCATAGTTTGTGCTATAACGTCTATTTCACCGTTGTCTCTTGCTAATTCGGGAATGATAAAATGTCCATCGTATCCGCTAAGATTGTGAAAAACCACGGGAATAAAAGATGGTAGTTTGTAGTTGATGTTACATCCGTTGCAAGCTGCACCTCTGTAGGCTCCTGTCAGATGGTCATGGTCGCGAACTTTAACTTTAGTTTCTGTAAATTGATTGTTACACAAATAGCATGTTGTTGTCGAATCATAAAGATAAATTTCTTCCGGTGTCATAGGTGACATAGGAACCACATTGCTATACATTGCTTCCACTTTCCCAGCGATGTCGTATAAATCATCAACAAAGTATCGAGCTGCTTCTTCTCCACGATAAATCTTTGGTGTAGATGTCAAACCATATTCTTGAAGATGTTCTTCAGGCAGAGTGGATTTTACTATTAAACAGTAGCTGTTTGGTTTGTGAAGTTGATACTTTGTTCTGCTTGTAATTTCCTCTCCTTCTTCTTGTTCAAGTGGAAGCAATGAAGATTCAAAATCTGCATACACTACAACGGGAATTCTGTATTGTTGGATAACTTTATCAAATTTTACTTGTGATCTGCTAGGATGTGGTAATTTAATTCTTACTTCATAGTTTCCATTGCATAATTTTTGATGTTCCATCAACCATTCTGAACCACCTCTTCTTAATGGTTTGTTTACAAAACAAAAACATCTTTTACAAGTGGTTTTTTCTACTTTATGTTTTGATAACTGTTTGCAAACTAGAGCTTCGAAATCTTTAATATATACATAATGTGAAATATCACCTTTTGTTATTAATAATAAATCGGTATGATCTCTGCGTTCGGTGGGTGTTATACGTAAGGGATAGACATTGTTGGATGAATCTAAGCCAAAGATGTTTACAGATGCAAAAGGATTTTTCTTTTCAAATTTTGATATGTCTTGAATTGAAACAGGATAAGTCATGCCTTGAAAGTTATACATATATGAAACCTCATCGTATGCTCTACTCGGTCGTTCCACATGATCCTCTACATATTTTGCAAGCATTGCATACTTGAAACATTCAGCATTTTCATTTTGTACATTAACACAAGATTTGGTTACTCGAATCTTCCTTGGCAAAGCAATATAACTACTACCTCTCATTCCATATCCATGTTTATGAACTCTCACATCTAAGCTTGTTATACTTAACAAACTCCATCCAGAACCTCTTCCTTCATGTTCTTGTAATTTTGTTAAAAGTTCTTCAAAACAATCATCCACAATTGAGCTTATATCCGATGCAAACATGATGGTTTTGTTTTTAGTTAAAAATCCTCTTGGTGATGTTTCATTCTGAACATTTGTAAATACAGTATCTAATAATATTCCAAACTTTATAAAATTTAATCTTCTTAGTTCATTCTTCAATGTTTCTGTTACTAATGTTTTTGCTTTCAATATAAATTGTGCTAGTTGCAATTGAGCATTGTCAATCTTAAAATGAGTTACTACACTGCCTGGTAAAGCTCGGGCGTATAATTCCACATCCAAAGATGGTCCGGGTGCGTATTGAATAACACTTGGTCTTGAATTTAGTTGTTGTTGATGGGTAGCCAGCATTTGATCTAATTCTTCTAAATCTTCTTCTTCTGCATTGTTTCTTGTTTCGTTGTTATGGTACACTTCTTTGTGTATTTGTAGTAAGTTTTCATTTTCAAAAGATTCTTCACAACTGATGCAGTAATACATGACGTAGGTGTGCTCTCCACAAAAGTTGCAGTAATAATAAGAACCACTCTTAAACTACCCCTATTTATAGACTACCCCCACCACTTTTTTCTGTATTAAACACAAAAAGTGTTAATAACAGTTAAATTTCTTATATTTCAAAACTCCTAAGTGTCAAGGTCAAATAATGCAAGTTTAAAAAAACATCTAAGTGTCAAATAATGCAGGTATTAAAAAAATCTAAGTGTCAAGGTCAAATAATGAAAGTTTTAGAACAAATCTAAGTCTCAAGGTCAAATAATGGAAGTTTTAAAAAGATTCTAAGTCTCAAGGTCAAATAATGGAAGTTTTAAAAAAATCTAAGTGCCAACGTCAAATAATTTAAGTTCAAAATAATACATATATTATGCGTCGTAAGTGTGATCATCATTGCTGTTGTTTAAATATGTTATTTCCAAATCGTTATCGCTTTCATCTTCCTCCATGTCCGATGCCGGAAACAAACGTCGCCGAACAAGAGCATGTATATATTGTACTGGATCATAGTTAATTGTTACAACATGTGTTAACGGTGTTTCTTCGCCTATTGCTACTGGTACTTCCAAAATATTTTCTTCATCACTTGTAGCATCAGACGTAGCATCGGATGTAGCATCGGATGTAGCATCGGATGTAGCATCAGATGTATCTTCTACTGGAATCAAACTATTTTCAAAAATACTTTCGTCATCCGTTAAGTCTTCTGGTTCAACTATTTTATATATTTTTTCACAAATTGTACATCCAAAAGGAAAATTGTTGTCTGTTGGAGGCATTATAAAAGAAACTTGATATTGTAAAAATAAATGTTGAAGCAGATGTTTGAAAATTTTTCTAAGTCCAAAAGTATTAATTATTAGGAAGTTTTACAAGTCCAATGTAAAGTAAAAATAAAGAAAGAAGTGTTGTTGCCTGTTTAAACAGTTGCAAAAGAATGATAGGTTTGAAAATTTTTCAAAGTCCTAAAATATTAAATATTGAGAAGTTTTAACACTTAAAATATTTACAAATCCAATGTAAAGTAAAGAAAGAAATGTTGTTGCCTGTTGGAACAATGGCAAAAGAATGATGGAAACCAAACCCGCAGTAAGGGTCCTGTGGTTTGGGAGGGGGTAAGCGAGGAGGGGGGATGACCTCAAGCCGAGTTGGGGTCCGGGATCTGCGCGTGTGGTTCGGCATCAGTTGCTCGCTAGACAGTGAGGTGGTAACATGTTCAGAAGGCGCCCTGAACATTTTATCATTTTTGCTGTTTGGTGAAAATATCTTGGTGTTATTTGTATAATAACATCTTGACGTAGGACTGATTAATTTTAAGGCATGGTAGTTGTTTGTGCTTGTAGATACCCTAGGGTTTGTAGTTTGTTTTTAATTTGCTGGTTTGGTAGTTAGTATTATTTTAAAATCTTTCTTTTACTTACAATATATTTCTGCCTGGAATGTTTAAATTTAAAGTAAAATTTTTGTTTTTAGGAATGTTATATGATATGTTTTTAATACCTTTCTATTCCAATTTCCTTTTT
Organism: Flexamia atlantica; assembly: GCA_035578135.1. Lineage (NCBI taxonomy): Eukaryota > Metazoa > Arthropoda > Insecta > Hemiptera > Cicadellidae > Flexamia > Flexamia atlantica. Next base: position 4,362 of record JAQJVK010000534.1, on the reverse strand, counting down.
CCAACAAGCTTGTTGAGGGCATTCCCTCTCTTGTCTTGTACTCCTTTTTAGTTAGGGACACCTTTCAATTCCAATTTCCTTTCCTTTTTTCCTTCCATCTTTTGCATGGTAAAACCAATAATGGTAAAACCGGCTACCGCTTTTGTAGTGATTACGCTCACCAAAGCGGGTCACTTACAACCTCTATACGTGCTGGATGGGTAGTTCGCCTACCTCCGGAGTTTCGCTAGACCTCAGTTGTTCTGCGTCGCTAATGGCGAGACACTGGCTCCTTTAGTGTTAGGAAATAAAAAACATATTTGTATAACATTTTTTCCTAAATTTAATTAAGCAACTTGCTATTTCAAAATAACATTTTTTGTTTTAGCTTAGCGTTGTACGCTTATGGTGAGGTGTGTGAGTTCGCTTACGTGATGATCACACTGTAATCATGATGTGCAGCGCTGGGCTGTCTAGCTATTTTTTTTTAAACTAAATTTTATTTCTTTATTTTTTTATTTTTTATTAATTCTTAAACTCTAGGCAGATTGTATTGTAAATTAGCTTTTCTTCTTTTAGGTTTCCGGGGGTGTACGGTTCTGTAAAACCGTACACCCCCATTTTCTTTTTAGTTATCGAATGACCTTGACCTAGTTATTTTCAAGGTCAACAAAAAGACTTAGCGAAAATTTCTAAGTCTCAAGGTCATTTATATATAGGCAGATTTAGCTTTTCTTCTGTTATGTTTCTGAGGTGTACGGTTCTGTAAAACCGTACACCTCCATTTTCTTTTTAAATATTGAATGACCTTGACCTATTTATTTTCAAGGTCAATAGCAGTTAGCGAAAATTTATAAGTGTAAAAAGTAGGTCAAGGTCACCAAAAAATACCCTATGAACGGGGGAATAGACCGCTAAGTAATTCTTTTAGAATTACAAAGTGGTCTATTCCCCCGCTCCTATTTTTTTTTTATTTCATTTTTACACTAACCTCTCAGTTTTAACAAAATGAGGTATTTGTTGTGCGCACTGCATAATGTTTGATTTACACAACACATCTTTTACCCTTTTTTAATAATATACGAACATTGTTCTTTTTAGGACTAGATTGTAAAAAGTAAAAAGTCATTTTGTTATCTCGCTTTTATAAGAAATTAACCCTCCATTGTAAATTTTGAAAATAGGTCAAGGTCATTCAAAGATACCCTATGAGCGGGGGAATAGACCGCTAAGTAATTCTTTTGGAATTACAAAGTGGTCTATTCCCCCGCTCCATTTTTTTTGTCTTTTTTTTTGTCTTTTGTTTAATTTGACCATTTAACTTTATCAGATGGAGATTTTCTTACTAAATAATAATGAACATTACTGATATTTGGAATTTGAAGATTTACTGGTAATTTGAGCAAGTAGAGTTCATCACAACATCTAAGAACAACATCCCTGTTACTGATCTTTTTTACAAAAACATATTTGTGGTTTAATTTCAATCTGTTGATTTTAATTCTTTTATAGTTTTCAATTTTTTCTGGCAATTCACTTTTGGAAGGTTCAATTTTGACTTTTTTAGAAGGTTGAATTTTGACTTTTTCGGAAGGTTCACGTTTGTTATGCAAATTACACAATTTTTCACCTACACTACACAACTTCACACACCTTTCACCTTTGTTCGCTCCTTTTTTTAAAATATGAGCACATTGTTCTTTCTTAAAACAGGATTTTCTTAATTTTTGAAGTTTTTGAAGTTTTTCAGAAATTTTCTTAGGAGATTTTTTTGGTGAAGATTTTTTTTGGAGAAGGAGATTTTTTCGGTGAAGATTTTTTTGGAGAAGGAGATTTTTGTTTCACAATAGAAACAACAGATGATGATGATGATGATGTTCTTGATGACGAGGAAGAAGACCTGGACGAAGACGAAGTGCCTGCCATAGCGCTGGATCCTAAGAAAGTAAAGATTACTCTGTTTACCCTGCCTTTATAACAGCTCCCCACCCATTTACCCCCTCTACTTTTCGACGTCAAAAAAATATTCATCCAAGCTTTCTAACACTGGCAAGGAAACAGTTTCAAAAGGTTGATACAAAATTTCATAAATGTCTTGGTTTAAATTATGCGAAGTTTGAAGATATTCTTCTATTTCCTGTACAAATTTCTGTTCGAATTGTTGGAATTCTTCTATATCCTGTAAAAATGTCTGTTCGGATTGTTCAAATTCTTGTTGTTCTAAGTTAAATGTTGGTGATTTCAAGTCTTCTTCCAATTTTTTAATGTAATCTATTGCATTTTGAACTATAGATTTTCTGTTAATTTTTTTTTGTTTTTGACTTTCCGGTACAACTAATTTTAATTTTTCAAAAGCTTTTCTTAATCTGTGTTGTCTTCTTTGTTCCCTTCGGTTTCTACTTAATCTTTGATCAATCGGGTATTTTTGGAAAGATTCCATAACGTTTTGTTGATTCAAAATGTAGCAAACTATTAATTCTATCCGCTCAATATATAGTGGAAACCCGGGGGAGGGGGAATCACCTTCGCCATCAAGGTGATTGGTACGTATTTAAAGCTTTGAGGTTTGCATAGCCAGACCATAACTATGAGCTCCTTGTACGAGTTGTGTTTGCAGCGTATCTGCTCAGACAACCCTATGCTTCGGCAAATTAGGGAGGTGTCAGAGCCGCTGCCGCAAATCTTGCAAGGCGAGCTCATTTATGAGCACAAAAAACGGTGTGTTTCTAAAACTAAAATTTGGTGGGAAATGCCAAATGCTGGCAAAAAAATATGCGGCCTATGTCACATGGTACGTTTTCATTAACTGAATTGTTTTTTCTATTTACAATATATTATTTTATTAATTTTCTTTAAATTAATATTTTTTTTAGCGGCTTCCTGGTGCGAATCCGGATCGGATCAAGAACTGTACAGATACCTGAAACATGCATCTGAAAATGTAGGATACAAATTGAAGACGCCAATAACGCAAGAATATTGTCATCTTTGTGGTTGGTTTCCTCTGGAGCAATATGATATTAAATGTATGTGTTTATAAACACATATCAATAGAAGAAATTAAATAGGAGCGGGGAACAGAGCAGCTTGTGGTTTAACCACTTACTGCTCTGTTCCCCGTTCATAGGGTATGTTCAGATGACCTTGACCTAGTTATTTTGAAGGTTTATTGTAACTTAACAAAAATTTTCTAAGTCCATAACGAGGTCAAGGTCATTTAAATCTTAGCGGAAGAATGAAAAGAATAGCTACCAACATGCATTGTTGGTATCTATTCTTTTCTTTCCTCCTAGAAAACCCCCTTAGTCCGTGTCAACTTTGATGTAAAGTTTTGTACAAAATTGTACATAATAAAGGACCCATGATTCAAGTCCTTCGTAATCCATAGAATCCGAAGTGCAACAGATTTTTGTACCGTCTGCTTTAACAGCTTCAAGTACTCCACTGATGCAATTCAGATTGCTATGATACGTTTTTATGTACCATAGTACTCTTTTGGCTTCAACAAAGTTGTGCACAGCACCAAAGATCATGAGGGATTCCATGGCAAATATAACCACAAGACTGCAGCACACCTTATATATACTGTCGGTCCAAGGCGGCGGCCTCCTATGGCGACCTGGTTAACCCAATGGAGGGCGTTGTCCTTTGCCATCAAGGTGATTGGTACGTATTTAAGGCTGTGAGGTGAGCATAGTCAGCCCATAACAATGAGCTCCTTGTACGAGTTATGTTTGCAGCGGATCTGCTCAGACAACCCTATGCTTCGGCAAATTAGGGAGGTGTCAGAGCCGCTGCCGCAAATCTTGCAAAGCGAGCTCATTACTGAGCACAAGAAACGTTGTATATTTAAAACCAAAATTTGGTTTCAATTGGCAGATGGCGAGAAAATATGTGCCCTATGTGACTGGGTACGTTTTCATTAACAGTATTGTTCTTTTCTATTTACAATATATTATTTTATTAAATATCATTAAACTATTTTTTTTTTTTTTTAGGCTCTTCCTTCAGCCGAAGAGGGAGAACCGTTGCATAGGCAAATGATATACCGATTTGGAATCATAGGATACAAACTGGAAACACCAAGACCGCAAGAATTGTGCCAGCTGTGTGGATTCTTCCCATTTGCTAAATATCAAGTTAAATGTATGTGTTTATAAACATATATTATATGTTTATAAAGACATATCAATAAAAGAAATTAAATAGGGACGGGGAACAGAGCAGTTTGTGGTTTTAACCACTTACTGCTCTGTTCCCCGTTCATAGGGTATCTTCAGATGACCTTGACCCACTTTTTAAGAACTCTATGGTGGGGGGAAATGCATATATATAAAACCGTGGATTAAGTAAAAGACAACATTTCCCTCATCAGCATGGAAA
>JAQJVK010000533.1:0-20164 GCA_035578135.1 Flexamia atlantica | reverse complement strand
ATAGAGAGAGATTGTTACTCTTTTCCTGATAACAAACATAATAGTTGTTACTGGTACTGAAACACTGCAATATACGGAATGAAGGCTAAATTTAAAGATGTGTTAAAATGTTTAAGTTTAAATAATACAAATATTTGGTTTCGACGGGTGTTCTATTATTTAAATTCTACATAGAAAAAATTGAAGACATTCCAAGTCGACGAAATCGTACTACATTTTACGATAACGTAGAACAGAACTATATCTAAGCGCGGTAAAACCATTGATTATCCTCTTATCCCACAGGTGTCTTGTCAATGGTAAAACTGAACCAGAGAACCACACGATCAATAACCTGCTGATTCTTTTATCTAATTTGGGCACGTACTGTATTACCGGCGCCGCTATGAAGTGAAAACAGCGAGAACCTAAATGTAAAAACATTGTTTTAAGTACAATTAGCGCATGAAAGAATCATACGATTGAAGTATTTTCAGGCTTAAAACATCAACTTTGCTTGTAAAGAATATTTATCTATAAAAGTTATTTATTATTATTATTTATACCGGTAAGAAACACATTAGCAGTTATGAAAGCTGCATTAACCAGCAACTTAAAAGAACATGTCAGGAGGGTTTTAACGAGGCAAATATCAAAGATTTTTTAGCGTTAGATGCATTTATATGTTAAGAACTAATTATGTTATTGGTGATTTGTAACATATATGCTGTACAGACGATGTGAACCAAATTTCAGCCCTGTACGTTTAATATAAAGCCAACTGGAGCTGGAAAACCAAAGGAAAATCTTCGAAAATTTAAATTTCTAGAGCAATCTAAGGGTGAAGGAGACGAGATAGGGCAAAAAGTCACTGGACCAAAGTTGTAGATCTTGAAAAATCCGTGGCACATGGTGCAGCCCGTTTCTCGATAGGACCATCCGTTCGACCACTAGAGCTCAAAATAACATTTCTTTAAAAAAAGCTTTTTTAGCGATTTTTTAATAATTTTTTTGAGAGGGTTAAAATAAAAAATGTCGACTTTTGATAATTTTTCCTGTACATTGACCATCCAAGGAAAATTCGTGCAAAATTTCAAGTCTCTAGCTCATCGGGAAGTATGGTTTGAATTTGTATCTATTAATCAGTGAGTCAGTTACACATCGGATTGTATATTACTCGCTTCGCTCGCTGGGGGCTCCGCCCCCAGGCCCCGTTTGTCTTCCCTGCAGTTGAACAATACCCAATATTGAAGGACCCCAATAGGGCGTTAATTGCCAGTGTTGAGATAATTTTAAGCTGGAGATTTTGTGTACGTACGTCAAAGAAAACTGATGAAGAACTTATGAATTTTCAACGGATATTGTAAGGGTTGGTGAAAATTATGTGTATGAAGGTATATATATATATATATATATATATATATATATATATTCGAATGTTATTAATGAGAATTAGTTAAGTTGGATGTGAGAAGAGAGCCTATGTATGTGTTTTACTTAGTGCTGTCGGTGATTAAAGATTTTGATTATGTTTTTATTGGGATGAATTTTGAGGAATGCAGATGGGTTTTTTAAATTACTTTTGAAATATATTGTTTAGATGAAATGATTTAAAAAAGTTGGATTTCAATAACGAATAACTTTTGTATTAAGGAAGAATTCATGCAATTTTATTTCCTTGTCAGTTTACCTAGCAATAGTTTACAGTAGGCGTATCCAGTTCCGCCAAACGAGGAGGTCATGAAACGTAGAAACCATGTATTTACAACAATATAAAAACAAAATAGATATCAAATAATTGGGGAGTTTGTTTTAAGGCAGGCCCCCTTGCCTCTGCCTGTGAAAAGGTTAAAAATCAGATCTATTTACACCAACGAAAAAACAAATTATGGGTTGCTTGACGAAGCAGGCTCCCTCCCTTACCTCTGCCGTAAACAATTAAAACAAACATTAACATAATTTTAAACAACTATGTACAACACCGGGGACTTTTTTTAAGCAGACCCCCTATCGTACTGCGTGAATAGTCTAATTACAACGAGGAGTTTTCATCATCTCGCCGATCCCCTAGCCTACTGAGGACGTATTTATCAGTATTAAAGAAGGAGGTCGTTAAAGACTATGTTCTTCACATGGGCGACACCGAAATTGCGCCGTAACTCAAAATCTTGTCCCAGGGGTAGACCGAAATTGCGCCGTGACTCTAAATCTTGTCCCAGGGGTAGACCGATATTGCGCCGCAGCCCTTCCTAGAATCACATGAGGGAGGCAAGCACTGACTCCTCGCTTCGCCTTCGAAGTTGGAACACAGAAATTCCTTAAAATCCTTCGTTATCGCCCCTTTGAGGGAAGTGGCGAGTGAGCAACGGAGTCAGGCTAAATTTGAAAATTCATACAGATGGTTTACTTTAATGGCTGATATGGAGGTGTTATACAAGAATTCAAGATTGGTTCTTCGGACAAAAATACTTCTACTGGTATCTTCTTTACGCCTGCCAAGTGGATATAAACTGTATAAAAAAGTGCAAGGTTTTTACGTTAACCCAACGTACCAACACTTGATTTCACTAGATTAACCGCCGGACTGTTTGATTTCTATTTCCGGTAACTAATTAATTTATCAACTATATCGTTCGATTTATTTTATATGGTGCTGGAATATAGCAAGTCATAACATTTTTTCTGAAGGGCTATTTTTGTATTGATATCATTGATTTATAATTTTTGTAATGAAGATCGCAAACTGTCGCTTAGGTGTCTTATGCAAAACTAACAAATCATTTTCGGAGTACAAATATTTTGTGGTTCGTCAACTGGTCAGGCGGGGCGGGGAGCGAGGGTAACATTCCTAAATCATTGCGTGGTGTTGCAGTCTACAGGTACCTGCCACCCTCACGACGCAATATCGGTTAGGGATTAGTGAACCTTTCAGGCTCCACTCCGGCTAGTTATATTATTCCTGATTTGTAACATATATGCTTTAGATATCATATATGCCATATTTCAGCCCTCTACGTATAACATTAAATCATCTGGAGCTGAAAACCTGGAGGAAATGTTAAAATTCAACGAAAGTTTAACTTTTGAGTGCTATTTTAGGGGTTGAAACAGGGTGAATTCTGCGCATGTCCCCTGATAACCCTAAAGGATCAAACTTACTATTTCATTGTGAAATTTGAGGTCTATAAGCTAAAAATAAATATTGAAGAATCATCAAAACCCAAAATAAACTGAAAAATGTATATGAATATTAACTTTAGAGGTCATTTTGGGGGTAAAGGAGTTGAGATAAGGCAAAATATGTAATGACTAAAATTGTAGTAAAATTAATTTCAACTAAGGAAACAACCTTTATTTTTGAACAGAACCTTTATTTTAGCCACCAGAGGCAAAAATCAAACAGTACTTTTATTGAAATTCAAGTTTTCCCTCATTTCAACCCCTTTTAGGAGGTAAGGGAGGTTGAAATTGTTTGTTTTGGGCATTGTATATTTAGTATAACCACCCAATAAATATTCCTGCAAACTTATAGGGGCCCAGGTAGTATACCAAGTCAACTCTTGCCGGAAAACCTAGGGAAGATCTATGTAAATTGAAAAATCTAGTTCAATCTAAGGGTGAAGGAGACGAGATAGGACAAAAAGTCATAGGACCAAAGTTGTAGATCATGAAAAATCCGTGACACGTGGTGCAGTCCGATTTTCAATAGGACCTCTGGTTAAGCTGCTATAGCCCAAAAACGAAAAGTACTTTTTTCTAACTTCAAATTTTGCCCCCTTTTCCCCCCTTTGGGGGGGTCGGGGGTGGAAATGTTTAGTTTTGACAATTTTTCCTGGGGTTTGACCACCAAAGGAATATTCGTGCCAAATTTCATGTTTCTAGCTAATCGGGAAGTATGGTTTGAATTTGTATACGTGAGTGAGTTACACATGCGGTTGTATATATATATAGACTCGCCTTCGGCTCGCTGGGGGCTCCGCCCCCAGGCCCCCTACTGTGAGTTCCTTGGATTGGAATGTTAATATTAAAAAGTCACATAGAAATATTAATTTATTTGTTCACGTACAAAGTCGCCATACGTGGTATCTCCGGTTATATTCAGGGGGGGTTTGGTTATAAAAATCTAGACAAAATTAATTAAACAGTTTACAACTACTCTCTACAGGATATTAGTAGTTTTGGGACGTAGTTGGTTTTTGGGGGTTTTATGTAGGAGGTCAGTTGGCTTATATTATAAGGGGCAAGTGTTTGTAAGACATGAAGGTTAGGGATAAATGAAGGAGTTGTAATGAAAGGAGTTGTAATTTGTGTAATGAAAAGTCACAATATGAATTAAGCCTTTACAAATCCTAGCAACATTTATCGTTTGGTGGGCAGTTAGTGGGGGGGGGGGGGGAGTTTTTAGTGGAGGGATGATTTATGATGGAGGAGTTGGGCTATTTTTTGTTGGGAAAGGGTAAGAGGGTCTCGGGTTGAGGTAAACGTATTTCATAAAAAAATACAGGTGAAAATTAATTTAACTGTTTACAAATTGTCAACACAAGGTATTTTGGGTTTGTTTAAAGGGTAGATAGATATTGGTGGTAGGGTTTTTTTGGATTTGGGGGACAATAATTTGAAAGGAGAGAGGGTTGGTGGGCTCAAGGCGTAAGCCAAATTATTTATTTAAAAATAATATTGCCAAACATATGAAAATTGCTTAATTTGTTACGTTTATTGGTCGGTTTCGGGATTGAAAGAGTTTAGAGCTATCTGAGGGCGAAAGACACGAGACAGGGCACAAAATCAAGTCATACCCATACTGATTGCAAACTATCAGGAGTCAGCAGGAGTCTAGGTAGTATATCAAGGTTATACGAAATACAATCCCTCGAGAAAATCGCTGGAATTTGACGAATTTTGAAGATTTTTTAAGTTTATATGAATTTTAATACCAATTAAAGTTATATTATTTGCGGTTTGTAACATTTATGCTGTAGAGATGATTTGAACAAAATTTCAGCCCTCTATGTATAATAATAACTCTACAAGAGCTCAAAAACCTCTGCTTTAAAATAGCTTTTTTAGCGATTTTTGTAATTTTCCTTAGGGGTTTGAATAAAAAATTATGAGTTTTAATAATTTTTCCTGGATACTGACCCTCCAAGAAATATTCGTGTTAAGATTTAAGTTTCTAGCTCATTGGGAAGTATGGTTTGAACTGGAATTAAATACCTCAAGAAAATCGCTGATATTTGGCGAATTTTGAAGTTTTTTTACTTTATATGCATTCAATGTCAGAAACTAGTTATATTATTAATGATTTTTAACATATATGATGTAGAGATGATTTATGCCAAATTTCAGCCCTCTACGTATACTATTAAATCTACTGGGACTTAAAAACCCGGAGAAATATTTGAAAATTAAAAGTTCGAGAGCTACCTAAGGGTGAAGGAGACGAGATAGGGCAAAAAGTCACAGGACCAAAGTTGTAGATCATGAAAAATCCGTGGCACATGGTGCAGTCCGTTTTTCGATAGTACCTTTAGTTTAGCCGCTAGAGCCCGAAAACGAAAAGTACGTTTTTTGCAATTGAAGTATTCCCCCCCTTTGAGGGGTTGGGGGTGGAAATGTTTTGTTTTGACAATTTTTCCTGTGGCTTGGCCACCAAAGTAATATTCATGCCGAATTTCATGTTTCTAGCTCACCGGGAAGTATGGTTTGAATTTGTATACGTGAGTGAGTGAGTGAGTGAGTTACACATGCGGTCGTATATAATATAGACTCGCCTTACGGCTCGCTGGGGGCTCCGCCCCCAGGCCCCCAGTGATGTGTCCCTTATTGGGAGGTGATGGTTTGTGCAAAGACACAAAAACATGATTAATTTAATTGTTAGGTTAAAAAACGCTCCGTACAAGGTATCTTTGGTCGTGTTCTAGGGCAGTGTGAGTTTTCTCTTAGCGGAAAATTTGTTAAAAAGAGAGTTGTATCGTCTGCATACATTATGCAGCTGATATTGTAATTTTGGATTAGAGACGGGAAGTCGTTAGAAAACAAAATGAATAGAACAGGTCCCAGCACGGATAACTGGGGACTCCCCTTGTGATTGGTTTAGGGTCTGATCTAAATGTGGTAGTGATGCCAAATTTAGTATGTTGGATATCTACAACTTGGGATCTCTCTTTTAGGTAGCTGACAAACCATTTGTTTTCTAAGCTCCCAAGGTTGAAAGTTTTCTAGAGATCAGGTCTGTTATAATGAGTAGGCCACTTTGAGGCCGAAGGAGGTGAGGTAGGGTAAATTATATATCTGCCAAAGTTGTAGGAAATTTAATTATAAAGTGTTCTTTTTGCGATGCCAACTTGGAGGTTAGGAAAATTGAAGGAGGTGTGTATTGAAGAGTCAGAGCATGAATAAACTTTTTACAAATCCTAGCAAAATTTATCGTTTGGGGGGTCAGTTGGTGAGGGAAGTAGCCGGTGGAGGTATTTAAGATGGAGGGGGTGGGGCTATTTTTTTGGGAGGGTTGATGGGGCTCTGGTTGAGGTAAACGTATTTCATCAAGTTACAAGTTATTTACTAATTCTTAGCACAAGTTATTTTGGGTTTGTTCAAGGGGGAGGGGTTATTGGTGGTAAGGGGTTTTTGGTTGTAGATAGTTAATTATTTGAAAGGGGAGAGGGTTGGTGAGCTAAGGATGTGAGGCAAAAGTATTTATTTAAAAATAACATCTCCAAACAATTGAAAAATGCTTAATTTGTTTCATTTATTGGTCGGTTTTGGGGTTGAAAGGGGTTAGAGCTATCTAAGGGTGAATGATGAGGGTAGGGCAAAAGATCAAACTACCAAAGTTGAAGAACATGAAGAATCCGTGGCACATGGTGCAGTCCATATTTTGATAACACCATCCGTTCGGCCACTTCAGCTCAAAATAACGGCTTTTAAAAAGACATTTTTAACGATTTTATTATAATTTTTAAGGGGTTGAATATTACAATAGCAAGTTATGATAACTTCACCCTCGGTTTTAAGCAATTAGGAAAGTGCATGCCAAATTTCAGGTTCCTAGCTCAACAGAAAATCATAAATTAACTGTTTGAAAATTTTCAGGGATCTAAGTCTTAGTTGGCAAATTTCTAGGATTTATTACCTTTTAATGCATTTTAGTACCAAGAACTAGTTATATTATTAGTGATTCGTAACATATATGCTGTAGAGATGATGTGTACCAAATTCCATCCCTCTAGGTATAATATTAAATCTATTAAAGCTGAAAAACGTCAAGGAAATCATAGAAAATTGAAATTTCTGTAGCTACCTAAGGGTGAAGGAAGAGAGATAGGGCAAAATATCATAGGACCAAAGTTGTAGATCATGAAAAATCCGTGGCACATAGTGCAGTCCATTCCTTGATAGAACCATCCGTTCGGCCACTAGAGCTCAAAATAACTGTTTTTAAAAGCATTTTTTAAGACTTCTTAATAACCTTTTTGCGGGTATTGAAATTTAAAATTGTGATTTTTGATAAATTTACCCTCGGTTTTAACCAATGAGGAAAGTGCATGCCACATTTCAGGTTCCTAGCTCAACCGTAAGTCATAAATAAACTGTCCTGAAAATGTTCGGGATTCTAGGCGGTACATCAAGGTGACACGGAATGACATACCTCTAGAAAATCGCTGACATATGGGAAATTTCGACGATTTTTTTAACTTTAAATGCATTTTAACATTAGGAACTGGTTATTTCCCCCAGACCCCGATGATGTCTCCCGGCAAAGGAAGAGATTTTTATTATTCAAAGACTAAATTGTATTCAAAATTAATCTCCACCAGAGTAATTTTTGGTAGTGGAGTTGAAGTGTTGAAAAAGATTGGACTAAAGTTTAGGATGGAAAGTGACGTAAGTGCTCAAATTAATTTGACCTAAACTGGGGTATTAGTATTTATAAATTTGTATTCATGTTGTCATTGCGTTATAAGCTGGTGATGAGATTTATTTCGAAGGTAGTATGTTTGAGGTTAAATTAACATTGAAAGTAGGTAGATATATGTTCAGTTGAATTTAAATTGAAGTTCGTATGATTCAAAATTATGGCATTAGTATTAAAGAAACATATTTCTTCCCCAGGCCCCCAGTGATGTGTCCCTTATTGGGAGGTGATAGTTTGTGCAAAGACACAAAAACATAATTAATTTAATTGTTAGGTTTAAAAAAACTCCGTACAAGGTATCTTTGGTCGTGTTTTAGGGCAGTGTATTTAGTGGGAAGTGAGTTTTCTCTAGCGGAAAATTTGTTAAAAAGAGAGTTGTATCGTCTGCATAAATTATGCAGCTGATATTGTAATTTTGAATTAGAGACGGGAAGTCGTTAGAAAACAAAATGAACAGAACAGGTCCCAGCACGGATAACTGGGGACTCCCCTTGTGATTGGTTTAGGATCTAATCTAAATGTGGTAGTGATGCCAAATTTAGTATGTTGGATATCTACAACTTGGGATCTCCCTTCTAGGCAGCTGACAAACCATTTGTTTTCTAAGCTCCTTATTCTTAAGCTTGTAAGTTTTCTAGAGATCCTGTCTTTTCTAACGAGTAGGCCACTTTGAGGGCGAAGGAGGTAAGGTAGGGTAAATTACATATCTACCAAAGTTGTTGGAAATTTAATTTTAAATTGTTCTTCTTTTTGCGATGCCGACTTGGAGGTTAGGAAAAATTGAAGGAGGTGTGTATTGAAGAGTCAGAGCATGAATACACTTTTTACAAATCCTAGCAAAATCTATTGTTCGGGGGGTTAGTTGCTGAGGAAAGTAGCCGGTGGAGGTATTTATGATGGAGGGGGTTGGGCTATTTTTTTGAAGAGGTTTCATGGGGCTCTGGTTGAGGTAATCGCATTTCATCAAAAATTACAAGTTATTTACTAATTCTCAACACAAGTTATTTTTGGTTTGTTCAAGGGGGAGTGGTTATTGGTGGTAAGGGGGTTTCGGTTATAGAAGGTTGATTATTTGAAAGGGGAGAGGGTTGGTAGCTAAGGACGTGAATCAAAAGTATTTATTTAAAAATAACATCGCCAAACAATTGAAAAATGCTTAATTTTTTTCATTTATGGTCGGTTTTGGGGCTGAAAGGGGTTAGAGCTATCTAAGGGTGAATGAGGAGGGTAGGGCAAAAGATCAAATTACCAAAGTTGAAGAACGTGAAGAATCCGTGGCACATTGTGCCGTCCATATTTTGATAACATCATCCGTTTGGCCACTTCAGCTCAAAATAACAGCTTTTAGAAAGGCATTTTTTAACGATTTTAAAATGATTTTTAGGGGGTTGAAAATTACAATAGCAAGTTGTGATAATTTTACCCTCGGATTTAAGCAATTAGGAAGATGCATGCCAAATTTCAGGTTCCTAACTCAACAGAAAATCATAAATTAACTGTTTGAAAATTTTCAGGGATCTAAGTCTTAGTTAGCAAATTTCTAAGATTTACTACCTTTTAATGTATTTTAGTACCAAGAACTAGTTATACTATTAGTGATTTGTAACATATATGCTGTAGAGATGATGTGTACCAAATTCCAGCCCTCTACGTATAATATTAAAGCTGAAAAACGTCGGGGAAATCATAAAAATTTGAATGTTCTAGAGCTACCTAAGAGTGAAGGAAGAGAGACAGGGCAAAATATCATAGGACCAAAGATGTAGATCATGAAAAATCCGTGGACATGGTGCAGTCCATTCCTTGATAGAACCATCCTTTAGGCCACTAGAGCTCAAAATAACTAATTAAATAAATAATTTTAAGCATATTTAAAGACTCCTTAATAACCTTTTTGAGGGTATTGAAATTTAAAATTGCGATTTTTGATCAATTTACCCTCGGTTTTAACCAATGAGGAAAGTGGAAACCAAACGCTGACATTTGGAAGATTTCGACGATTTTTTTAACTTTATACGCATTATAACACTAGAAACTGGTTATTTTATTATTGATTTGTAACGTATACGCTGTGAAGTCAAAACTTGGGTCTCTCATTTAAATAATATATTAGAAAAAAAAACACGAGGAAAATTCAAATTTAATGAAAGTTAAACTTTAGGACTCTTTTGGGGTTAAAACGAAATAAATTGGCGAATGACCATTGATAGAGGCCTAAACCTGAGCGGTAAAACCGACTCTTCACAAAAAAAACAACTTTGAATCACACAAATAAACAAAAACCAAAAAAGTGGAAATTTACAAACGAATTTATTTCAGGGCACAGTTTAGGGGTTAAGGAGGTGAGATAGGGTAAAATATCCGAAAACAAGAACCAAAATTGTTGAACAACTATTTAAATACAATATTGACAATTGTTTTTCGATAGGACCACTAGTTTGGTGGTGGGAGCTGTTGGTTGTGGAAGTTTAATTATTAGAAGGGGAAGAGGGTCGGGGGCCAGGGGGTTAGGCAAAAGTACTTGTATAGAAATTACAATACAAGAACATTTGAACACAGTTTAATTTGCTTCATTTATTGGTTGTATGTAGGGGTTGAAAGGGGTGAGAAATGGCCAATGACTTCGCTTAAACGTGGGCGTAATACTGAGTAATACCTCAAATACTGAGTAATACTGAGTAATACCTCAAAACTTGGGTCTATCATTTAAGAATATATTAGAAAAAACCACGAGGAAAGTTCAAATTTGATGAACGTTCAACTTTAGGACTCTTTTAGGTGTTAAAACGGAATAAATTGGCGAATGACATTTGATGGGGCTTAAACCTGAACGGTAAATCTGACTCTCGTCATGTCAAAACTTTTAACCAAGATAAAAAAATACTAAAAAATAATTGCCAGGCGGAAACAGAATTCAAAAAAAATTATGTTAATTCTAAGCAATGTTTGTTTGGCAGTGACTCCTAACAAGAGCCTGTCTGGTCTCCAAACATCATACCCTTTGAGTTTTGGACGTTGAGTTACCTGAAGAGCAAGGTTTTTGCTTCGATAACTACCTTTGTTAGAAAACATGGCATTAAATAAAGAATCGTTCTCTACAATATTCGCTTAAAAATTAACTGAGTAATACAAATATCAATACAAAGATCGTTTTTTTAATGTTTTGATATAGATTTTGTTCAGGCATTTGTCATCACTAATTAGTACAAACAAACCAGACTGGAAGATTTTTTTCGACCACCCGTCATTATATTAATAGGGTATTAATAGAGACAGATTGTTACTCTTTTACTGATAACAAATATAATAGTTATTACTGGTACTGAAACACTGCAATACACGGAATGAAGGCAATATTTAAAGATGTGTTAACAATGTTTAAGTTTAAATAATAAAAATATTTGGTTTCGACGGGTGTTCTAATATTAAAATTCTACATAAAAAAAATTGGAGAAATTTCAAGTCGACATAAACGTACTGCATTTTCCCGATAACGTAGAATAGAACTTATACCTAAGCATGGTAAAACTGAACCAGAGAACCACTCGAACAGATAATAACCTGCTAATTCTTTTATCTGATTTGGGCACGTACTGCATTACCGCAGCGAGAACCTAAAAGTAAAATCATTGTTTTAAATACAATTAGCGCATGAAAGAATCATACGATTGATGTATTTTCAGGCTTAAAACATCAACTTTGCTTGTAAAGAATATTTATCTATAAAAGTTATTTATTATTATTATTCTTACCGATAAGAAATACATTAGCAGTTATGAAAGCTGCATTAAACAGCAACTTAAAAGAACATGTCAGGAGGGTTTAACGAGGCTAAATGTCAAAACTTTTTTAGATTTAGATGCATTTATATGTTAAGAACTAATTATATTATTGGTGATTTGTAACATATATGCTGTACAGACGATGTGAACCAAATTTCAGCCCTTTACGTTTAATATCAAGCCAACTGGAGCTGGAAAACCAAAGGAAAATCTACGAAAATTGAAATTTCAAGAGCAATCTAAGGGTGAAGGAGACGAGATAGGGCAAAAATTCACAGAACCAAAGTTGTAGATCTTGAAAAATCCGTGACACATGGTGCAGCCCGTTTCTCGATAGGACCATCCGTTCGACCACTAGAGCTCAAAATAACATTTCTTTAAAAAAAGCTTTTTTAGCGATTTTTTTAGTAAGTTTTTTTGAGAGGGTTTAAAATAAAAAATGTTGACTTTTGATAATTTTTCCTGTACATTGACCCTCCAAGGAAACTTCGTGCAAAATTTCAAGTCTCTAGGTCGTCGGGAAGTATGGTTTGAATTTGTATCTATTAATCAGTCAGTTACACATCGGATTGTATATATTTTAGACTCGCTTCGCTCGCCCCGTTTGTGTTCTCCCGCAGTTGAACAACACTTCGCCCCCAGACCTCCCATTATGAGTCCCAAAGACGGGGGTTTTGATTTTGAAAAAACACAAGACCAAATTAATTTAATTTTTTTGGTTGAAATAATTTTCCTACCTCAAGATATCTTAACATGGTAAAAAACCACCAGTGCAATTGTAAACTCATTGCAAGTTCAGATTTAGAGAACTTATTCATGGAGTTGAAATGGGTTAAGTTGGCGAGTAGGTTTTGCCTCTGATAACGCCGGGCCAGGTGTGAGACAAAATTGTTGTTTTAAAATAGTATTGCTAAACTTTTGAATAGTACTTGATTTTTCTTCTTTTATTGGCGGGATTAGGGGTCGAAAGCGTTTAAAAATCACAAATAATTTAGGGTTATTCATGGGAGGTGACAATAACTAATCCCTTCTGAAAAATTGGGCCTCTCAATCAAATAATAATTTTTTTTAATAAGAGAAAATTTCAAGATATAAAGGTTCAACTTAAGATTAGTATTTTAAAAGTTAAAACGGGGTAAAATCGGCGAATGACCTCTGATAAACCTGAGGGGTAAAAACCCCTCGGGTGAGGAGGGTTTGGATATAAAAGTCGCAAAGTTATTAAAACTATGTACAAATTATCGGCACAAGGTATGTTGGGGTTCGGGAGGATGTTTGGTGGTGGGGGGTTGTTGGTTGTGGAGGGTTAATTATTTGAAAGGGGAGAGGGTCCGGGGGTCAGGGGGTTAGGCAAAAGTATTTTTTTAGAAATAACAATGTCAAACATTTGAAAATAGTATAATATGCTATATTTTTTGGTTGTATGCAGGGGTTGAATGGAGTGAGAAATGGCCAAAGACTCCGCTTAAACGTGGGCGGTGACACCGAGTAATCCCAAGTCAAAACTTGGGTCTCATTTTAGAAAAAAACACGAGGAAAATTCAAATTTTATGAAAGTTAAACTTTAGGACTCTTTCAGGGGTTGAAACGAAATAAATTGGCCATCCAATTTATTTCCTGAGCGGTAAAATTGACTCTCTCCATGTCAAAACTTTGAATCAAAATAAGAAATAAACTCACAAATAAAGAAAAACCAAAAAACAAAGTTGAAATTTACAGCAAATTTATTTCAGGGCCCAATTTAGGGGTGAAGGAGGTGAGATAGGGCAAAATATCCGAAAATAAAAACCAAAATTGTAGAAAAACTAATTTTTTAATACGGTATTGATCTTTGTTTTTCGAAAGGACCACTAGTTTGGTGGTTGTTAATTATTTGAAGGGGAAGAGGGTCGGGGGCCAGGGGGTTAGGCAAAAGTATTTATATAGAAATAACAATACCAAACATTTGAGAATAGTTTAATTTCCTTCATTTATTGGTTGTGTGTAGGGGTTGAAAGGGGTGAGAAAATGCCAATAACCTCGCTTAAACGTGGTCGGGGACACTTGAGTAATACCAAGTCAAAACTTGGGTCTATCATTTAAGAATATATTAGAAAAACCCACGAGGAAAGTTCAAATTTGATGAAAGTTCAACTTTAGGACTCTTTTAGGAGTTGAAACGGAAGAAACTGGCGAATGACCTTTGATGGGGCGTAAACCTGACCGGTAAAACTGACTCTCGTCATGTCAAAACTTATAATCAAGATTAAAAATTAACTAACAAATAAAGAAAAACCAAAAAATAAAGTGGAAAATAACAAACAACCTGTTTTAAGGGCCCATGTTAGGGGTGACAGAGGTGAGATAGAGCAAAATATCCGAACATAAAAAGATAAATTGTTGAAAAATTTATTTAAATACAGTATTATTGATCTTTGTTTTTCGTTAGGATAACTAGTTAAGTCATATTTTATTACAGCTTAGCCATTTATTGGTTAGAGACGTGAATGTTGATGTGATCTATTCCTTATTTAATGCCATTTTCAGTATCGCTGGTGGTTTAAATTATTTCGGATTTCCAGGCGGAAACAGAATAAAAAAAAATTATTATGTTAATTCTAAGCAATGTTTGTTTGGCAGTGACTCCTAACAAGTGTAAGTCTAGTCTCTAAACATAACACCCTTTGAGTTTTGGACGTTCAGTTATCTGAAGAGTAAGGTTTTTGCTTCGATAACCACCTTTGTCAGAAAACAAGGCATTAAATTAAGAGTCGTTCTCTACAATATTCGCTTAAAAAATCTGTTTTTGTTTAATGTTTTGATATAGATTTTGTTCAGGCATTTGTCATCACTAATTAGTGAAAACTAACCAGTTTGGAAGATTTTTGTACTGATCACCCTTCATTATATTAATTGAGCATTAATAGAGAGAGAAAGATGTGTTGAAAATGTTGAGGTTTAAATAATACAAATGTTTTGTTCCGACGGGTGTTCTAATATTACAATTGTAAATATAATAAATTATTGGAGAAATTTCAAGTCGACAAAAACGTACTGCATTTTCACATTAATGTAGAATAGAACTATATCAAAGCGCGGTAAAACTGAACCAGAGAACCACACTACCAGATGAGTTTTATCTGATTTGGGCTCGTACTGCTTTACCGCCGTTATGAAGTGAAAACAGCGAGAACCTAAAAGTAAAATCATTGTTTTAAATACAATCAGCGCGTGAAAGAATCATACGATTTAAGTATTTTCAGGCTTAAAACATCAACTTTGGTTGTAAAGAATATTTATTTATAAAAGTTATTTATTATCATTTTTACCGATAAGAAACACATTAGCGGTTATGAAAGCTCATTAAACAGCAACTTAAAAGAATATGTAAGGTGGGTTTAACGAGGCAAATTTCAAAGATTTTTTAGCGTTAGATGCATTTATATGTTAAGAACTAATTATATTATTGGTGATTTGTAACATATATGCTGTACAGACGATGTGAACCAAATTTCAGCCCTATACGTTTAATATCAAGCCAACTGGAGCTGGAAAACCAAAGGAAAATCTTCGAAAATTGAAATTTCTAGAGTAATCTAAGGGTGAAGGAGACGAGATAGGGCAAAAAGTCATAGGACCAAAGTTGTAGATCGTGAAAAATCCGTGACACGTGGTGCAGTCTGTTTTTCGATAGGACCATCCGTTCGGCCACTAGAGCTCAAAATAACAGTTGTTAGAAAAAGGCTTATTTTAACGATTTTTTAATAATTTTTTTGAGGGTGTTAAAATTTAAAATTGTGGGTTTTGATATTTTTCCCCGAAGTTTGAACTAATGAGGAACGTGCGTGCTAAATTTCAGGTTCCTAGCTCATCTGGAAGTAGAAAAGAATTCGTATCCTTAATCAGTTACACAACGGCCGTATATATATTAGA
Source organism: Flexamia atlantica (assembly GCA_035578135.1). Taxonomy (NCBI): domain Eukaryota; kingdom Metazoa; phylum Arthropoda; class Insecta; order Hemiptera; family Cicadellidae; genus Flexamia; species Flexamia atlantica. The sequence goes on along the minus strand of JAQJVK010000533.1, from coordinate 4,576 downwards.
CTCGCTTCGCTCCCCCAGGCCCCCGTTTATGTTCCCGCAGTTGAAAAATTCTCAATATTGATGGACCCCTCAATACAAAGGAGCACAAAGAAAGAGCGGAGCCTCGGGACTGTCATGAATTGCGCAGCCTCTCGCAATGCGTAGTCGTATTCATCTTCGTCTTCGACTAAACCGAGTCTCCGTGCGAGTTCCTGGAACGTGCGACAGTTGGGTCCACCCCGTGACAGAAGGTCGAGGTAACCACGACAAGGTACAAACATTAGAAGAATACGAAGGTAGTATTGTTCTGTCCGGCTTGGAGAAACCCAAAACATTCTACAAACCTTCTCACCACGCTTGCGAGCCGTTATAAAGTGCTGGCCGTCAGGATGATCATAAACGTCCGCATTTGTAGGACGTTTAGTGTGTACCATAAACCGCTCATAAAAAGATTGATAAGTCAAACTGTCAAAAATTGAATTATGAGGACGGTCGAAGTATACGATAAGCTTAGAGCTTGCTTTGGCAGTAGCATTCTCCAGGTCATTAGGACGGAAACAGACGGATTGTTTCCCCTCGAGGTGAACTGGAAGACTCTCGACGCTGGGCCTGGATTCAGAAACGGGGAAGTCTAGGAGTCTCCAGCAAGCATCACTTGCACCAACCATTCTTTTCGTCACATAATGATCTACCTCGTCATCTTGCTTACTGATGAGAGTGACAGTGACGTTCTGCAGGGAAGCTCCCTTCATAAGATATTTGAAGAGGTATTTGATTACGCGACGAGTTGAAGCAAGCTCTAAGTTTATGTGCGCCTCATATTTCCAGATTAGTGCGGAGTTGTATGGTACTATCCATCCGTCATGAACGGGAATGGACTTGTTTTTCGAAATTATTACCCCTTTGTTATTATAGTCCCGCTTATACTGTACGAAGCCTCTTTCATCTACGTGAGTAGTTTCACAGGAAGGCTTGGGGAAGAACTTTGTGCAGTGACCTTTTGCAGAGTCCCAGCATAGGAAATCAGTTCGGTGGTCAGTGCCACAAGGTCCGTGAACCATATGTTGTAGAACCAACTTTCTAAGACGACCACCGGCCTCTTCCTCAGAAGGGATGTCCGCGCGGATAATAGAATCAATATCGGCCGCTTGTACGGGACCATCGCCGTTGATCTTAAACACTATATGTGCATGAGGAAGGCCGCGCATCTGAAATTCTATGACAAAAACAACGTAGGCCGGATGACCGAACATTGCTCCACTGTGAATGTCTCGGAGAAGTTCCAACAGTTTAATGCGGAAGACTCTGCATGCAGTACTAGGGTCACTACGCTTCCCTCCGCGGGGGCAAGTCTTCTTGTTTTCTTCCCATTGGGCGCTGTAAGTGAAGGTGAGGAAGAATGTAGGGGGTCCTAGGCGAGATACAAGTGCCATTGCGTTTTCGTAATGAACTTTCATGTATCTAGGACCCCCTGTAAAAGAACTTGGAAGGTAAACTTTACCAGGTTGAGCCCCACCCTCACCCTGAACAGTTTCATCATTAATAATGTCATTCCGGACTTGACTGTTGTGCGTTTACAATTTCGTCCACGGGTGCAACCCGCATGGCATTTCCAGACGATTTCGTCTGAGAAAATTTAATAAATCGCAGCTTCTCTTCCTCATACCTCGCAAACATTTCAACCTGCCAAGCTTGAGACAGGCGGCCAAAATGGGAAAATCGAGGCTCAGAAAGTAAGAGACAACGCGAGTATTTGTACTGAGTCAGTTTTTTACCGCGATTGTCTAGACGGCCAACATGCCAACCCAAGGTTCCTTGCGGGTACAACAAAGGATATTGGAAGGGTTCCATCAGGGGGCTAAGAAGATCCATGGAAGTGGGTCTGTCACAACCATTTTTCCAAATTGTTAGCCTTCGAGGTTCATTCATAGTCTCGTCATTACTGAGCACGGCATGAACCTCAACGCCTGTTTGTCTGTCACCTAGGACTGGGCCATGGGTAGACCTACTTGTTACTTGGAAATCCAAGTGAGCGTGCACAGATGGTTCACTGCTCAGTCGTCGATAATGTTCAATAAAAGGATTCTCGCGAAAGAGGAACCGCGTAATGTTATCAGTAATGTCACCATCAAGTGACCTCCCCATTGCAATGTGACGACGTTCCTCGCCATCATCGATGTACAATTTGGACCGGTTAACAAACTGAACAGTCCCAGATTTGGTCGTAAACTTTTGACCCGGGGCGTCCAGGTTGTAAACTTGGTGGTACATCCTACCTTCGATCTTGAAAAAAGACAGACCGCTAGGATGGCGATACCCACCTGTCACCTCCAGAGCACAGAACGCAAAAAGATCGTTGTAAGCACGAGCTCGTTCAATAAATAGACGATCAGAATAGAATGGTTCGTTTAGAGAAGGTAGATTAAGAACGTTGTAAGCTCCTTCTCCACAACACCACTTTTTTCTATTCTTTTCCTCATCAAAGAGCCGTGCGTTGCAATGAGGGCATCGATAACAACTGTCATTCCAAAGACTGACATTTTTAAGTTTAAATGCAGTGATATTTTCGAGTAAATCACCCCTCCAACAAGCCATGGGGCCGTTATTTAATACTGCCCTAGCAAGCGAATTTGGCAAATGCTTAACTTCAGAGAGTTTTGGGTTTTTCAAACGAAAAATCTTAACTCTCTCAAGGGAGGCGTCAGGATTACGCTACGAATACCGCTGAACGTCTTCCCTGTTTTTTTCTGGGTGGGAAGCCACATACTTCCTTTTAGCCTCTTTCACCTGCTCTTCACGAGTAGTAGATAGAGTTTTGGGACGCCCTATTTTAACCTTTTTGGGTCTTCCCGGACCTCTAGTTCTTTTTAGGTTTTTAGGCTCAGGAAGTGGCAGCGGAGAAAGGGAACCTATAGAAGGCAACGGACTGGAAGTGGAAGGTGCAATGAAAGCATTGTGTAGTTGGGCAGGATTGTCAATAGGTCGGTCGAACCGAAGACGAGTGATGTTATATTGCCCTCCGGTGAAACTACAATTAGCTAATAAGAGAGAAGCCAGAGATAAGTGGCCGTTGCACAGGAAAAGGCGAGCTAGATTTTTATCAACGTCTTGGTCTCGTTGGCGATATTCGTTGACTGCGTGGGAGTCGAATAGGTACTGTTGCCCTTTGGAGCGCCAAAAAGCAACTGTAACAAGTTGTCCTGTGAAAAGGAATCCCCCATTTTCTGATTCCTCACACAATATTTCTTCCAGAATTGTAGAAAGAAAACCGACTGCTTCAGTAAAACCGTCATTGGAGGAAGGGTATACACCATTAATAACATATTCAATGTCTCAAATGAACACCGAGGTACCTCCGATGGCTAACTCCCATACAAGATCTTCGGGAAACAAATACCTATTATTGATGCGATTCTCATGGCGGGATTTCGTGTATATGAGATCACCGGCCATCAGAATCTCATCTATAGCAGGAGTGGAAAACTCATTTCCAAGCGAATGCCAGGCCAACGCAGTAGCAGACATGGCTACGCATTGAGAGTTGACACTGAAGGCTGCAAACCGAGGGTCTCCCTGGTTAAACGAACCTTCAGCAACGCAAATGAAATCCATTTCACTAGGCAGTGTGATATGATAAAATACTGAATCACCAAGTAGCAAGAAGCAATAAGCGCTAAATACTAAATGGTGTGAGACAATAAGAAGGATAGAAGGCGCAGTATATTATTTGCTGCAAGTAATAATATATCAATGCACGAGAACCAACAAACTTAAGTTGAGTTTTAACTATACTTTAAGGGGAGAATGGAAGAAATTGTTGTTCTAGATTATTTCGGTTATATATTTTATAAAAATATGCAGGATAATTCAAGAAGTATAATAATTAAGTATTTAATTTAACAATATCTAATAGTTAATACTGCATAGTAATAGCTAATACTGCATTACCGATTTACTTAGAAGATAGATTCAACTATAAGATACAGTATGATGGTAAGGAAGATCAGCGAGAACCTATATTACTGGATTAAAGAATCAAAATTGCAAACAGTTGGAAAATTTTGAAGATTTTTAACTTTATTTACATTTTCATGCTAAGAACTAGTTATTTTATTGGTGATTTGTAACATATATGCTGTAGAGACGATGTGAACCAAATTTCAGCCCTCTACGTTTAATATCAAGCCAACTGGAGCTGGAAAACCTTAGGAAAGTCTTCGAAAATTGAAATTTCTGGAGCAATCTAAGGGTGAAGAAGACGAGATAGGGCAAAACGTCATAGGACCAAAGTTGTAGATCGTGAAAAATCCGTGACACATGGTGCAGTCTGTTTTTCGATAGGACCATCCGTTCGGCCGCTAGAGCTCAAAATAACTTTTTTTTCAAAAGCTTTTTTAGCGATTTTTTAATAATTTTTTTGAGGGGGTTAAAATTAAAAATTGTGAGTTCTGATAATTTTTCCCAAATGTTCAGGCAATTAGGGAAGTGCGTGCAAAATTTCAAGTCGCTAGGTCATCGGGAAGTGGAAAACAGTTCGTATACCTGAGTTACACCAGCGGTTGTATATATATTAGAGATTTCTCTATTGCACTACTGA
>JAQJVK010000532.1:0-20525 GCA_035578135.1 Flexamia atlantica | reverse complement strand
ATAAAACAGAGTATAGAGTGAGTGTACTAGTGAATGACCGGTTTGCAGAAAAAAATTCATAACTAGAGTCTCAATTAAGTTAAAATAACAGAAACGACGTAAGACCTGTTATTCTTTATTATTATTTTAATAATATCTTAGAATTATTTGTTAATATTTATTTTACCTCAAAGTGATTTTACTTTTTACTGTTTTGGATGTGGCCATCAGAACCTTGATCACTACAGTGTGATTCTATGTGAGACAATTGCCCTCCTCCGATTGCCTTACGTAGAGGAGGCAATTTTTCCTGATGATTGCCCTCCTAAACAACCTTGATCCTTGTAATGAAACTACTATCACTTATATTGTTAGAGGGCAAGGGATTGTGCTTGCTGGTTTTCTATCTGTTGACCTCAGTTATTTTTGATTAATTGTTGAAATTGTTGGAATTCATGGGCCTTAAATCTAAGTAATTATAAATGAATAATAATAATTAATTACAAAATTTAATTTACCTGCTTAACTGCTTGAAACAAGAACATCAGAGCAATGAACAGAATAAGTAAATATAACAGAATAAGGAAACCCATCACAACTGTCCCAACACCTGTAAATATATTAAAATTTTAATACAAAATCTATGACAAGTACACACACTTAAAATAATAAAAACGAAGAAAATGCATTATCTATCCTATACTCTAAAACAAGCAATGTTTGTACAGGCAAAAGTTTTATTTCGTCCAGGGATTTTTTATTTTGTCATTTAAATTGGGGTTTTAGACCACCAGAAATTGATTGGAGATGGGTCTCAAGTATGGGAAAAATTCGGTTTGCGCCCTACAAAGTGCCCATTCAAGTGCCCATTTTCATGGGCATTTTTTGTTGCTGCATTTACCCAAAACAGCTGATTCAGGCTGTTTTTATTTTTACGTTGGTTAGAAAAATTACTTGATTTGTAAACAACAAGTATTTAATATTTTAAAGGTTATTTTGAAGGAATCATTCCAAAGAATATTTACACTGTATTTATTTTGGAGTAATTTTGTGCAGATTAGTGTTAAATATTTTCAAGGATAATTTTTAAGAATAAAAATGATTGCTGTCTACACGGCAAATATGAATATAAGCCACTTCACTTCAGTATCTGCCTGTTACGACAGTACGTCGTTGATAGTGTTGAACGAGACCAAATTTCAACTCCATTTTGCGGGAACAGAAAAAGCTGAAGGCACTGCTCTAAAAAGGCGTTGATACCATGCTCTAAAAAGGGTTATAGTTCAGTGCTCATGTTATAGTTATGGACAATTTTAACTGAAACAGCTAATTCAGCAGGTTGTTTTTATTTTAGCCGAGAAAAGCTCAGTCCACGGTACTTATATTATAATCCACTAAAATAATACATTGTGGTTTACATCGTGTCGGGTAATTGTAATTTTTATTTGTTGTTGGTATTGAGCTGATAACATGAAGAAAGCTATCTACTTCTTTTGCTATAATCATTAACTGTATTAAAACAAAGAACTTCACAGCACAACCACGAATTTATAGAATATTTCAATGGCAAAATCTTTATACACTTGTAACAAAATTTAAAATCAATTTGATTTAAATTGGAAGAATCTCCTACCTATGGCAACTGTTTTTAGCTCAGTTTCATCATTACCTGTAAGACCATAGTCGTCATTTTCCATGCTTTTTGTTTTTTCATCAAAGTCGTTTCCAAGAATAAAGAAGGCCACCGCCAAAACGACAACTGCAATTACATCCATTACCTAAAAAAAGAAATTAAATTTGTCATCTTTGTATGATAAGTGAAAAACCCAAAAGAAAAATATTAAAATCTTATGATAAACTATCATAATGAAAGATGAATCATTGGTATAGGACTCTAGGTCATATTAGGATTATTTAAGAAGGCTAGCAGGCTTACCTGAATGAAGTTTATTTAAGGTGATAGAGTAGGGGAGAGTGGGGCTAGTAGTTGATACGGGGGCAGGTTGATACAACAATTATTAAAACTCAACGTGCACGCGTACGTCCATGAGGGTAGTTAGTATAATGATCCTGAACAGTGATGCAGTGTTGTAGATAGTTTCATGGTCCAGCTACCGTTGGTTACTGAGTAACGAAATATTTGTGTTTTTTTGCCAAAATAGTAAATTTTTTATGTCAAGATTGAGTGGAAATAAGTGGGCTAAGTCTTGGTTGGGAACAGGGAAATGTGGACTCATCGTATTCAGCAGTTTTTAATGAGTAAATTAATATACTTTTCAATTACTCAGGTAACATATTTAATAGGTTATATTAGATTTTAATGCACATGGTCACCGGGGGCAAGTTGATATGTTTCTTTGGGGGCAGGTTGATACAACTTATCGACGCACCCCAACATATTTATGCGAGATGGTTAATTTTTGTGAACATTTGCCATCACCGATCAGTAAAAACATAGCTGATCAGTTTTAAAACGTGTTTTTACAAATGAGTGATGGCCAAAGACCGCAAAAATCAAAACCAAAACATAAACCCACCATCACCAACTATGAGTTTCAAACAAAGTATAAATATGTATATACTCTATTGATTTTGCCACTGTACAAGCCTCTGTTTCTTTAGTTTATAATTATTAATAAAGTATTTTTTCTTGGTTTGTTCCGAATTTTTTCCACCCTTCAAAAATGTCAATCGCTTTTACCAAAGTATCAACTTGCCCCCTTTTGGTATCAACTTGCCCCGATGTGGGCTAGTTGAGACACTTTGAGTTGTTTAGCAAAAAAATTCTAAAAATTCGTAAAATGAATTTTCACTGAAATAAAATAATATACATGTAGACAAAGGTCCGAGCTTTCAAAATATTATATTCACTATCATTTAGTAAACAATAGCTTCATTAAAAAATAAAATCTTGAAACTGTCTCTAGTAGCCCTACTCTCCCCTACACTAATAATTTAAACATAATTGGAATATTTCAGTGCCACTGGCATCATGCTCAACCAGGAAGTAAATGAATTGGATCACTGGAAATTGTCCTTTTCAGTGTTGCCACACCGACAAACATTTAACACATCTTGAAAACTATAAACTTAATTCAGGTAAGCCTGATAACTATCTTAAATAATCCTATCTTAAGAAACATTTTTAACCTGTTCGTAAACCATTAGTCACGAATGTTTCAGTATATACGAGGTACAGTCAAAAAATTCCCGGAATGAATTTTTGTAGACATTTAGCACGATCGCCAGAAGGAAATTTGACTTGCATTAGTTGGTATAACTCCTGGGGAGGGCATATCGGTAGTGGGGGTACAGCTAACTTTCCGTAGTGCAGCACTGGAAAGCCCTTTTCGTGTTCCTGCAAGTCTACATTGTCGAATTTTGAAAAATGGTATTTCATGACCAGCGCGCGAACATTAAGTTCTGTATTTAACTTAAAAATCACATAGTGAGACTCTTGAGTTGTTAATTCAAGCTAATGTAGAAGAGGCGATGAAGAAAAGTCAAGTTTATGAGTGTCACAAACGGTTCCGTGAAGGCCGTGAAAGCATTAAGGATGACCCTCGTATGGACGACCTTCAAACATCAGTTAATGACGAAAACATTGAACGAGTACGACAAGTTGTGCATGAAACTTGGAAATTAACAATCGATGAAATTGCATTTCAGGTAAATTTACCACATGGAAGTGTTCCTTCATGATCATTTGAACATGCATCGAATTTGTTCACTTAACAAAGAAATCCGACATTTTGGACATGCAGGTACACAAAAAGCGCTTTCCAATGCTGCACTACGGCAAGTCAGCTATACCCACATTACCGATATGCCCTCCCCAGGAGTCGTACCAACTACTGCAAGGCGAATTTACCGCTGGCGATCGCGCTAAAAGTCTACAAAAATTCATTCCGGGAACTTTTTTACTGTACCTCGTATACTGAAACATTCAATATACAGAACATTCATAAATAAGTTCTCTTTAGGCCAGTATAAATAAGATTGAGCTTAGACAAAGTTCCCGGAAAGCTGGAAATCATCTTAATCTTTCCATTTTACATCCAAGTATATGAATTTGAAGTTTGTCTCATTTTTCCTAGTGTGCTTTCGACCCGGGACCACAAAAATATCAGAGCTTTGGGTCATTTTTTATTCTTTTCTAAATAAGTAAAAAACCGTTTATTCTACATAAAAGGTTTAAATACAAGAATTGTAAAGGGCGAAATTCTGCATTTATTGAGTACCTTCTGATAAAGATACTTTGAATTGTAATTGAATTATGGTAAGTTAAATAAAGGGTTTTGGCGAATGACTCTTTTGGGGAATGAGCTATTACTGTTGGTCTCATGATAATCCCTAAGCCCAAGACTATGATAACTTTTGGTTTTGAGGTCCTCAGAAGCCAAAAAACCCATGCGTTCAAATCTTTGTAAATATATATGTATTAATATAGATGTATATAAATATATATACTTATGTATTTGTTTTCTCGATAACCCTCGCAAAAATGGTCCGATCTTAATAAAATTTGGCACGGACGTGTAAAGTAGTAATTATTCACACATGATTGAAAACGAGCCTGATCGGACCATTGGAAACGGGGTTGAGGGGGGATAAACCCAAAAAATTGGGTTTATTGAATTTTTCATGTAGAAAAATTAAAATATTCTAATTTTGGTTCGTACAGTTGAATTCAGCTCGAAAAAACAAATAATTTAGTATTTTGAATCATTGCTCTATGTCCATTGGTTACCGAGATACTGAGAGTGGTAAACACAGTACGTTGTCCCAGCAATGTTAACCTTATGGGATATAAATAAAATTGTATATCTCACTTATTTCTGAACATATCTCAATAAAATTTGGTATGTGGCTTCATCTAGTTAATATCTACTTGATTATAGTGTAGAATCCACAAATTTATATATTCTTGAGGCAGCAAACCTGCGTACTCACCTTCCCAATGTTAACCTTATGGGAAATCAATACAATTGAACACCTTCCTTATCTCCCAATATATCTTAATAAAACTAGTTATGTGGCTTTATCTAGCTAAGGTCAACTTGATTACGGTCAAAAATCCCCACGTTTATAGATTCCTGAGGCAGCAAACCTGCCCACTCATTTCCCCAGTGTTGACCTTATATGGAAATGTGTGTAGCTTGCTTATTTCTCAACGTATCTCGTTGAAACTTGGTATGTTGCTTAGTAAGATAGACCTCAACTAGATGTTTCACAAAAAATGTTTTATCAAAATATTGAGGAATAAGCTAGCTGTACAATTTTATTTATTTTCCATAAGGTTAACATTGGGAAGGTGAGTACGCAGGTTTGCTGCCTCAAGAATATATAAATTTGTGGATTTTACGCTATAATCAAGTAGATCTTAACTAGATGAAGCCACACATACCAAATTTCATTAAGATATGTTCAGAAATAAGGGAGATATACAATTTGATTTATTTCCCATAAGGTTAACATTGCTGGGACAACGTACTGTGTTTACCAATCTCAGTATCTCGGTAACCAATGGACATAGAGCAATGATTCTAAATACAAAATTTTTTGTTTTTTTTGAGCAGAATTCAACTGTATTAACCAAAATTAGAATATTTTAATTTTTCTATATGAAAAATTCAATTAACCCCATTTTTTGGGGTTTATCCCCCCCCTCCCCTCACCACCCTTTGCAATGGTCCGATCGGGCTGGTTTTCGATCATGTGTAAATAATTACTACTTTACACGTCCGTGCCAAATTTTATTAAGATCGGACCATTTTTGCGAGGGTTACCAGGGAAACAAATACATAAGTATATATATTTATATACATCTATATTGATACATATATATTTATATAGATTTGAACGTATGGGTTTTTTGGCTTCTGAGGACCTCAAAACTAAAAGTTATCATGGTCTCGAGCTTAGGGATTATCATGAGACCCACAATAATAGCTCTTTCTTCAAAAGAGAAATTCGCCAAAACCCTTTATTTAACCTACCATAATTCAGTTACTATTCAAAGTATCTTTATCAGAAGGTACTCAATAAATGCAGAATTTTGTCCTCTACAATTCTTGTATTTAAACTTTTTATGTAGAATAAACGGTTTTTACTTATTTAAAAAGAATAAAAAATGGCCCAAAACTCTGATATTTTTGTCGAAAGCACACAAGGAAAACTGAGACAAACTTCAAATTCATATACTTGGATGTAAAACGGAAAGATTAAGACGATTTGCAGCTTTCCGGGAATTTTTTCCAGGCATGACAAATTTTTTATCTAATTTTACTGGCCTACTTGCCTTGTGGCCCAATATAATCATGAAACATTTTACTTTGCTATCGTGATATCAGCTTTTCCTCTCAAACATTTAACACCCCCGTTGCAGCAGACCTGCATGCTCAGCGAATTTCAAATGCAAAACAACATATTTCAATCAAACATAGCAAGATTTGACATGTTTTGGTAAGCTCCATAAGAATAATATGGGGAATGAGTATGCAGGTTTGCTGCTACAGGTATATTAATACTGGGTGGTTTTAATTCAATATTTAGTAGATCTGAACTAGAAGAAGCTATTTACCAAGTTTTATCAAGATATGTTGAGAAATAACCGAGATATAGAATTTTACTTATTTCCCATAAGGTTAACATTGGGACAACGTACTGTGCTTACCACTTTCAATATCTCGGTAACAATAGAAAAAAAAACATAGAGCAGTGATTCAAAATACTAAATTGTTTGTATTTTTGAGCTGAATTCAATGGTGCCAACAAAAATTTGACAAATTTTATTTTTCTATGTGAAAAACTCAAAAAACCCATTTTTGGGGGGGGTTTATTCCCCTTTACCCCCCCTTCCGGTGGTCCGATCGGACTGGTTCACAAACTCGTCCAATTGATTACCACTTTACATGTCTGTACCAAATTTCATGAAGATTGGACCATTTTTGCGGCCGCTATCATGCTAACAGACACATAGATATATATATATATATATATAAATTCGAACAAATGGTGTTTTTAGCTTCTGGGGACCCCAAAATGAAAAGTTAACATGGTCTCGGACTTAGGTCTTACCATGAGTACCACCGTTATAGCTTATTCCTTTAAGGAAATTCGCTAAAATGTGTACTTGACTGATCTATGGATCGAAGCATAATAATGTTGGGCTTTTGGCCTACACATTTGAAAATTGGGCCTGATACTGAAAGATTTTGAATATGTATGTGGTAACACTTCTAAATTTATTTTTATAAACAAACACTAGTTTATTAAATACTTAGTGCACTTAGCTAACTCACTCACAAGTTGGAACCAGGCAATGATCAATGTGCCAGTCCGCAGAGAGAAGTGGCCAAAGAAATTGTGTAACAGTAGAATCTGCATAGTGCTGCGACAACAAAACAATATTTAAATATACATAGAATTTTAAAAAAATGTGGTGCGGGAAGTGAAAGGGACCTCAAGTTGCTGGAGTAAATTTTACAGTGCCGGCATTCTAGTCGAATCCGGTCAAAAATATTGATTTTTAGGTTTGAATTGGATACGATTCCTTAACCTTTCTTGTAAATATTTATTCAATTATTTTAGGGATAAGAATCCGAGAAATACAAAAAAAATGATTTAGCAATCTATGTCATGCATTCAAAAAGGGACCTCAAGTCGCTTAATGAGAAATAACATGGCAGGCGACTTCGGGTCCCATTTTCCCAAATGTGCAGGTCCGTACTGACAGAGTCGTCAGGAGCATTTCAAAACTAGACTTATCGGTGGATAAGTGAACTACTTTAAGTTTTTTGTTGCAGAAGAACATTGTCTAAGTCCAAAAATCACCGTCCTGACAGTGTATTTCTCTTTGATTCCTCATTATTCTGCCTCCCGACTTGAGGTCTTTTTTCAAACTTCTCTCTATCTCATTTTTTTAACCAATGAAATTCCGAGTGTATCTCGTCTGTTTAGGTTTATTTCAATATCTAGTTTTCAGCTTTATTTTTATACCTAATTAATTTTTAAAACATTAATGATAAGCTTTCTATGAATGTTTGAAGTTTTAGGCTTTAATTTCTTAAAATGCTCATTTTGACTATTTAAAATTCAAAAGCCAGTAATTCAAAGACAAAAATCATAGCCCTATATCAAACTTTTAATTAGTCAATATGCCAAATTGTTCGCAATTTAATGCTGAATTTCAGGATGTTAATAACTCAAAACCGGAAAATTCCGACTTTCGCTTTTCACTTTCCGCATAAAAAATAATAGAGTTGTTTGGTTGTGTTTTGGAAAGGGACAGAATTCAGTTAGCTTACATGAAAAAACAGTTTTCAAGATTCTAGCTCACAGAAACCTAAAAGACACACACATATTTTTTTACTGATTTTCTGGGACTCTTATAGGGACTTCTTTAGAGAGAAGAAGCTATTATTTCAAAATTGAAAATAATAAGTAAAAAAAACCAGCATCTTCTCTTTGAAGAATTCTCCTAGAGAGATGAAAATTAGTGAAAAACGAAGTATATGTAGGTATATGTTTTGTGTTTCTGTGTACTGGCTTGAAAACTATTTCTTCAGGTTAGCTCAATGATATTTTAATTGGTGTTCTTCACCTCACTGGGAATGATTTTCAGGAATTTGGCTCCCCTATATGATGGTTGCTTTTCATAAAGTGACAGATGATGAATAGGGAGGATGATGTTGTTGGCCCTTTTTGTATTGTAAATGTGAGTGTCAGTATACCTCTTTGCAGAAGCTGTTCTTTTGGATGGAGGGCTGTTTCTAGGATGAATAGGCACACCACAGTCAATACTCTGAATTGTCTAAAGGCATCACGGTGTGAGTCTCTAGGTCCAAGTCCTGCCAGTATGCATATTGCCCTCTTCTGCAGTACCAGGACTCTTTGCATGTTTCTTTTGGATGAGTTTCCCCAAACAGGTACCCTATCTTGTTTATGCCTATCTGTTCAAACTTTTTCAAGTCAAACAAACTTCTAAGTCAAGTACCAACTGTCATATTGCTACCAAACTTAGTCAGTAACAAGGCTACAAGATCGCGCCACGATCATCACACTCATCCTTCACTCATATTCAGGGTAACGTCCTCCATGAGGTACCTGTCTTATTAAAGTGATTAAGTGATTATTAATAAATTATCGTTTAGCAGCATAATGAATCTCTCTCCAATAACTGGCTGAATCACTTTTTTTCTCTGTATATTTTTAATAATGAAAGGTTTAAGTTACCTGCTTCGCCAATTGATCCTATGTAGTAATTAACAACTACAGTCGTTTCGTGCTACAGTATATGAGCACATCATTAGATTGATGAAAGTTCTTCATCAACCTGATGATGTGCTCATGTAGCACAAAACTGCTATAGTTGTTTATTACTGCGTAGGATCAATTGACGCTGCAGGTAACTTAAACCTTTCATTATTGCAATTTTTGATCCAGAGGCTAACCCATCATGTAGTATATTTTTGTAAAATAGAGTAAGTTAACCCTTCCTGGGCAGTTGACCGATGTATCCATCATAAAGTATCGATTTGTCCTGAAAATGTTCTTTTCTGGGATAAAGGTGAATATATCTGTGAAAACAGTAATAATTTTGATCACATTTATTGATACATCGGTTGAAGATGTTTATTTTCACGACTTTTTCCGCTGCTATTTCGTTCTATAGAGTGTGCGAATGATGTGCAACTGTCAGTTTGTGCTATGTCATTTCAGTGGGTGTTTGTTGATGTTTTAATCCATTATTTATGGAAAAATGACTGAATTCAATAAACCTTAATTCACTGAAGTAGACCAGGCAATGAATGCTCAAAAAAACGCATAGAGGGAATTGAATGGAACACAATTTTTGACTTTGCAGCTTTGTTTGGTCTAGTCAGGAGGTGAACATATCAAAAGCCCCATCTGTAGCCATTGAGCGGGGGGAGGGAGAGGGGTCTGAAGGTAACATTTTTTGGTTTTTCCTAAATATCTTGAAAACTATCAACTTTTACTATTCCCTATTCAACTTGAAAATTAAAGAAAATAAAATTTCCTGTAAGAAAAGAATGTAATATGTCTACTTTGACCCAACCATTTACAAGGTAATCACTAATTTTATTAATATTTTAAAAAATATATCCCTTCCATAAGAAATACATGTAAATTCGTGGGTAACATAAACGGTAACATACTTGCCCATTGGGGCAACCCTTTTTTCACCTAACGGAAAATGAACAGCATTCAGGAAATATTGACAATATTTTACTGTAATTTGACATCTCAATCATAAAAATCTGTCTAAAATTAAGGTGCTGCCGAGCTCACAGAAAACGTTATTTTTCAAGAAATAATTACAATTTGATATAATTTCTTGAAAAATTACGTTTTTTGCAAGCTCACCAGCAGCTTAATTTTAGACCAATTTTTATGATTGAGGTGTCATATTACTGGAAATTTTTGTCAATACCTGAATGCTGTTCATTTTTCTTTAGGGAAAAAAGCGTTGCCTGATTGGGCATGTATGCTACCCACAAATTTACATGAATTTCTTATGGAAGGGATATTTTTTATAAATATTAATAAAATTAATGCTTACCTTGTGAATGGTTGGGCCAAAGTAGACATATTATATACTTTTTTACAGGAAATTTTATTTTATTTAATTTTCAAATTCAATTGGGAGCATCAAAAGTTGATGGTTTTCAAGATATTTAGGAAAAACCAAAAAATTGTACCTTCAGACCCCCCTCCCTCCCCCCGCTCAAGGGCTACAGACAGGGACTTTTGATATGTTCACCTCCTGACTAGTCCAAACAAAGCTGCAAAGTCAAAAATTGTGTTCCAAAAAAATCCCTCTATACCTTTTCATTGAATGGACTAAAGATATAACTCTCTGCAAACTAAATTAGTAAATTGGATTTTAAGATAAATTACTAGGTTAATAACTGAACTTGATTTGAGGAATGTTTTCTAATGTTTAATACAAAGTTTAGTAGTCGTAAATCAAATTTACTTGTACAAATTTTTGTATTTCAACCCGTTCTCATTTAATGCCATCTTTATAGTAGAAAATGACCTACATCTTTGGTGTTAGACTACAAATAAAACAAGGAAAAGACTTAGGTGGCTGGAAATATCTATCAACAGTCCATAGAAATACACAAGATTAACTTCTTTTTGACTATCTTTGTTTCAGTTATTTACATGCCAAAGACCTCCTTATCCAAAAGTCAAATATGTCACTTTACCGACATCTCTAATTATATTTTCCTTGTCCCATGAGTAAAATTATTTCTATATTAATTAATTTTCGTTCACTAGCCTACCTAAAAACTATTTTAAACAAATACAATTCAGAACAGTAGTACTTTATGTCTTGAATTATTTTCCCTTCATGAACCGCGCCAGAAAGGTTGTGAGTGGTTTTTGTGATGAGTCGGCCGGTGAGTGGCTCAGATCAACTACCGAGATAAGAGTATGATTTTAAAATTTTAATTCTTCGGCAACAATTTTACCATTTTTTATTTTCCTAACCAAAAAACAAAAAAAATAGCAGCCGACTAATTTTTCATGTTCAGTTTTAAAATTAATTAAAAACATTTGATTTTGTTTTATTTATAAAAATATAAAAAAACATATATTCGAAATATAATTAATACCATAGCAATCCACAACTAATTGGCTTCTCCCCAGCAAAATTTCAATCATTTACCTCCATCCCAAGTGATGTAAACTATGAGTTATTTGTAAGCGGAGCAGAAACCTGAATATAGCGGCATGTGCTATCGCAGTGCCTGCAATATCTGAAACGCAACCACTGCTTTCAGCTCGCGTTGCGGAGCCCAGCTGACGATCCAGTTTGTTTATACATCGATGAACATACATAGATAAAGATGGACCTATTAAGGCAGGTTATCCAGAGGAAGTCGGAAGGTCATAACCCCCATAGGATGCCCCTAGGTGGAAGAGGGCTCTGGGGGCACCCCTTGTAAATGTTTTGAAAATGTCACATTTTTACGTAACCTGGAACTTATCCTATACTCATACGAGCAATTTTATCTTGCGTGCGTGCATGGTTGTATGTTTGCACAACGATCTCAAAAACGGCTCCGAGAATTTCCTTCAAAGTCTGTAAATAAGTAATTCGTGACAGATTACTATAAAAACATCTTTTATGCAGTTTACTTGGCCAGAGAAAATCTAATAACTAATTGTTATAAATAAAATTTTAAAGTTGTAGAATTTTAACATTGGCCTTATAGGTCATGATGTAAAGAAAAAAGAAAGGTGTGTGCAGGGTCAGCTGATGTGACGTATTTGGGCTCACACGACTAGCGCTCATGACGACTACAATAAAAACCAATTAATACAACTCAATCAAAATATTTTGTTTGATGGTCTTAGTTCTGCAGTCAGACCACTAGGTCCGCTAGTTTCTCGAGCCCAACTACGTCATACCAGCTGACTGTGCACACACCTTTCTTTTTTTCTTCAAACCATGTTATGGATTGCCGTGATAGCAACAAAAATAAACAAGGAAAGCGTAAACAAATGAAGTAATCATAACAGCTGCTCGGAATCTACAGTCGTCAAGGGAAAATACAGCAAGTGGGATGAAGAGTCCATGGAGCAATAAAAAAGGTTTCCATTTATCAATTTTATGACATTGAAATATTTCATAGTAACTGGATGAACTGGTAAACATGAAATAACACCGAGCAAGGCTCGGTCCATCAGGAACAGGAACTTCTGACTGATTAAAGCTAACTGTCATGTTCGGATTCTGAAGCATTCTGATTATTTAGGGATTTTAGTAAAATGTCCTTTATACAAAAAACAAGGAGGATACAGTATTAATGTTTTTCATTTTTACCCCTGTTATTCACTGATTTTATTTTATATTATTTACCCGTTCCCGGTTAATTGACATTTATTTTCTTCTGGGTACTCGAGTGTTTTGCATTACTCCACAGAGGTAGAATTATATTTACTCCCATCACTTTTCCGCAGTTTATAATTAAGTTTTAAGTAATTGACTTTCATAACTGTTCATGACATTAGCAAAGCTATTACCGTCAGTTTCTTGTTATTGGTATATGCGCGATTGTTTTTACAGTACGGTAGTTCGTTATATTCTCAATGTAATACTCCATTAATTGTGTTGTTAATTAACCGTGATCGGTTGACTCTCGAGGTTGTTTTTACAAGTTTTTAAACTTATGTTTGTATCTTTGTTTTTCTTCCAAATAAAAGTTGGAAGTTCGATAACAAGCACAAATTATTTTACAAACTATAGGTCAAGGGGGGAATGTATTTCCCTGATCTCCCCCCATACCTACGCCACTGTTTTCACATAAAAATAATTTTAATTTATGATCACCCAATAAATTTTTGCAGCAACCGGTAAATGGCTTGGATAACAGCAAATTTCCATTAGCCTCTTCTCAAGTGATTATTAATTACCATATGTAAATGGTTTTATAATGGTCTTAATTTAATCCTTTAGTAATTAATTTTTAAAACCCATAATTAAAAACTAAAGTTTAAGTTAATTTTTTAAGTTTTTCGAACTTCTTGTTACTTTTAAGAAGTTATTATAAAAACCAAGTGATTAAAAATGTTGCTTAATTGTTGAGACTTACATGCAGGAAGGGTGGGTGTGCGACAATGGCCGACTGCAATTGGACACACCATCCCTTAAACGGACAGCTCTAACTCAACAGCTATCGGGCGCAGGCGCGTTACAGTTGCTTTAGACTTGATTCATTTTCATAAGATTCGATGACATTTAATTTACTTAACTCGATTCAATACATTCATTTAGTTTGATTCAATATACATCACTAAATTACCTTTTATAAGCATTTAATTTCATGGAGTTCTTATTGTATTCAGTTTCATCACATTTCTTTACTCAATAAATTCAGTGTTATTTTCAATCAGTGCTTTTACTCATTTAAAGAACCTAATTTGCATAATCCGCGATCGCATGTGTCGCGCCGCTTCACAAACTTTTATCAATATAATTTATTTCCAAAAGTTTTTGTCAAATATTGTGATTGACTTGTGGTTCAAATAAATTGGTGGTAATTAAGTTTTTCTGCTCGTTTTGCTGCCTTAACTACTTATTAAAAATATTAAGGAACATGTCGGCCTTAGTCAGTAACAAGACTACAAGATCGCGCCACAATCATCCTTCACTCATCTGTCATTCATACTTGGCTTAAAATACCTACCTGGGTAGGTCGCCATTTCAAAGTAATGTAACTAATGTAACCTTATACTGCTTTATATAGTCTAAAAATTGCGCATCCCTAGAATGTTTAGCTAAACGATGAAGTTCTTTCTTTCTTAAGCTAGAAACTATAATACCAGTTGTTACCCAATCTTTTCTTTTGCAGTTAGTCTTAATTTCCTTGGTCCTAAGGGGAAAGGCGAAATTAAAATATTCTTCAAATACAGTTAAAAACATTTTATATGAAATATTGGGATCAGTATTCAAGGTAGAATACAGAAAATCCCATGTCTCATTATTTAGCGAATAAAATTGTTTATGTTTTATCTGCTATAATTTCTAGATTTTTCAATTTTGCTCTAAACTATATTGTGCTTGATACGATAAAAATTGATAAGTGTGGTCAGACAAATCAAAATCGAGAACATGAATCATACAGTGCTTGAGGTCAGAATCAGTAAAAATATTGTCCATACAGGTTTTAGACACATTAGTTACTCGGGTAGGTTTGGTAATAGGAATAAACCCAGATAGCAAAATTAAATTGTAGCAACTTTTTTTAAATTTGCCATGACAAATTAAACAGTTTGCAACAAAGCTGTCATTGCAAACTTGAAAAGTTGCATGCAAAGTTGTGACCAATTGCCGTGACAACTTTCAACAAAATTGTAATTATAAATAGGTAAAAAATCCAAAAAGTGTAATAAAAAAACTGAATTGAGAAGATGCATTTCTACATGGTTTCTACACACTTTACCACAATGCAAATTCTACTGACCTATGTTGGAATTTGAACACGGGACCCTTGCCTTCGTAAGCTGAGTCTATATCAACTACACCACCAGACCTGATAGCATTCTGATAGTAATCACAGGGCAAAATGTCAACTTACAGTTTGCGCATTATATCTCCGGCTATGACTGAGTCAGCTGATTGTAAGGTGCGGGAGGGAGAGGGAGTACTTTTCTGAAAACATTTTCTAAAACATCGCTACCTGGGGGTAGCGGATTTGTACCCCCCGGATTTGTACCCCCCACAAAAAACGCTACGTCATTTTGACGTCACAGGAGGCGGGGCCTAAATCGCTCGAGAAACAGCCCGCGACTGGAAATGTACCCCCCAATACATTATTAAATCATCAACACCTAATTGGTTTCAAATTAAATTATTTTCCTTAAGTCTGACCCCGGAATTGTACCCCCCGGATTTGTACCCCCCGTCGCCAAATGCTAAAGTCCTATCCCGGATTTGTACCCCCCGTCGCCAAATGCTGAAGTCCTACCCCGGATTTGTACCCCTTGGATTTGTACCCCCGTCATCCAATGCTAAAGTCCTACCCCGGATTTGTACCCCCCGTTGCCAAATTCTTAAGTCCTACCCCGGATTTGTACCCCCTGTACTCAAATCTATTCTGACCGACCATGGAAATACACCCTACAGTCCTTTATTGGTTGAGTTAATACGATTAATTCCTAACGGTGAGTGAAATTTCAAGTAAAATAGCTGACTGGAATAAATATTGCAAGCGAAGCTACGACATTAATCTAGTGTAATGAGTAAAATGAAAACACTCCTTTACTTGTTACAGTTTATCATTTGTTGAAATTGGATTGTATATATAAAACATTTGTTGAGCTGTTGTACAAAAATATTTTGCAAATTTATTTCTGATACCGTTCGACAACACTGAAATTAACTTTTTTCCAAGATAAAAATTAATTAACACCTAATATTATCTCATTATATAACTCAAATTTATGCTTTATTTGTTTTTTATGTTCCTCAAGATTGGGAGTTTATTGCTCTATGAATTGTGATTTTTAATCTGATTTTTTTTCTTTTATAACTAGAGGATTATTGATAGGGTTTAAAAGTTTAACTTCAATCACTGGTTTCATATCATAATAATTTTAAGTTCATGTTTTACAATATTACAAATGTTATGAATGAGTTAATAGAAACTATTACTGTCAAGACTAGTCCTATGACACGAAACCACTCGTAAAATAAACGGTTTTTCCCTAAACAAAGTAACTGTAAACACAAAATTTAATGGCACTTAATTTTTGCATGAAATTACTTAAAACTAGGTTCTAATGTTGGCCGTCCCGGTGACATCTGAAACAATTTAGTTTCAATCAAATAATTTATCATGACGTTTTTTTAGAGAAATATGTTGCTCTAGTTCCCACTAAGACCTTGATTGTTTGCAAAATATTTATTAGAGATTGAATTAGATAAAATATTTTCCCAGCGATTCAATGTACCGAGGTAAAATTTAGAGATATAATCCCCTAAAACGAATAAAGTGTGTCAATCGAACAGAGCAAACACTTTTCTTTTATTTAAATTTAATATTTGTGATATATATATATAAAACGGATAATTATTAAAAAGTTATATATAATTGAAAACAATTTAACTATTCATAAGCATCACAAATTACAAATATGTACTTTTATTAATTACTCCTTTAATGATCAGCAGCTGTTCAAATAAACATGTCATGAGTTTTGATATAAACGATATCTTTATATAAGATTAATAACCCCTTGGACTCTGGGCAGGAACCCGATTGAGCCTAGGACGAAATAGATGGCTTAAGAACCTTATCCGTGAAATTTTACATATTTATACCAAGTTTCATGGCAAACAGTCCAACGGAATATGAGTCCATAAACGTGAAACATTTATAATCAAACTAACCATTTTTTATGAATTTAGATATTCAAAACAACCTTTTATCCAATACTTTCATCGCGTATTATTGACATATTTTCTAGCCCACCTAATGATGAACAAGACTACACAATATAATAATCATAATACTAACAATAATAAGACATATTTGTAGAATAATAGGTGATAATTAAATAAACAGCTGTTGATTTACGAGAACTAATTAAAAAAGTCAACAACAACTATGAATATTCACCCGGTATATTTCCATAGTCGGTCAAAATGGATTTGAGCACAGGGGGTACAAATCCGGGGGGTACAAATCCGGGGTAGGACTTGAGGATTTGGCCACGGGGGGTACAAATCCGGGGGGTACAATTCCGGGGTCGGACTTAAGAATTTGACCATGGGGGGTACAAATCCAGGGGGTACAAATCCGGGGTAGGACTTGAGGATTTGGCGACGGGGGGTACAAATCCAGGGGGTACAATTCCGGGGTCGGACTTAAGAAGCCAGGTTTAATTGGATTCATATCAATTTTGCAACTGTTCAGCCAACCGTGAAATGTCAGTTGATTAAAATACATAATAATTTATCCCTCCTAAAAGTTCGCGGCCGGAATTGTACCCCCCGTCCTGTGACGTCAAAATGACGTAGCGTTTTTTCTGGGGGGTTCAAATCCGGGGGTACAATTCCGGCGACCCGCTACCTGTCAAATGCTGTGTTTACTAATATCATATGTTAAAAATATCATATGACACGGTTAGTAACGCAGTGGTCATAGCTGGAGATATAATGCGCGAACTGTAACTACTGCTTTGGTGGTAAACAGAGGATCCAAATACAGCAGCGCAGAGATAAGCTTTGAGGACTGAGAACGAGTTATACAGTGCCTCCTGTCACTTTTTTCTCCATTCACACTATAATAATATTTTTTTCAGTAAACAACTATTTAAAAAAGTGTAATGACAAAAAATTTTTAGCTAAAATTTACCACGTCTAATTTTTTAAATATTATTTATTCTATTCTACTCAAATGGATGTAAAAGTAATTATAAGCTCCATGTGAGTAGTTATTTAATAAAAGAGTAATGTGTAGTGTACATGAAATTTTAAAATAACGTGAAAGTGAAATACCACCATTGTAGCAGACTGCATACTCAGCTAATTTCTAAAGCAAAAGAACATAGTTCAATCAAACATAGCGAGATTTGACTTGATTTTGACATTAAATCTCATCTAGATGAAGCCGTAAACCAAGTTTTATTATGTTGAGAATTAAGCGAGATATAGGCCTAGAATTTTACTTATTTGCAATATGGTTGACATTGGGGCAACGTACTGTGTTTACCACTTTCAGTATCAGTAACCAATGGACATAGAGCAATGGATTCAAGGTACTAAATTATTTGTTTTTTTTTAGCTGAATCCAATGGTGCTAAACAAAATATTATAATTATTATTATTTTTCTATGTGAACACCACCTACGGTTAATATGTGAAATGGCAAACTCATGTTAAGTTGCCGCAAAGTTGTCACAACTATCAGGAAACAGCTTAGCCTAGACAAAGAACTGCAAATGTGTGACAAATTTGCTAGCGAAAAGTTGCTTTATCAGACCAACGGCAAATGAAGGCAACTTTGCCGAAACAACCTGTTATGTGGGCATAGTTTAATGCTTTCTAAACATTCTGCTTTGATTTTGATTTTTTTGGATGTTTGCCATCACCGATTACATAAAACAAGCTAGGCGACATTCCTAGATCATATATTCCAGATCCTAAAATGTCGAGTAACTTGTTTTTATTAATTAGTTTTCAAACACCCACAAAAATCAATATGAACACATATCTTACTGATCAATTTTTGATTAAAAAATTTTACCCAGTGAGATCAGTTGCCTTGCTTGTGCTTTGTTGAAAATTAAAAAAGGTTATTTAAAATTAACACGCATAAAATTTTTTTACAAACAATACATTTCAGTATATAGTATTTATAAAGGAAAGGCTCATTAAACTCAGTTTTTGCAGTTATTATATTCAAGAACCTTAATAGGGTTGTCGGTAACAAAATTGTTTATGTTTTAAATTTAGTCTAAGTAGACCATACTAAACCGTACTAAATAGTATACAATATTAAGGTCTGTAGGAAGTAAAATAAAACACTTCCCTAAACATAAAAATTTAATTCAAAGCACTTTTACAATCATGTATAACAAAAATTAGAAATATAAGTATATATATGGCACTCTACTAATTATTTTATATATATATGGTTTACAAATTATTTTATCAGTGGTTTGTAAACTATAAGTGTCATTCACACTGACTACCATATTTTACTTCTCAAGTAAATTAGTTAATTTTCGGTGGGAATACGACACATAAAACTTAATCTAATTAACAAAAGCTTGATAGCGACTCATGACTTAAGACTAAGACCATTGCTTTCAGAGGGACAACTGAACTCATATGCAGCCCCAAAAATCCTAATCATACAAATACGTAGCCCACATACAAAGATATAGGGAGATTTGTAATACAGTAGACCCTCCCTTATCCAGACCTCTTGGGCCTGAGGCCTGTCCGAATAACAGGTTTTCCGTATAATTCGACATTTCCTAAAATAAATTATTAAATCCAAACATTAAAAATGAGATATTTTACAATGATTTTTTTATCATGTATTTTCCTTGGGGATCGTCAGTATCATGCCTAAATCACTTACAAACCGACTCAATTTATTTAAATTGAAGAGAGCAAAGTATTTAGACTGGTCTCAAATATTTTTCCACAAGAACCGTCGATATACAGTAGTACCATCCATTTCTTACCGTTTAAGTGCAGTTAAACTGATGTTTTAATAAATAATTGTCCGTTTAAATAATTTTACCTGCACCAAGAGTAGTCTGGTTTAACCAATGTCCAGTTAAAATATGTCCGGATATGAGAGAGTCTACTTTATTTTATTATACTTTTTTTTAGCTCTTAAGGAATTATAATTTTCTTACCATAACTATGTATTCTTTTAACTACTCAAACGTAGCAAGTAACTTAAAAAACCTTAAGAGGGCAAATAATACAGTCTTTCAAAAATTGTTGCTTAACCCCAAAAGGAACAGGAAGGTGCAAATATAGAGCACAGATTTATTTTTGTGCATAAACATAAGGAGGGGGCGCACTGGGAGAGATCTCATTTGTTTTAACACCTCTGGCTTCGGCCATAGAAACTTCGACATTGGAGTCAGGGTTGTCCTTCAGTTGTCTGTAGTAGCTGTACACCACCCAAGTGAAGTACAAGTTCAGCGCTGTAACAAAAAAACTCACCAATAACTATGGATTTTACCTCAAAAAGCCTGAAGGTTATTTCATCACTTTCTTCCGATTGGCTCAATTACTTAAATCAGCCTTTCCCAAGATGTGGGTTGCAGCCCACTAGTGCCTTGCAGAGGGGCTTTAGATGGGTTGCTGCCAGGTTATAATAGTAATAAATAATTTAATAATAAACTTTCTGTTTATAACTTTTACAAAACCGAGAATCAAAACAGCAATTCTCAGTTTAAGAAACTTTTAAGAAATCGTTATGAATGCAGCATAGACATTTGGGCTGAATTGGATAAATTTTGTAGTCCCATAGTTGGCC
>JAQJVK010000531.1:0-20642 GCA_035578135.1 Flexamia atlantica | reverse complement strand
TTCCCCATTTATTTAACACCCTAGCAAATCAAAATTATGTGGGTCCTATGCCTGACAAACTGTACTATTGTCCTGAAACTATGTTTGAGAAGAATTACAATGACTTTGAGAAATGGTATGATGAAAGAGTAGCAGAAAATTATGTGTTTGATTTTAAAAAAGAAATCTTGGAGTATTGTATCTCAGATGTTGAAATCTTGGCTCAAGCCTGTATTAAATTTAGAGCCTTACTTCTTGAACAGTGTAATGTAGACCCATTTCTAGAATCAATCACTATAGCAAGTGCATGTAACTTGGTTTTTCGCCGTAACTTTTTAAAACTTAATACTATTGGCTTGATCCCTAAAAATGGTTATAGACTAACTGACAATCAATCAGCATTGGCTTTACAATGGTTAACTTGGGAAGAGGAAAAGCGTGGGGTAAAAATTCAACATGCAGGCAGAGGGAGAGAAGTCAAAATTAATGGGTTGAAAGTTGATGGGTTTGACGGGAAGAATATTTATGAATTTCATGGGTGCTATTGGCATGGCTGCCCCAAATGTTATCCCTACAACAGAGAGGCTCCTTTGAAGGAGGATCCCTCTGATACATTACATTTGCGTTATGAGAAAACCAAATCTAAAATTGAAAAGCTTGGGGAAGTTGTAGAGATGTGGGAGTGTGACTTTAACAATTTAAAGAAAGAACACAAACTAAATCATTTGGATAAACTTTCTATTCTAAACACTTTACCATTAAATGCTAGAGATGCATTCTTTGGGGGTAGGACAGACAATATAAAATCATATTACAAGTGTAAAGAGGGAGAGACAATCCAGTATGTAGATGTTTGCTCTTTGTACCCATATGTAAATAAATATTGTAAATATCCTGTAGGCCATCCAAAGATTTATATTGGAAATAAAGAATGCTTAGAAAGAGGTCTTGAAGTGGATGGTTTAATGAAATGTAAGATCTTACCTCCTTTCAATCTTTATCATCCTGTACTCCCTGCAAAGATGAATGATAAATTGATGTTTGTACTATGTAGGACTTGTGAGGAAACTTCAAATCAAGGTGATTGTGTTCATGAGTGTGAGGAGAGAGCTTTAGTGGGTACCTGGACTATGGATGAAATTAGAAAAGCAGTAGAAAAAGGCTATGTAATATTAGACATGTATGAACTGTGGGAGTATCAGATGGTGACCTTTGAGGAAGCAGGGTTGTTTACTGATTTTATAAATAAATTTCTAAAGTTAAAACAAGAGGCATCAGGGTTTCCAGAATGGTGTAAAACTGAAGAAGACAAAGACTTGTATGTTTCCAAGTTCTTAGAGCATGAAGGGATTCAATTGGAAAAGGACAAAATTATTAAGAATGGGGGTTTGAGATCACTTGCGAAGCTTATGCTGAATTCATTTTGGGGAAAATTTGGGCAGAGAGAGAACATGGAAAAAACTTCACTTGTTAGAAACTCTAAAGATTTATTTGCATTGTGTACTCAGCTTGGAAGTGTAGTTAGATTTATTGAAGCTATTAATGAAGAAGTAGTATTAGTCAACTGGAAAAACTTAGATGAGGCTAGGGAGACATTGAAAACTGTTAATGTTGTAATTGCAGCCTACACTACAGCTCATGCCAGATTGAAATTATATGAATATTTAGAAGCTTTAGGAGACCAGGTCTTATACTATGATACCGACAGTTGTATTTATTACTTCCGGGAAGGTTTGTACAGAGTCCCTACAGGAGATTACCTTGGGGAAATGACAGATGAACTTGTAGAGTATGGCCCAGGTTCATATATAACTGAGTTTGTCTCTGGGGGACCTAAAACCTATGCCTACCTTGTCTGGTCAACTAACAAGCAAGCCCTTGTCTCAGTCTGTAAAATAAAGGGTTTAACATTGAATTTAAAAACATCTAAATTACTAAACTTTAAGACATTGAAAGATATGGTTCTCAGTGAAGTTCCTCAAATTATAGAAATTCATGAGAGTAGAATCAGGAGAACTAAAGATAAAAATGTTGTAACTACCAATGAAACAAAAATGTTTAAAATTACTGGTTCAAAAAGGAAATTAGTTGATGGATATGATACAGTGCCTTATGGATATAAAAAACAAAGAATACAGTAACATAAACCAGGCATGTACACCACCAAACATAGAGCTCATATACCTCTTAACACATGCTCCAAAATGTTAGTCTGCTTTTAGCTGTGGTACTGAGCGGATGTACTAGAGCTGCTCTGTTGCTATAATAATATACTTGTATTTACCATGGCAGTCTTTTTGAAATTTTTGTCCAAGACAAAGCTAAAGGAAAACTCTAAATTTTGTTTGACCTGTACAGAATATAAGTTTCAGTTAACAGGTTCAATAGATGTTTTTGAATGGCCTTTGACATTTTCAGAACAAATAGTATGTCATATAACACAGAATTTGACATCTAAAGCTTTTATACAAATAACAATCAACCATGGTGATACCTCAGGAAATATTCCATTTTTACAGCTAAACAAACTAACACCGGCAGTTTTTGATTATCATTTTGAAAAAATATTTTCTCAAGTTAAGACACTATCAGATATTATAACTTTGGAAGTAACTGTTGTTACTGTTCCTAGCTGCTACCTTACACCTTAGATGAGTGCGGTAACCCTTAAATGTAATGTATAAACATCTTGTTCTCAATACTGAGGTCATTCTGTCTTGGACAGTGCTCCAGAGCAGACGTGTTGACAAGGTATTAACAGTTTAAGTGTCTCCTTAATTGTTTTATAATGTCTGCTAAATATTGTAATCTTAATGAACATTTAGTCTTGGTATTGTTTGATAGTGAAGGTAACCCTTGGTTTAAAGCTAAGGATATAGCTAAAGCCTTGGGGCATCTTGAGGTTATACGGGGGATTAAATCTTCTTTAAATGGTAACAGTATAAAGATTTTTAAAGATTTTCCAGAAACCCAAAAACAAGGACTCAAAAAACATGATGGTAGAACCTATTTTGTTGATGAATTTGGATTACTAACTTTGACTTTACGTTCTCCTAATCCTGAAGCAAGAGAGCTGGTAAAAAGACTGTTTCCAAAGAAGTTTTATCTTCCATTTATCGATATTAAAGATTCAAAGTTATCTTAAACAGATCTAATGTATCCCACTGTATGAGTGTGAGTGTGTATGTGAGAAGTTAGTAAGGCCTAGTCTTGAAAGCTTCTGTTCTGTGGACAGACACCCACATTTTGGCTGGGCTAACCCCTGGTAAGTCCATATGTGGATGGCGGGTTGGCTTAGTTGCCGTAGAAAATGATTTCCCGCGTCTGCCACAGACAAGGGCCTAGTAGATTGTGGCGCCTAGATCCGAGGAGGATCTAGGCTACACCTTTGAACAGCCCGGTGTGAATGTGATGAAGGGCCTAGTAGACTGTGGCGCCTAGATCTGAGGAGGGTCTAGGCTACACCTTTGAACAGCCCGGTGTGTATGGAGGTCACTGGCGCGGCGTAAAAGCCCGTAAACCTGAATGAAGGTCCCTGGCGCGGTGTAAAAACCCGTAAACCTGAATGATGTGTGAATGTAGGGCAAAGTTAATAGTTTGGCTCAGAACTTGGCTGGGTCATTCAATTAATATGCCCGGTGGGATATTTTTAGATTTCAAAGATAATGAGTAGCTCTCTTTTTAAGCTTTATTGGGTTTGTAGAATGTAAAATCAATTGTTTGAGTCAAAAAAGATAAAGATCCTCTGTTGGTCTCAGTAAATGGAGAGAGATACAGGTAGAGGACAAAGTCACTACCTTAAACCTCATACACAATGAACGGACCAACAGAGGGCAAAAAAATATATAAAAATATAAAATACAAAAAAGATATATTTCGGAGGCAGCAAATTGTTATGGAATGGCTGTCACGACTCACTGCGTTGGATGTCACGACTCATATGAGCCAGGTTCTTTAGCAAGTTCGTGGAAGTTCGGTAATCTCCGTACAAGTTCGTGTCTAACTCGGGTTATGTCATGGCGGCCAGCCGGTAGTCATCGTGTTTCGTATGGACCGGAAGTAGAGAGCACCGAATCGGTGCTCTCTTTGAATATCTAATCTCATACAGTACTTGCTAAAGAACCTGGCTCATATGAGTCGTGACATCCAACGCAGTGAGTCGTGACAGCCATTCCATAACAATTTGCTGCCTCCGAAATATATCTTTTTTGTATTTTATATTTTTATATATTTTTTTGCCCTCTGTTGGTCCGTTCATTGTGTATGAGGTTTAAGGTAGTGACTTTGTCCTCTACCTGTATCTCTCTCCATTTACTGAGACCAACAGAGGATCTTTATATTTTTTGACTCAAACAATTGATTTTACATTCTACAAACCCAATAAAGCTTAAAAAGAGAGCTACTCATTATCTTTGAAATCTAAAAATATCCCACCGGGCATATTAATTGAATGACCCAGCCAAGTTCTGAGCCAAACTATTAACTTTGCCCTACATTCACACATCATTCAGGTTTACGGGTTTTTACACCGCGCCAGGGACCTTCATTCAGGTTTACGGGCTTTTACGCCGCGCCAGTGACCTCCATACACACCGGGCTGTTCAAAGGTGTAGCCTAGACCCTCCTCAGATCTAGGCGCCACAGTCTACTAGGCCCTTCATCACATTCACACCGGGCTGTTCAAAGGTGTAGCCTAGATCCTCCTCGGATCTAGGCGCCACAATCTACTAGGCCCTTGTCTGTGGCAGACGCGGGAAATCATTTTCTACGGCAACTAAGCCAACCCGCCATCCACATATGGACTTACCAGGGGTTAGCCCAGCCAAAATGTGGGTGTCTGTCCACAGAACAGAAGCTTTCAAGACTAAGCCTTACTAACTTCTCACATACACACTCACACTCATACAGTGGGATACATTAGATCTGTTTAAGATAACTTTGAATCTTTAATATCGATAAATGGAAGATAAAACTTCTTTGGAAACAGTCTTTTTACCAGCTCTCTTGCTTCAGGATTAGGAGAACGTAAAGTCAAAGTTAGTAATCCAAATTCATCAACAAAATAGGTTCTACCATCATGTTTTTTGAGTCCTTGTTTTTGGGTTTCTGGAAAATCTTTAAAAATCTTTATACTGTTACCATTTAAAGAAGATTTAATCCCCCGTATAACCTCAAGATGCCCCAAGGCTTTAGCTATATCCTTAGCTTTAAACCAAGGGTTACCTTCACTATCAAACAATACCAAGACTAAATGTTCATTAAGATTACAATATTTAGCAGACATTATAAAACAATTAAGGAGACACTTAAACTGTTAATACCTTGTCAACACGTCTGCTCTGGAGCACTGTCCAAGACAGAATGACCTCAGTATTGAGAACAAGATGTTTATACATTACATTTAAGGGTTACCGCACTCATCTAAGGTGTAAGGTAGCAGCTAGGAACAGTAACAACAGTTACTTCCAAAGTTATAATATCTGATAGTGTCTTAACTTGAGAAAATATTTTTTCAAAATGATAATCAAAAACTGCCGGTGTTAGTTTGTTTAGCTGTAAAAATGGAATATTTCCTGAGGTATCACCATGGTTGATTGTTATTTGTATAAAAGCTTTAGATGTCAAATTCTGTGTTATATGACATACTATTTGTTCTGAAAATGTCAAAGGCCATTCAAAAACATCTATTGAACCTGTTAACTGAAACTTATATTCTGTACAGGTCAAACAAAATTTAGAGTTTTCCTTTAGCTTTGTCTTGGACAAAAATTTCAAAAAGACTGCCATGGTAAATACAAGTATATTATTATAGCAACAGAGCAGCTCTAGTACATCCGCTCAGTACCACAGCTAAAAGCAGACTAACATTTTGGAGCATGTGTTAAGAGGTATATGAGCTCTATGTTTGGTGGTGTACATGCCTGGTTTATGTTACTGTATTCTTTGTTTTTTATATCCATAAGGCACTGTATCATATCCATCAACTAATTTCCTTTTTGAACCAGTAATTTTAAACATTTTTGTTTCATTGGTAGTTACAACATTTTTATCTTTAGTTCTCCTGATTCTACTCTCATGAATTTCTATAATTTGAGGAACTTCACTGAGAACCATATCTTTCAATGTCTTAAAGTTTAGTAATTTAGATGTTTTTAAATTCAATGTTAAACCCTTTATTTTACAGACTGAGACAAGGGCTTGCTTGTTAGTTGACCAGACAAGGTAGGCATAGGTTTTAGGTCCCCCAGAGACAAACTCAGTTATATATGAACCTGGGCCATACTCTACAAGTTCATCTGTCATTTCCCCAAGGTAATCTCCTGTAGGGACTCTGTACAAACCTTCCCGGAAGTAATAAATACAACTGTCGGTATCATAGTATAAGACCTGGTCTCCTAAAGCTTCTAAATATTCATATAATTTCAATCTGGCATGAGCTGTAGTGTAGGCTGCAATTACAACATTAACAGTTTTCAATGTCTCCCTAGCCTCATCTAAGTTTTTCCAGTTGACTAATACTACTTCTTCATTAATAGCTTCAATAAATCTAACTACACTTCCAAGCTGAGTACACAATGCAAATAAATCTTTAGAGTTTCTAACAAGTGAAGTTTTTTCCATGTTCTCTCTCTGCCCAAATTTTCCCCAAAATGAATTCAGCATAAGCTTCGCAAGTGATCTCAAACCCCCATTCTTAATAATTTTGTCCTTTTCCAATTGAATCCCTTCATGCTCTAAGAACTTGGAAACATACAAGTCTTTGTCTTCTTCAGTTTTACACCATTCTGGAAACCCTGATGCCTCTTGTTTTAACTTTAGAAATTTATTTATAAAATCAGTAAACAACCCTGCTTCCTCAAAGGTCACCATCTGATACTCCCACAGTTCATACATGTCTAATATTACATAGCCTTTTTCTACTGCTTTTCTAATTTCATCCATAGTCCAGGTACCCACTAAAGCTCTCTCCTCACACTCATGAACACAATCACCTTGATTTGAAGTTTCCTCACAAGTCCTACATAGTACAAACATCAATTTATCATTCATCTTTGCAGGGAGTACAGGATGATAAAGATTGAAAGGAGGTAAGATCTTACATTTCATTAAACCATCCACTTCAAGACCTCTTTCTAAGCATTCTTTATTTCCAATATAAATCTTTGGATGGCCTACAGGATATTTACAATATTTATTTACATATGGGTACAAAGAGCAAACATCTACATACTGGATTGTCTCTCCCTCTTTACACTTGTAATATGATTTTATATTGTCTGTCCTACCCCAAAGAATGCATCTCTAGCATTTAATGGTAAAGTGTTTAGAATAGAAAGTTTATCCAAATGATTTAGTTTGTGTTCTTTCTTTAAATTGTTAAAGTCACACTCCCACATCTCTACAACTTCCCCAAGCTTTTCAATTTTAGATTTGGTTTTCTCATAACGCAAATGTAATGTATCAGAGGGATCCTCCTTCAAAGGAGCCTCTCTGTTGTAGGGATAACATTTGGGGCAGCCATGCCAATAGCACCCATGAAATTCATAAATATTCTTCCCGTCAAACCCATCAACTTTCAACCCATTAATTTTGACTTCTCTCCCTCTGCCTGCATGTTGAATTTTTACCCCACGCTTTTCCTCTTCCCAAGTTAACCATTGTAAAGCCAATGCTGATTGATTGTCAGTTAGTCTATAACCATTTTTAGGGATCAAGCCAATAGTATTAAGTTTTAAAAAGTTACGGCGAAAAACCAAGTTACATGCACTTGCTATAGTGATTGATTCTAGAAATGGGTCTACATTACACTGTTCAAGAAGTAAGGCTCTAAATTTAATACAGGCTTGAGCCAAGATTTCAACATCTGAGATACAATACTCCAAGATTTCTTTTTTAAAATCAAACACATAATTTTCTGCTACTCTTTCATCATACCATTTCTCAAAGTCATTGTAATTCTTCTCAAACATAGTTTCAGGACAATAGTACAGTTTGTCAGGCATAGGACCCACATAATTTTGATTTGCTAGGGTGTTAAATAAATGGGGAAAGTAACCCTTCTTTTTCTCAGGAGGTAGATCAAAAGCTTTAGGGAGTGCAGAAAGAGACATAGGAAAATAACTCAATGAATCAACAAACCTTACGTTATCTACTTCAATCAGTATCAATTTTGTTCCCCGGGGAGTGATTTTTGGTGTAAACTTGGTTTCTTCTATGATATACTTTAGAATAAACTGAAAGTCAAAGCCCTGTCCATTATGGGCAATCACACAAACATGTTTAAACTGTTTCCTCACTGTCATCACATAGTTCATAAACTCCTTAACAGGGTCTTTTTCAAATACTTTTTGTCTCTCTGAGCAAATTTCACACTCTCCTCCATTGATACACTTAAAACAATACTGTTGAGACACACATAAGTTAACCTTGTGGACATTTTTACTAGGATCTGAGGCCAAGACTTCATCCTGTCTTGTTTCAAAATCAAAGAAAATAAAGAGAAAGTCTCGGTTCTTTGGACTTCTCCGGTCAACTTGTATATAGCACTGATGTTTTGGGTCTTTAAAAGACCCACATGGATTACAATAAACCTCTCCACAAACATGGACATCTTTACGTTTAGTCGGGAAAACTAGCTTTTTACAATGCTGGCAAAGCTGTATAGTCTTACAAACCTGTCCTTGGTGAGCTATAAAACACCGTTCATTCTTAAAAAAGCGTTTGCAAAACCGGCATGTAATGCCTCCATGTTCAAGCTTACAAGGAGGAGAAATAGAATGACAGGAAGAGCAGCAGTTAGTACATCTATGCTCACCCTTATGATCATAGGGAAAATGACAGGCTTCACAAAAATATTTGCAAACAAACGCAGCAGTTAAATTAGTAATGACATTATAGTGACCATCATGAAACAATAGGTTAATTTTAAATTTTGCATCATCATTTCCACCGGCAAAATATACTTCTCTACCTTTACTATCATAATTATATACTGTTATTCTGTACTTTTTTAGATGGTTCTGAAATTTTTCAAGCTCAGGGATGCCAGCTCCTCCCTCTGGTATTTCAACTTGAGACTTAGCCATAAGTTTTTTAGCTCTTAAAGTCTGCCTCAATCCTTTGTCTAAGCGAATAGCATAGATTTGGGGATCATTTTTAGCATAAGCCTTGCCTACCACTAAAGCTCTAGGGAGACATAGGTTATCTCTGTTATTAATGACAACTATACCACGCCTTGCCTTACATTCTTCATCGAAGGTATTGAAGAGGCCAGGTCTTACTCTACCTTTTCCTACAGGGACATTTACCCTTGAAACATCTACTCTAAAAGTATCAGATGAAGTAATGTTTCCAGAGTTACTTTGAAGTATTCCCCCAAAAATCTGCCAAATGTCATTACTAGTTACTTCAGAAGCTAGCCGCATGTTAGTATACCCCGGTTCCTTACTTTTCAAATTGATAGACATTAGTTTAAAGCCAAGATAGTCTGTAGGAGAAGCTTTAGATTTCTCCCTTTCAACTATTTTATCAAGCCCTTTACGTATCCAGTCAAACTCACTCACGCCTTTAGGAGGCTTAGTAAACTTAAAAGTAGTACTAAGACCATACAGTCTAAATTTTCGATTATAAGTTTGTTCTTCGCCAATAAAAACAATTGGTTCCTTAGTTGGAGAACTCATCTTAGAAACAGACTGCATTATTTAAAGATAATAAAAACAAATACAGCTATTAATAAAATCAGGCAAATACACCAACCAAAAATTATAAAAAGTCAAATTTAAAAATATACTTAAATTTATGCAACTCAAAAGTAAGTATGTTATCTCAATATCAAGAACAGAGCAAAGAATGTCTACACTGAACAGAAGTCTAGAGCAGAATGAATAACTGTGCTAATGGTAACAGGTATATAAGGTAGTACGTACCGTACAGAAATCGGTGACTACACAAGTCAAAAGAACAACTGTACATGTTAATACAAGGAGGTTGACTACACAATCCAAAAGAACAACTACACATGTCAATGCTAGTAAACTGACTACACAAATCAAAAGAACAACCATTAAAAGCTACAAGAGCAAAGTTAATTATTAAATATCCATTTTCCTTTATGGTCAATAAATGTTAATTTTCCCATTAATATTTAAATTAATGACTTAATACCTCAATATATGATAAAAAAGTACAGACTAAGGTAGCAGAGATTCAAATATACCCACATACAAGTTTTAAATAAAATTCAATGATTAGTTTCTAAGCTATAGCGTTTTAATTTTTCCCCTTCAATTTCTGTGATGCAACCCGCATCACCCAGCTTAAGCCTTAGCATAAGTTGACATGTACCTATACACCAAGTTACATTAATATCCATCACCTAGTTCTTAAGATATTAAATTTTTTAATGTAGCCCCTTCAATTATCTAGATACTCACCCGCATTACAGGGTATAAGTATGATTCAAATTGTAGCAGAAGTTAACAAGTATCCACATACCAAGTTTTATCAAATTCAGACCGGTAGTTCCTGAGTTATTAAATTTTAAGTTTTTACATGATAATTGCCCCTTCATTTTTCAAGATGCAACCCGCAACATCCTAGTTAAGACCTGTCATATGTGTCAGTACCGCCTGGGGGGCACCTACACTACGTAGTAGGTGATTTTTGGCCTCAAAAATGACGTAGGACTTACCGTTTTCGAGATATCAGCATTTTTAGGTATTTTTAGCCATATTTGAGAAGAAAAAGAACAAAAAGAGGGGGTGGGGTGGGGTGAGAGGGGGGTGTAAGTTTTTGGAAAAGGCGAAAGAGGTTAAGAAGTACCTAAGTACCACATTTTAGCTATATTAACTAACCCATTCCAAAGTTATTTAATTTTAAGTAGAATTTCATATAGTATTATAACATTACAAAGAACTAATGTAACATACCCGGCATATCATATAGTATACACATGTCTTTTTATTCTCTATGTGATTAACTACACTTTATATTATAGGGGGATAATGTGACATAACATATAGTGTTATAAATATGAATGTTTTCACTGTCTACAGTTGCCAACACTGGTTACAGTACAGGGGGGCGGGGACGGGGGACAGCAAAGCAAGAACAAATAGCTTATCAGTCAACGAAACCACCAAACAGGATACCGTACTTCCTGTCGATAGCTGAATCAATACTGAGTCAGTCTTGAACGCAATGTGGTGTTTAGTGCAGTGTTTCGGTTGTTCGCTCGCTTGTTTTAAAGACTCACCACCACCACCACCGCCACGGTAGCATGACATAGGAAGTACATATGCAAATACATATGTAATAGAGGTAACGTAGTATGTTATATGTACTATATACCTGTTATAGTATATGCTTTTTACTCTATGCTGTTGGCAACACCGCTACAGGGATCGGGGGCGGGGGACGGGGACGGGGGCGGGGGCGGGGACGGGGAACTTTTAATACTCTATGTACACTATAGGGAATAATATGACATATTACCATCTCTTAAGTACATATGTAATAGGGGTAGCGTGACATATAGCACTCTATGGGGTTATACTCTATACCTATAAGGGGTTGGCATGACTCTATGTACTATACTCTATGTACTTTGAGGTTAGGTACTTTCCCGTCATTTTGAGGTTAGGTTAGGTACTTTCCCGCCATATGGGCGCCGCCATCTTGTTTCCGGTGACATTTTGGCGGGAAACGGCAGCCATCTTGTTTCCGGGGCCCATTCTCAGCGGAGACTACTTGTTCTCATCAGCACTTGTTGGATCCAATAACAAAAATATATCACTCATTATAATCAGCCTACTTTATTATAAAACAAATTATAAAAATAATTTAGTGGTTTTAAAAGATACAAGCAATAACCAGGAAAATTTCACCTCAAGTAGTAATAATAATATATTTAACTTCATAAGGCGATTGTTTGCCATCAAAATTGCAGACGTTTGGCAAGTCATAGAAAGATGGGAGAGGGCTCAAATTAAAGGTCTCAATTCCATGATGGAGGGAAAAATACTGAAATTGCTCAAAATTCATTATAAAACGAGAAATAACGTAAAATATCTGTCATTTAAATAGCATTGGGATCTAAAAACATCTGCTTTGTTTACATAAAACATGAGATGCTGATACTTGATTAAAGGTAGGTAAGAAGGTTAAAGGTAAATTGAGATTGCTATGACGGTATTTTGTACTTTAATAAAGGATCATTTAAATTTTCCCTCACTAGGGGTTTTAAACCCAGTAGTTTGCTGTTAAGTACCTCACTAGACACAACAACTCAACATTTACAATTGATTATAAGATAAAAACACAATGATTATAATATATTCCGAACAATAGTAAAATGCAATTTCAAGTAATTTATTACTCCATAAGACTCAATGTTAAATATAATCTCCATAAGAGCCCATGTTAAATCTATTCTCCATAAGAGCCCATGTTAAATCTATTCCCCATAAGAGCCCATGTTAGAACTCAAGTGGGGGCCTTTCTACTTATTAATATATAGATTAGGATAGGTCAAATAAAGGATAATGACAACAATTATTTAATTTTCAATTAAACTTTATCGTATGAAACATTTCAATCGATACATTTATTTATTTCAGGTTTTAAAAAGAGTTTAAATGAAACTCAAAAGATAATAAACAAGACATTGTCATTGGGCAACAAAAACAAAGGACAACGAAGAAAAAAATAGCAGTTGGATTAGGATAATTGTAGACATGATACCAACTAGGAATGTAAAAGCATTGACTTTAAATACAGGAGACTATCCATCCTGGGCCAGCTGCGCCTGCTTCTGTGTCAGCCAGGATTTGAAGTGAATGTAGTTCGACTAAATCACCGACAGATAGTGCTGATGTAAATTATTTATTTCAGCTATTTATTTCAGTTTTCAAAATTTAATATCCTAGAAAATAAAAGTTCTTTATCTACGACCATTGCAATAAGCACCAATTATGGTATTACAATAAACATTCTAATGATATACATTAAAACACCAAAAACCAAGCAGTACTCTAATGACGACTTTAGAGTACTGGAGTCACTTTAGAGTACTGGTTCTAGACCAATGAGAGCTCGGCATTTGACGGAAGTAGTGTCATAATAACAATTACGCAATTCGCACATCAGCTGATTGTTGCATTACGATTCATGTTTGAGTTTACTTATCCCATCAGCTGATTGTTCCACAACGATTCATGGTTCAGTCTGCTTATTTGCCTAACCTCAAATTTTAGTTGACCTATTCCATCATTAGTAAAAGTAATGAGTTTTGTTTAACTTCGGGGGAAATTTTGTCGTATATTGTTGGTCGTAGATAAAATAGTGTATGCAACGATTGTATTATGCCTTTAAGCCACTCGTGAGATATTTAGAACACTCGCTTCGCTCGTGTTCTAACTTACATCTCACTCGTGGCTTAAAGGCATTCATTATACAATCGTTGCATAAACTACTATATTATTATGTTTGCTCTATGAACACCATATTGTCAAAATATACCCTTCTGATAGCGTTATTAATAGTTTACTGCAGTATACCCTTTTGGAGAATACTATAACTAAGTCCTCTTGTAAAAAAAATCCTGGTTGACATAAAGGTTGGCACACTTTTTACAGTGGCGATGGAAAGTCTCCTTCTGAATCGAAAGTCAATGGTGAAAGTCTAAATTAAACTGATCTTTCGTCAAACATAATCGCACAGATCTGTTCAGCCCAGAAGTCCTGTGGGATGCGCATGCGCAGTGAAGATTTCCCCTACCGCGAGTCTCAGTACAGTCAAATTTCGAAATAACTCATCTATCAAAACATATGATTCTTTGTTTGTACACTTGGCGCATTATATCTTGACCCTTGGCCTAGTCCATTGCTGGAGCTGTCAGATATTGTTTACTGTCAATTATTTTGGATAACAAACAATGAAAAAACTAATTTCTACAAACATCAACTGTATTTTGTTTACAAATGACAATTAAGATATACACTGACAGCTGTTGGAAAATGGTAAAACGTCAGGCTAGTACAACTTTACGTATCAGCTGTGGTCTCCTAATGAATTTCACTCAACTCCAATTGCTTTAGGTGTAAAGGGTTCCCAAGGGTCAAGATATAATGCACCAAGTGTAACAATATTTGTAATGTTGTCATATGCCATGTGGGATTTTAAGTTGACTATACACAACCGATGAAGGAAAAACAGTGGTGGGGGTATACTCCATCTCTCTCGCACTTCCACCCCTACAAGACTTCCTGGCTGAATAGATCTGTATCAAGGCTGTGGTGCGAGCGAAATGCAATCTTACAAATTTGCATTTCATCCAAGTCTCAACATCGACACTGTTTGCACAAAAATGCAACTTGGCTGAATACGAGTCTACACAGGGCTGTGGGCACGGGGACACAGGCTCAAGTTTGCTGTTGGTTTGATAAATTAACATGAAAACAGTGACTGCGTCAGCGCCAGCTGTTTGATGACGTCACAGTCAGCTGTTTGTCATGTCACTTGTGGTTTAGGTGACTCCACGCACAGCCGTTCCTTTGTCAATTCAGATTTACATGCCGTTTTTTATTAGCGACTTTCCCCTATACGGAAGAAGCTATTACCGTAGGTCTGATGGTAATACTTAAGCCCGAGACCATGATAACCTTTCGTTTTGGGGCCACCAGAAGCACAAAACACCATTCGTTCGAATATATATATATATATATATATATATATATAAGGCCCCCGTTTGTGTTCTCCCGCAGTTGAACAATACTCCGCCCCCAGACCTCCCATTATGAGTCCCAAAGACGGGGGTTTTCATTTTGAAAAGACACAAGACCAAATTAATTTAATTTTTTGGTTGATATAATTTTCCTACCTCAAGATATCTTAAAATGGTAAAAACCACCAGTGCAATTGTAAACTCATTGCAAGTTCAGATTTAGAGAACTTTTTCATGGAGTTGAAATGGGGTTAAGTTGACGAGTAGGTTTTGCCTCTGATAACGCCGGGCCAGGTGTGAGACAAAATTGTAGTTTTAAAATAGTATTGCCAAACTTTTGAAGAGTACTTGGTTTTTCTTCTTTTATTGGCGGGATTAGGGGTCGAAAGCGTTTAAAAATGACAAATAATTTAGGGTTATTCACGGGAGGTGACAATAACAAATCCCTTCTGAAAAATTGGGCCTCTCAATCAAATAATAATTTTTTTAACAAGAGAAAATTTCAACATATAAAAGTTCAACTTAAGACAAGTATTTTAAAAGTTAAAACGGGGTGAAATCGGCGAATGACCTCTGATAAACCTGAGGGGTAGAAACCCCTCGGGTGAAGAGTGTTTGGATATAAAAGTCACAAAGTTATTAAAACTATGTACGAATTCTCGGCACAAGGTATGTTGGGGTTCGGGAGGATGTTTCGTGGTGGGGGTTGTTGGTTCTGGAAGGTTAATTATTTGAACGGGGAGAGGGTCCGGGGGCTAGGCAGAAGTACTTTTTTAGAAAAAACAATGTCAAACATTCGAAAATAGTATAATTTGCTTTATCTTTTGGTTGTATGCAGTGGTTGAATGGAGTGAGAAATGGCCAAAGACTCCGCTTAAACGTGGGCGGTGACACCGAGTAATCCCAAATCAAAACTTGGGTCTCTCATTTAAAGAATATTTTAGAAAAAACCACGAGGAAAATTCAAATATTATGAAAGTAAAACTTTAGGACTCTTTTAGGGGTTGAAACGAAATAAATTGGCGAATGACCATTGATAGAGGCCTGAGCGACAAAACTGACTCTCTCTATGTCAAAACTTTGAATCAAAATAAAAAATAAACTCACAAAAGAAAAACCAAAAAACAAAGTTGAAATTTACAACAAATTTGTTTCAGGACCCATTTTAGGGGTGAAGGAGGTGAGATATGGCAAAATATCTGAAAATAAGAACCAAAATTGTAGAAAAACTAATTCAAATACAGTATTGATCTTTGTTTTTCGAAAGGACCGCTAGTTTGGTGGTTGTTAATTATTAGAAGGGGAAGAGGGTCGGGGGCCAGGGGGTTAGGCAAAAGTATTTGTATAGAAATAACAATATCAAACATTTGAAGATAGTTTAATTTGCTTCATTTATTGGTTGTATGTAGAGGTTGAAAGGGTGAGAAAATGCCAATAACCTCGCTTAAATGCGGGCGGGGACACTTGAGTAATGCCAAGTCAAAACTTGGGTCTATCATTTAAGAATATATATTATAAAAACCCACGGGGAAAGATCACATTTGATGAAAGTTCAACTTTAGGACTCTTTTAGGAGTTGAATCGGAAGAAACTGGCGAATGACCTTTGTTGGGGCGTAAACCTGAACGGTAAAATTGACTCTAATCATATCAAAACTTATAATCAAGATTGAAAATTAACTAACAAATAAATAAAAACCAAAAAATAAAGTGGAAAATAACAAACAACCTGTTTTAAGGGCCCATGTTAGGGGTGAAAGAGGTGAGATAGAGTAAAATATCCGAAAATAAAAACCGAAATTGATTAAAAATGTATTTAAATACAGTATTGATCTTTGTTTTTCGATAGGATAACTAGTTAAGTCATATTTTGTTACAGCTTAGTCATTTTTAGTTAGAGACGTGAATGTTTATGTGAACTATTCCTTATTTAATGCCATTTTCAGTAACGCTGGTTGTTTAAATTATTTCGGATTTCCAGGCGGAAACAGAATACAAAAAATTATTATGTTAATTCTAAGCAATATTTGTTTGGCAGTGACTCCTAACAAGAGCATGTCTAGTCGCCAAACATAACACCCTTTGAGTTTTGAACGTTGAGTTTCCTGAAGAGTAAGGTTTTTGCTTCGATAACCACCTTTGTCAGAAAACATGGCATTAAATTAAGAGTCATTCTCTACAATATTCGCTTAAAAAATAACTGAATAATACAAATATCAATGATCGGTTTTTTGTTTAATGTTTTGATATAGATTTTGTTCAGGCATTTGCCATCACTAATTAGTGAAAACTAACCAGTTTGGAAGTTTTTTTATTGAACACCCTGTATTATATTAATTGGCCATTAATAGAGAGAGAAAGATGTGTTGAAAATGTTGAGGTTTAAATAATACAAATGTTTTGTTTCGACGAGTGTTCTAATATTAAAATTGTAAATCTAAAAATTGGAGAAATTTCAAGTCGACAAAAACGTACTTCATTTTCACGATAATGTAGAATAGAACTATATCTAAGCGCGATAAAACTGAAACAGAGAACCACACTACCAGATGAGTTTTATCTGATTTGGGCACGTACTGCATACTGCATTATCGCCGTTATGAAGTGAAAACAGCGAGAATCTAAAAGTAAAATCATTGTTTTAAATACAATTTGCGCATAAAAGAATCATACGATTGAAGTATTTTCAGGCTTAAAACATCAACTTTGGTTGTAAAGAATATTTATTTATAAAAGTTATTTATTATCATTTTTACCGATAAGAAACACATTAGCAGTTATGAAAGCTGCATTAAACAGCAACTTAAAAGAACATGTCAGGTGGGTTTAACGAGACAAATTTCAAAGATAATTTAGCTTTAGATGCATTTTTATGTTAAGGACTAATTATATTATTGGTGATTTGTAACATATATGCTGTACAGACGATGTGAACCAAATTTCAGCCCTATACGTTTAATATCAAGCCAACTGGAGCTGGAAAACCAAAGGAAAATCTTCAAAAATTGAAATTTCTAGAGCAATCTAAGGGTGAAGGAGACGAGATAGGGCAAAAAGTCATAGGACAAAAGTTGTAGATCGTGAAAAATCCGTGGCACGTGGTGCAGTCTGTTTTTCGATAGGACCATCCGTTCGGCCACTAGAGCTCAAAATAACAGTTGTTTGAAAAAGGCTTATTTTAACGATTTTTTAATAATTTTTTTGATGGAGTTAAAATTTAAAATTGTGGGTTTTGATATTTTTCCCCGAAGTTTGAACTAATGAGGAACGTGCGTGCCAAATTTCAGGTTCCTAGCTCATCTGGAAGTAGAAAAGAATTCGTATCCTTAATCAGTTACACAAGCGGCCGTATATATATTAGACTCGCCTTCGGCTCGCTGGGGGCTCCGCCCCCAGGCCCCTTACTGTGGGTCCCTTGAAGAGGGATTTTGATATTGAAAAGTCACATAACAAACTGAATTTATTTGTTTACGTACAAAGTCACCATACTTCAGGTCGTGGTCAGGGGGGATTTGGATGTTAAAAGTTACAAGCAAAATTAATTAATAAGTTTACAAATACTCAAGTGAAGATATCATTAACAGTTTAGTGGCGTAGTTGGTTTGGGGGGGGGGTTTGGTTGTGGGGCTCCTCAAAAAGCCCTGAACGTTGGCCTTGGCTTAGGTCGTATTGTGGGGCTTTTCAGGGGCGACTGTTGGTGAGAAATGGAGATTAGGAAAACATTAAGGAGGTGTGTATTGAAAAGTCACAATAAGAATTAACTCTTTACAAATCCTAGCAAAGTTTTATCGTTTAGGCGGGCAGTTGCTGGGGGAGTAGATGGTCGAGGGATTTATGATGGAGGGCCCCCTTTGTTGGTCTTTCCCCCAAAGCAGGGGGTGTGTATTGAAAAGTCACAAAAATTCGAATAAACTCATTGCAAATCCTCAGCAAAATATATTATTGTAATGTTTGGGAGGGTAATTAGTGGGGCGTTTTAGTGGAGGGGTGGGGTTAATTTTTCGTTGTGAAAAAGGGTTGGTGGAGTGAGGGGGTGATGCAAAAGAATTTGTTTAAAACAACATTGCCTTAATCTGAAGAACGCTTAGTTTGATTCTTTTTGGTCACATTTAGGGGTTGATAGATTTTGAAAATTACAAATTACTTCGAATGAACATGGAGGTTGACACTGATGATTCCCTTGTCAAAAATTGAGTCTTTCAGTAATGAATAAAGTGGCAAAAAACCCATGAATTAAATCGTAAATTAAATTAAAGTTCAATTTGGGACGACTTTTTTAGGGGTAGAATGGGGTAAAAATTGCAAATTACCTATAATAAACCGAAAAAGTCAAACTCACTATCTCCGTGTCGATAATTTAGCATCCCTGGCCAAAAATAAATTCGACAAAAATAAAAACCACAAGGAAAATTTAATATTCAACGAAAGTTAAACATTAGAGGACTTTTTTAGGGGTTGAAACGGAGTGACTTTTTCGAATGAACCCTGATAACCCTTAAGGATCAAACTTACTACCTCAGTGTAAAAATGGAGTTTTATAAGCTAAAAATAAATATTAAAATCATCAAAACCCAAAATAAACTGAAAATTAAAAAAAATTGAAATTTAGAGGTCATTTTGGGAGTGAAGGAGGTGAGATAAGGCAAAATACATAACGACCAAAATTGT
Organism: Flexamia atlantica; assembly: GCA_035578135.1. NCBI lineage: Eukaryota > Metazoa > Arthropoda > Insecta > Hemiptera > Cicadellidae > Flexamia > Flexamia atlantica. The sequence goes on along the minus strand of JAQJVK010000531.1, from coordinate 1,274 downwards.
GGGAAATGTAATTCCAAGAGAGGAAATAACCTTTGTTTTTCAACGGATTCTTTATTTTAGCCGCTAGAGGCAAAAAAAGGAATGTTCTTTTATCGAAATTAAGTTTTTCCCCCGTTTCATCCCCCTTTGGGAGGTGGGGGGGTTGAAACTGTTTGTTTTGAGATTTTTATATTTAGAGTGACCACCCAATAAATATTCCTGCAAATTTACAGGGGCCTAAGTAGTATATTAAGTCAACTGGTGCTGGAAAACCTAGGGAAGATCTATGAAAATTGAAAAATGTAGAGCAGTCTAAGGGTGAAGGAGACGAGATAGGACAAAAAGTCATAGGACCTAAGTTGTATATCGTGAAAAATGCGTGGCACATGGTGCAGTCCGTTTTTCAATAGGACCTCTAGTTTAGCCGCTATAGCCTAAAAATGAAAAGTACTTTTTTCGAACTTCAAATTTACCCTCCCTTTTCCCCCTTTTAGGGGGGTTGGGGGTGGAAATGTTTTGTTTTGAGACTTTTCCCTGGGGTTTGACCACTCGAGGAATATTCGTGCCAAATTTCAAGTTTCTAGCTCATCGGGAAGTCGATTAGAATTCGTATACCTCAGTGAGTCAGTCAGTGAGTCAGTTACACATGCGGCTGTATAGTTATTTAGATATATATAATGTGTGTGTGTGTCTATGAGCACGATAGCGGCTGTAGAAATGGTCCGATCTTAATGAAATTTGGTACAGACATGTAAAGTGGTAAACCCTCGGACGAGTTCGTAAACCAGCCCGATCGGACCACCGGAAGGGGGGGTAAAGGGGGATAAACCCCCCAAAAATGGGTTTTTTGAGTTTTTTACATAGGAAAATAAAATTTAACGAATTTTTGTTGGCACCATTGAATTCAGCTCAAAAAAACAAACAATTTAGTATCTTGAATCACTGCTCTATGTCCATTGGTTACTGAGATATTGAAAATGGTAAACACAGTACGTTGTCCCAATGTTAACCTCATGGGAAATAAGTAAAATTCTACATTTCGGTTATTTCTCAAGATATATTGTTAAAACTTGGTAAATAGCTTCTTCTAGTTCAGATCTACTGAATATTGAATTAAAATCACCCAGTTTTAATATACCTGTAGCAGCAAACCTGCATACTCATTCCCCATGTTATTCTTATGGAGCTTACCAAAACATGTCAAATCTCGCTGTGTTGGATTGAACTATGTTGTTTTGCATTTGAAATTCGCTGAGTATGCAGGTCTGCTGCAACGGGGGTATTTAATCCTTGGA
>JAQJVK010000530.1:0-20671 GCA_035578135.1 Flexamia atlantica | reverse complement strand
AGTCAATTTAATTTCCTGTAGTTCAACAATGTTCATTTGAATACATAATTAAATTTGTTTGAATACTATTGTTCTGAATATATATTATAATTCTTCTACATGTACTTGGCCAGCAGCTTAACAGACGCTAAATTAGTTGAAATGTTTGTATTTTCCAAAGTGAACTACATAGAAGTCTTTTAACATCAATAAATAAATTCATAAGCTGCTGGCCAAGTACATGTAGAAGAATTATAATATATATTCAGAACAATAGTATTCAAACAAATTTAATTATGTATTCAAATGAACATTGTTGAACTACAGGAAATTAAATTGACTTGGTATGCACTTTGATATCACATATTTTTAGGGCTTGGCGACCCTTCAACACTTTGTGTTTTTGGGTATGATACAATCTTCAAACCAAAACCCTTAGCTAGTAAACAAGTTCGACTAAGTAATTTACGCAATTGTATTGATTTCAAAAATTTTCAAATCTTATAAATGTTCACATGAGCGAATCTTCTTTATGCAGCACGTGATTTAAAATTCAATAACTTTTCTTTATAAGAAAATAGTCATTATGCAAGCCATGTGTGTCATATTATGCGTGGTATGCGATATGGTCGTATGCATAATCTTTTAAAGCTGTAAACTTTTTGTAGTAAAAATATAAAGCCGATTTTAATAAAATCTAAAGTATACACTACCATGAAACTCAAGAAGATTTGAATGGTGTACAAAATTGCAATATTTAATTTATAAATTCATGCAGTGAAAATAAATTTAATAGCTTAAATTAACGCTTACGATTTTTCATCTTAATGAATCTTTTTGAAAAAAAACTATTTATCTTGAAGGTTTGTCAAAAGTCAATTGTAAGAGCACTTAGCACCATTACATCTAATGGCTTCTTTGTCATTCTTTCATTCTCATCTTCTGTTTATCATCTTAGTAGGAGGTTAAATAATTCTTTTCAAAACATATTTTATTTATCATATTTTTAAAGTTGATTATTTTATAAGTGGCACAGTTACATTTGTAGGCAAAAATGATTTTAAACTATATTGGACTTCATTACATCAGGGAAAATTAGAAAATTAAGAACAGAAACAACAAGCACGGGTTATAACGGCTCTTAACACATATTCACTGTCCCATCAAAGTTTACATTAGTCTTTGACACATGTAAAAAAAGTTCTAAACCTGAAAAACTGACATGGCAAAGAAATGTAAAAAGCAATAAAAAATATAAATTACCACGTATACTACCAGGTGATTCCTATGTTACTTTCAACGACCAATACAATGGTTCCGGACGCCATGGGTCTATTTTCAAGTCGACATCAGGTTAAATAAACATTTTAAATCCTTACGTATAATTTTATACCTCTCTTCGGTTATACCTTTCTTTGATTCTTTGGTAATTTGAAGACTATTCAATCATAGAAACAATAGTTTACAATTACATATATATTATCACAAAGGTGGAAAAATAAAACTTTAATATGTTTTGTTTGCCTCTAGCAAAAAACTACATTAAATTAAATAGGCAAGTAAATATACACTTATCTGCTATTATTTCAGTTATAATAATCAACATAATTGTTTCAGGGCACTAAATAAAGCAATAAATGTTATTAAACACTTCCACTCAAGAGTTGAATTGATTAAGTCTTGAAGTACTCTGGGGAGGCTACAAAACCCACTTAGAAAAGATTTTTATTCTCCAGAAGAAAGCTTTAAGATCAATTTATGGCCTACCTCCTTGGGAACACTGTGGCGATTTGTTCGTAAAAACAGGTATTATGACAGTTCCTTGCCTATTTGTTTTCGAATTAATTATGTATATTAAAAGTCAGAATCTCAGTTCATATGGGCAGAGATCCCACTCTTACAATACCCGGCACAAAAATAAATTCTCCGAATATCATAGACTCTCACTGTTTGAAAAAAAACCATTGTATTTAGGTCTTAAGTTCTTTCAAAACCTTCCATCTTTTGTATCAGAAATAGTCAGCTTAAATAAATTCAGAGATACTCTAAAAAGTTACCTCATTTTTCATAATTTCTATAACGTAGACAGTATTTTAGATCATTTTAACACTTGTACCCCGGCCTGTGAATATCTAACTAGACCTACCCTACCATTCCTAAACCCTACTTAGTGGCTAACGGAAGAGTTGGCACTATTGACCTGTCTATCGCTCATGAAGAGCCTACGGACGGCGCAACTAAGTACAAAGTAAGTACAAAGTTTTATAAGGTTTAACCTCAACAATTAGGAAGGTTTCCTTAACCCCCCCCCCCCCCCCCCACCATGCGTATTGTTTTGATATTTTACACAATAACCTCTGTTGCCTGACGCTTAGCCAACGAAAACCAAATTCTAGAGTTTAATGATGAGAGACTGGTCATGCATAACAATAATAATTGTTTTGTAGCTCAAACTTTTTTTGTGTGTAAGGGAATGTTGCTGGTTCTGAGTGCAACATGCGTATTGGCTCCAAGATGGCGGGAGATGAGGACGATCCTAAATGTGGCCAATGTAATTATCAAGTTTTTAAAAATGATTTATTATATTTTTTTATATTATATTTCTCCAGTGCGAAGGAAAGTGTGGTTTATGGCATCATATTGTTTGTTTAAACATCTCAGTAGATCAATACAGTAGCATTGAAGAGCTAGGAGAATTGGTCTCATGGTTTTGTGTCCCGTGCAAGAAGGTTATGGAAGATGCATATTTAAGTGCTTGTAATGCCGATGTGAATTTTCAGCCTGTTCATGTTTGTGTGACAGAAAACAACTTGATGAATGATAGGTTAACCAAGCTGGAACAAAGTAATGAAAAACTGTGTGAAGTGATTGAAGGACTTGTAAATAGCATAAACAAGCTAAACAAACAAACTATTGTTAGTTATCCTACTGGGTCGTGTAACAGTGAAACTAGTCCTAGTCTCTCTTTTGCACATGCTTTGAGTAAGGCGGCTTCCAAACAGAGGAATATGTTTGTTCAGGAGAAAACTAGGCCTACAGTTAACTCCGATAAGAGTCCAGTTGACGGTAATACCAAAGCTACTAAGACCGATGGTGTTGACAATGAGAGGTTACCTACGTCCAACTCTCAGGCTAGGCCTAACCCACCTAGAAGTTATTGCGACAACTCTGAGTGTCGTAAGAAGGACAAAGATGGTTTTTCTGTGGTATGTTATCACAATAGTAAGTCGAAGAGATCTAAACCTGTGATAAGTAGGGACTTTAAGCCAACTAAGCTTATATCAGGTAAAAGTAGTAATACTGTGTTGGCTGCTAACCGGCAATCGCGGATTTTTTCCACTAGGTGGCGATCAAACTCAACTGTAGATTATGTTAAAAACTATCTTGAATCTCTATGTAGTCACAAAAACTTTGTGTGTGAAAAACTACCCACAAGATATACCTCCTACAATTCCTTTAAAGTAGGGGTATCTCCTGAACTGGAGAATGATTTCATGTGTCCGGATCTGTGGCCTACGGGCATCCTCATAGGTAAATATTTTCCGCCTCGCTCAACTCTAAACACTTCATCCGGTAGAATGAGTGTTTCTCAGAGTGACCAAGATAGTTTTTTATTGAATCCAGTGTCAAAACAAAACACAGGGAAATAATGGACAGTACAACCCACAGAGTAAGTATGCCAGCTTCTTTCTCCAGATTTTGTGTGCTTGCATTCTTACTTTTGAACATTCAGGGCTTGTGCGATAAACTCCCTTTGTTGGAGGATTATACTGCCCATCAGACGTGTGATATGTTGTGCCTCTCTGAGCACAGGTGTGTGATGGAAGGCATCGACTTTATCCACCTTCCCGGATATAACCTAGTACCTAAGTCATTTCTCTAGATCCCGTCATGGCAGAGGTGGGACTCTCATCTTTGCTCGCTACAATTTAAAGTGTAAGCCTCTAAACCTTGATGATTTCTGTATAGAAAAAACTTTTGAAGTGTGTGCTACCATAGTTGAGGAGCATAAGCTTGTGGTTATCTCGGTATACCGAACACCGGATAGTAATGAGTGGGATTTCCTCATCAATTTGGAAAAGGTTTTACGGCATGTTACTAAATCAATCAAGCCTATTTCAAGATTATTTTTGGAGGAGATCTCAACCCCCAGTTTGATGTATCTGTGTTGGAGCTTCTCAACCTCTGTAGACAGTTCGATCTTTTCTACCACAATAACCTATCCACGCGTCGTAAGGCGTGTCTCGATAATGCCTTCTCTAATATCGGAAAAGACAATATTTCTTGTATTGTGTCACCTTTTATTTTTTCTGACCATGATGGTGTCATGTTACATATTGTTTTTGAGAGTTCATGCGAGCCTGATGAGATCAACACCTTTGTCACTAAAAGGTTTTTTTCTCCACAAAATCTCAAAATTTTCAAATTCAAAACCAGAAATTTCAATTGGCAGGAACTGTTTGGCTCTTGTGATTGGTACCAGGTCTCCGAAAATCCAGGTAACATTTTTTCAACTTTTTTTGATGCTTTCATGCATGTGTTTGAAGAGTGTTTTCCTCTCTCTAAGTCTCGCTCCAAATCTAAAGCATGTGGCAAACCCAGTCACGCCTGGTTTACATCGGATCTCTACAGGCTTAAAGAACAGGTAAAATGTGCCTATGATAGATTTAGTTATTTAACGATGTTCAAAGTAAATTAGCGTATAACAGTATCAAGAGTGTATACAGGAGAGCAATTAAGGAGGCCAAACTTAACTATAATGCGGCTAAAATAGAAAACTCAGGCAATAAGTGTAAGGCAGCCTGGACATTGATCAAGCAAAACTCCAACCATTGTCATATTAGTAGCATACCTTTGCACCCTAACACTTTGAATAACTATTTCATTGATTCTGTTAGTAGAATAAAAGATAGTATTGCAAAGCCTGTAGTTACGTTCGAACAACATATGACTAATGTGCCAGTTAATCAGAGCTGTTTTAACTTTTCTCCTGTTACTTGTAATGATGTACTTTCTGTTAACTCCAAGATGAAAAATTCTGAAACCGAAGATTATTATAATCATTCAAACTGGTTGATAAAGAATATTGCGGAGGAAATTGTAATGCCTTTAACTTATTGCATAAATGTCTGTCTTCTAGAAGGAGTCTTCCCCGAATTTTTTAAAATTTCAAAAATATGCCCAATCTTAAAAAAAAGGGGATAAAGTAACCCCAGGTAACTATCGGCCAATTAGTCTAGTTCCTGTTCTGTCCAAGGTACTAGAACATATTATTTATAATCAAGTTTGTAATTTTTTTAGCTTTACTCTTTGCTCAATAACCACCAATTTGGCTTCAGAAATGGACAGTCCACTATGGATGCTATAGACGCTATGGTTCGGGACATCTTAGCCGCCTTTGAAAGTAAGGAGTTCGCCTGGGCTACCTTCATTGATCTCAGCAAGGCCTTCGATTGTGTCGACCATGGCATGTTGCTCCATAAGTTGGAATACTATGGCATACAAAATTCTGCTTTGAATCTTTTTAAAACATACTTACTAAATAGAAGACAGGCAGTTTACTGCGATGGGTTATGGTCAACGGTAGCTGTTAGTAACTGTGGGGTTCCCCAAGGCTCTGTCCTGGTGCCTTTTATTTTTTTGATCTCAATTAATGACCTGCCACTCTGTTTGAACAATGCCATATATTTGTATGCAGACGACACCACCCTGCTCTCCTGTAGCAATGATCTAAATATGTTGGGAATCACTGCAAAAAATTATTTAAGTTGTGCCGCTGATTGGTTTTCAGCCAACAGCTTTCTGCTGAACCATGAGAAAACCCAATCAGTGATTTTTGGGCTTAGACAAATCCCTGAAATACAGGACACCTAGTGAGATGGTTAAATTCCTCGGTGTCTTTGTTGACCATCAGCTTTCATGGGCCCCTCACGTCCAACATCTTTGTACTAGGCTAAGCAGATTAACTTTTTTGTTCCGGAGGCTGAATGAGGTTATACCTCTCCACTTTATAAAAAATGCCTACTTTGCACTGTTCCAATCAGCCCTCAGCTATAGCATCATATTCTGGGGGAACTCTTCCCATGTGAAAGACGTTTAAATAATTAAAAAAAAAAGTATTAAGAATTATGGCTAATGTAAACTCAATAGAACTGTCGGCCAATTTTTGTTGATTTTGAAATTTTAACTGTTATTAATTTATATATTTATCATGTCATGTTATATAGTTTTAAGCATTTAGACAACCATAGCTTGAGGAGTGACCTACATAGTTTCAATACAAGGAGCAAAAAGCAGTTGGATGTACCTTTTGCGAGACTGCAAAAAACCAAATCTAGTCATATTATTATGGGACTGAAATTTCTTAACAAGCTTCCAAACAGTGTCTTGCAGTTGCATTGCAGGACTTTTAAACTTAAGATTCAGAATTGGCTCCTTGAAAATCCTTTTATCATGTAAACGAATTTTTACTTTTAAAACCAAATTAAATAGCACTTTAATCGCATGTTGTCTTGCATGTTTATGCTTGTTGTTATCTATTTATATCTGATAGCCTACTTATTTATTTAATTACCTCTATTTTTTCAGTTCCTCGCCAGCCATCTTGTATTTTGTTTTCTTGTTGAATTGATCAAATGACTAAATGCCTATGCATGTACTATAATTTGACTTTTCCTATGCATGTAAATGTCTTTATGGAATAAACGATCTGCTTCTGATTCTGATTCTGATTCTGCAATAGCGGGTAAATATTGTTAATAGCGTTCGTAAATAAATGTGCACGTTGTTACCATATACAATACCAGAAGTATTTAATTTTGATTTTAAACTTTTTTCCCGACGATATTTTCAAATTTGTAAATAAATATATGTATCTTGTTTACTTGTATACAGTATTGCGTGGTTATATAAATAAATAATCAAATATATATATATATATGTATATATATATATATATATATATATATATATGTAATTTGGTAGTTTTCGAATACTACAAACGTTTTCAAGCAATATAAAGGAAATAAATATTTTGACTAAAAACAATAAATAATAAGTCTCAGCATGTGAAATTTGTATAAAATATGACTTATACAGGGTGGGTTCTTAATTTAAAAAATCAGCTAAGTTGAATTATATCACAGGAAAATTATCTAAAGTTTAATGCATAAGGGGCCTTGGATTTCATACTAAAACATAACATGAAATTCTAGAACTAAATATTTATTTATTTCTTAAACGTTGCTTGAAAAGGATTGTTTGAAACGAAAATTATTAGGAAATTTTATTGTTTTTACCATGCAACTAATTTTAATCAAAAAAGTATAATTCGTATACATAATGTGCAAAAAATCAATGCTTAGTAGTAAAAGGTGCCAGCATGAGAAAGGAGAATCCGTCAATCCAAGAACACCCATTAAATTATTTAACCAAATGCGAACCCTAAAAAAAACCCAAAATGATGTTGAGGATGCTCCGGTTTTTTTGGGCAAAAAAAATTACCTTGATAGCGCAGAAAGGACACACACGCGCGCGCGCGCACGCATATACACACACAAATATATTGTATTTTTGCGTACAATCCCGTATTTGTTATTAGTATGATAGCAAAATTATATACGCGGCTCCCATGATAAAATCTCGGAAATAATTAAGATTCTACATCGTCCTCATTTCTTGAAATCTTCATCAAACATATCATGGGTTCTTCTGGTTTACATTTACGGATATTGGTTTAAAACAGCCAAATTTCGAAATACCTGAAGCTCAAACCTGCATGATTATCCCCCATGTTATTCTTATGGATAGTACAAAAAAACGCATTCTGTTTCTTATGTTGGGTTAAAATATGATTCTAGGCATTTGAAATTCGCTGGGTATCTTGTCTGCTGCTACAGGGGCACTCTTCATTTTGGTCTACCACGACACTGCACTTTCGAGTCCATACATTGTATTTCATTAAAGATTCATTGAAAATTCATTGAAAATTAAATATGTCACAATCATTTCTTTCATTTTCATTATCTAAAGGGAAAATTTAATAAAACAAGCAATTCTGTAATTAATTTACATGGCACTAGTAATATTCTAAATCACAAAAACGAATATTGACAATTTTTTCAAAAGCTTTAATCACGAATAACTTTACACTCACTCAACGAGTATAATTCATTTGCCTAAATTGATTTGAAACACTTTTACTGCTAATATAATTGAATTAATACTATTGTGCCTATAAAAATTATTTAAACATCTGGCAAAGACTCAAGCCTACCGAAATGTTGATGTACATTATCAAATTAGTCTATCAAAGATATCATAGTTTATTAATATGTCAGCAGCCCAGTAAAGTGAAAATCAAACACGGAGCTGGTCCTATCAAGTGATTGGCTTAAAATTCCAAATTATATCTTTGAGAGAGTGACTAATAAATATGATGTTAAACAATTTTACCCGAGCGAATCCACGGTAAGAGGCCACGACCACTGCCTCAAATATCTGTTATGTCAATCAGGGTGTTTTTTTAACCCAACCCATTTTTAAGATTGATAAATACAGATATGAATGAGTAATGAGTATTATTTTATTATCTTTACATTTTATACAACCTATTATTTAAGTTTGATCTCATTTAGTTTACATTACGTGCTCAAACAGTCCGCCATTGGCATTTGTAAAAAGTTATGCTCTCTCCATCAAATTCCCGAACACGTGTTGCAAGGCACCCCTTTAAATTCCTTCCATTAAATTTGTTATGTTTGTTTTGAGGTGCTGAATATCTTGTGAATTGTTATTGTTTTCTTAGTATAATTACTACTTGACATGTCTGTGGAAAATTTAATTCAGATCGGACCATTTTTACGCGAGTTATCGTCCTTAAAGACAAACACTCATTAAAAACGCAACCCAAAACTTGATTTTATCGGTGAAGCATTATTTCCCCCCAAGATCCCCACTATATTATTTTATTTGGGGATACATAAAAAGTAAGGCCCACGAAAACACAGGATATTCAGGACCACAAAACAAACATAAATTTAATGCTGGCCAAAATCCAAAGAGGCACCTTGCAACACGTGTTCGGGAATTTGATTGAAAGAGCATAACTTTATACTAATGACAATGGAGGACTGTTTGAGCACATAATGTAAACTAAATATGATAAAACTAAAATAATAGGTTGTATAAAATGTAAAGATCAATAAAACAATACTCATTTCATATTTACATGTGCATTATTCAATCTTAAAAATGGGTTGCGTTAAAAAACACCCTGTATTTTATTAGATATCTTGTGGAAATGGTTAGTTGAAAATGCATGCAAGTGGTTTTAAAGGATGAAGATTAGTTTTAAAAGTTACGATTATATTAAGTGGACAAGGGTAAAAGGCGAGAGAAGGAGTTGAAGTGACGAGAATAATTTCCTACGCTTTATCAATGTCCGCAGCTCCTTTCCATTAACAAGACACACAAAACCACTCACAAACACAAACTTGCACCATATTCCTGTATCAAGGTTACGAGGTATAACATACATATTATCAACCCTTTAGGGTTCATACGGCAAAGTAAACTCTTTCATTCTCCAGGTCGAGGTTGTGTAAAATAATGTGCCTAGATTAATTTTCTCACGTTCGATATCGTTATAGTGTTAACTTTAAAAATATGTTCATTGTGCTAAGCTTAATTATATTATCGCTTAACTTTTCAGTAAATTGTTTGAGAATCATGTATCAACTCTCAAGAAAAAGCCGAAAGAAAAAAAATTGTTGCTATAAATGGAATATTTTACAACGGATTTCGCTGTAAATATTATGCTTATAACTACAGTGGAACCTGGATAATTCGAACTTGTATAATTCGAAATCTTCTTTAATTCGAATATTTTTCTTGGTCCCTGGCATTTTGTATCTAAACAATGCTAAAAATTCGTCGATAATTCGAATTTTATTTTGGATAATTCGAATTTTTTAAGTGCCAAATTAAGGTACATCAGTTTCATTCCACGACTGGAAATAGTTACAAATTCATTGGAAAACACTGTTTTACTACGACGTTTAATAAAAATTTAACGCCAGACCAATGGCGTGTCAGGTTATGGTCAAATGACTCATCCCTTCCACCTCCCAGGCTTCCCACCCTGCCCCAACATCGCTTGTAACTCGACACCAATAATGTAAACTAAAACAGTACAGAACGCAGTACAGTACAGACTGAGTTCGGAAACGGGTTGAGCTCGCCGGTGGCAGCGCCACTAGTCTTTTCGCACTTGATTCTGTGTAGAACGGCTCCCGGCAGACGAGCCATGCGCCAGACCTGATGCGCAGTTTTCTATGTCGACACAAAGGCTACTCAACACTGCGATCCCCTTCCCTCCCCCCACCAGCCAAACTAACTTGCGAATTCCAATGCAGCAATCCGTTGTTTTCGATCGTCCTTCAAACAAAGTGTTTTTTTTTATTTGTGCAGTGTCTTGTTTTTAAGTGTTTAAAAGTTTTTACGTAACATTAAATAAGTGTAGTGATCATTTCGACAAAATCTCGGACCTATAAGACACTCACTTTAGCGGAAAGTCAATGAGCGTGCAATTGTCAATGTTACACGAAGTTAAGTTGGTAGCCTGAATAAAGTTCAGACGTAGCAGAACGTACTGTATTTTTTCTAGCAGAAATGCTTCTTTGTATTATCGTACGTCGCGTCGTACATAGTTTATACTTTAGGGTAGTTATTTCTGTTTTATGATTACTGTTTTTGAACCCTTATAGTTAGCGTTTGTTGATGAATTTATTCTTTTAGAGTGTCAATTTGATAAAGAGGTTAAATTCACACTTTGAAGTTTTAATGTCTCGGCCTCATTCTTCAGAACTTCTTTAATTCGAATTTATGGATAATTCGAAGTTTTTAGCTGGTCCCTTGAGGTTCGAATTATCCAGGTTCCACTGTACTACAGGGATTATAATATGTATGTTCAAAGTACCTCAAAATTTATTAGTTTTTGTGTAAGGGCTTTACTCATGAATTAGCTTTCATTCAATCGTGAAACCACAAATTGTAAAAAATTTAAGCAATTTTTTATGCAAGAGAGGAATGTCATACCAGTCAAGATAGAGGATTTGACACAAAACCAGCCTGTAAAGTTAAAGCAGTTAGCTGGAGGTTGACTGGGGACACCCTATTCCTCAGGGGCAAAAGAACCTTGAGCGGCTTAAACCTCCAGGCCAACAAAGCTTATTATTTTAAGTCTGTTATCCGTAGATCTTTATTTATATAATTAATAGGCAAGTATGGTTTTTGTGATTATTTTTTCTTAGCCTGTTTGCAACGTAGGAAAAATCTAAGTACACTGTAAATAAAGTAATTTCCTGTAGATGTGCAGAATTCCATTACAATTTACCTTAGACGTTTTTGAGAATTGTAGAAAATAAATATTAAATCCAAACAAAATTTACTTGGGCTTTATGCGTTGCCATATTGGCTACGGAATAACAAAAAAAATCAAGCTAAACATGTTCAGCCTCATGGCTTATTGGAGCAATGAGTAAAAACTGAACCCACATATTATCTGGTTGAATTTTGACCAGAAGGTGATCAAATATTTAAATTTTGCGTGACTATGAAAATATATGAATGATTTGAATGCAATATATATATATATATATATATATATATATATACACACACATATATATATAAATTAATTAAATAATTGAAAGTTTAAGACATCTTAAACTAACAAAGTGTGTTTTTCAAATAAGCCACGCCTTTAAAATTTAATAATAAGTACTCAGTCCTTGGGGGCAACCCCACAGTACACGAAGAATTGGTAGTTCAGCGAGAAGAGTTCTCGTGGAAATAAACACATTGTTGTACAATATAAAAACTTATTTAAAGCAATAACTATAATTTTTGTAGTACCTTCTGCTATCGGAAATATTTGTTTAATGATATTTAAAAATATTAATTGTGCACATATTTAATGTGGTCAAAAAACAAATTTGAAAGATAGTTTTTGTAAAAATAAAAAAATTATTTTTCAGTATACTGGGAAGCACCGTATCACGGTAGTATTGTATATCACGTTTTCAAATCATAATCAGTTCTGCCGAGTTAAATAAAAAAAATGGCTATCGTGGCTATCTAGAAACTGATTTTTCTTCAAGCACAAAAATGAGGAATCATGAAATCTTTACATTTAAAACTTTTATCTGATATTACTCGAAAACCGCTTGAGATAGAAAAGAATGTTGAATACAAAAGAATTAGATATCGTAATGATCGTTATGATTCCACACTAACGATTTCCCGAGATTTAAGATATAAGCATTGGTTCAGCTTATTTAGACTAAAATATAAAGGCTTACATTGTTGAATTTTAATAAAACCAGTCCCTCCCTAAGCCCCCTCAGATTTCAAATTTTGTAAAATCCCGTCTTATAACACAACTACACCGTACATGGATCTTTTATACCAAATTTGACGATTCTAGGTCATATATTTTTCATAGTTATCATGTATCAGTCAGTAAGTCAGTCTGTGGATTTCACAAATATATAACAGTGAAGAAGAAGAAGATAAGCTAATTATTAGTTAAACGAAGTAAAAAAAACATTGAGTTTATTGATAATATAAATATGTTGAATCGTTTTTGAAATACTAGGGTTGGATTGGAGTAGAATGGGCTAACATTATCTTCTACATGTCTTTAAGATTCGATTAAAAGTGTGAGGCACAATAGTTATTTTTGTGTCTTCTTTATACATTTCCATCTTCCCTTTCGTCCCGACAGCTCGGTTCATTTCTTCATCATATTAACCAGCTTGCCGGAATGACCATGTGTTCTTCAGCCTCCATTGCAGTGTGGGTCCAGGACGAGCAGAGGGTACAGTTTGAAAACTGGGGTCTCCACCTCACAGACTGCCGGATATTTCAGAGGTCCGGGCCAGCTTAGCCATTCTGACTTGCCAACCGGCAAATATTCCCTTGGACGTTAATGACGGTTGGCGACCAGATAGGGCCGTACTGCAGCCTCGGGTGTGGGGGGAGGGGGCTCCGACACGACCACTGCTTGTTATAAAGCGCCAGATTTGGACGGTGCACCGATATTACACCGCAAACCAAACTAAAGAAAAGGTTCACTAAACCCTAACCGATATTCCGCCACGAGGGTGGTAGGTACCTGGGTACTGCAACGCCACGTAATGACTCAGGAATGTTACCCTCCGCAACTCCCCCCTCCTGCCTGACCAGTTGATGAACCACTAAATATTTGTAACACAAATATGATTTGTCAGTTTTGCGTAAGACGGCTAAGCGAGAAGTAGCAAGTGAACAATTACAGGCTTTATAGGATTTTTGTGCAATCAGACATTTTATTTTATTATGAATGTTTTAGTTAATTTGTATGTTTGTATGAGTTTGTGCTTCCTTGAGACATTTTTGTATTTGTATTGCGTTTGTCTTATGTATTGTTTTATATAAGTTATCGTGTTTCCCATTGTTATATATTTTTTTTTAGAAATAAAACGGAAAAGCCTTAGGGACTCCTTGTATATTACGAGATTGATTTGTAAAATTCACCGGATAATTCTTGTAATATATAAGTGGCTACTAAAAAGGTAGCACTGTTTAACAACAAGTATCTCAAAATTACGGTTGAGTTTTATGAAGGTACGTATGCAATGGTTTACGAAAGTCTTTTGATATGCAAAAATCAAAAAACGTAATGAGTGGGACGCTGCGTAGTGCGTAACGTTAGAGTGGGTGTTTTTGAAAGTTTAAACTAACATTATCGTTTGAAGATGAGATGTGGTCCGTCGGGCTGCACTGTTTGATTTTTTCATAGGAGCGCTGTCGGCGTCTCGCCATTTTCAACTGCTACTGACTTCTAAACAGTATCGTTGGTTGCAATTAATTGTGTTATGTTTACTACCTACTTTATGGATAACTCGTCATACTTTGCGGTTTAGAAAGTGCTGTAAATTTTTTTTTAGAATTTTCAATTTCCCAGTTTTTAATTTTTTCAAGGGACGATAGTGAAGGGTTTTGAGGAAATTTCTGTGTTCCTACTTCGAAGGCGAGGCGAGGAGTCGTTGCTTGCCTCCCTCAAATGATTCTAAGAAGGGCTGCGGCGGAATATTGCCCCACCCTTGGGACGAGATGTAGAGTCGTGGCGAAATATCGGTGTCTACCTGGATTTTGCGGTGCGCCCGTTTTGGAGGTGGCCGAACATAAATAGGTCAAGACTAACCTTCTCAACGGGGTAAATGTAGGGGGAGAGGAGCTGAGACGTAATTGCTGCTCAAAAACTAGATCCACGTTTGATGCGTGGACATCCTCACGATAGCCACTGTTGATGCCGAAAAGAACAACAAGGAGAGTCACGATGGCACATTAGAAAGGCTTCGAGCTGACAAGGAATCCTCTCGACCGATCCATTTGCGCAGGGGTGGTAACTGCATGCCTCTTCATTTCAGAACCGATGTTCTTACCAAAAGAACAAAATAAGGCAGGTTCAAACTGAAGTCCCTGGTCAGTGGTTAGTTGCAAGGGCGAGTTGTAACGAGAAAACCAGCACGTGGCTATACCTCCGCAAATTCATCAGCAGATTGTTTTCAGTGGGTGAACTACGGGCCACCAATTTTAATTCAGTGATCAAATAATGTGAGACAGTATATATGTATATGGACAGTATATGGACCAGATGGTGTAAGAGTTCCTATGGAATCGACGTAATATATTGAAAACGTGATGTAGAAATTAAACATTCTCCAAGAGGTCAATGAACATGACGTCTTATTTTAGCATACTGACAATTTCTAAAAGCATTGTAAATTAAGGCCTACAATTAATTATTTTGATGTTCAATCCAACCTATGCCCACATTTAAGATTTTCTTCTTACTACTTGTGGCCGTCACTCATGTTCGGAAAATTGTTTAAAATGTTATGTGTATATGATAAATATCTTATTGAGAGAGTGAGAATTACTATATTTACTATAATTACTGTTAAGAAAATGTTAAACCGTTCCTGGTCCTTTATTTAACATACTGTATAAGATAATATATATTTAAAAAAAATAAATGCGACTGGATTATTGAAGTCTGGTAGTTATTGAATGAATCAGATTACGTCAGTGTCAGTTGTTCATGAGGTTTATAATGCAGTTGACATACTCCCTCAGAAATTGGATACTTATATACCGGAATTACCTTTCGCATGGAAAATGTCCTCACCGTTTATCGACAATGTTTTCAAACATTGATTAATTTAAAACGCATTGCACTGCAGATCGTGATGGTTATAATATTGTATTTCATCAAATTCGTTTTAAAATTTAACTTCATTATTTAGTTTCATGGTAGAACAATTATAAGTTTAGGATTATTTTGTATACCTAAACAGAAAGGTTTTAGAGCGTTAAAATAATAAAGGTCTTCAAAGTTAGTTTAGTGGTTTTAATGTATTTTAATGTGCCTAGCAGGTTATACAGCATTTACGTATGATTATGCGTGGAGCACGCTGGCGTGAAAGATCGACCTTCCAATTCGAGGAGCTTATAAAGCCCATTTTAGACTCAAAACCCCGAAGATAAATTCTTTGGCTTTATGACCTCAACTTTGGAGATAAAGCGCCCTAACCATTCGTCCCAACATAGCTTAGTGAGAAATATCTCTACTAAATACAATGATCGCTAAACAATATTCTGTTCAATATTCAAGTATAATCTACAATTAATTCACAATCGTAATATCATCCTCAAATACAGTAACAGAGTGATCATGACTGAGTTTAATAGAAGTACAAGAGGAAGAATGGAGGGTAAGAATGTGACGAAGGGTGAATTAGTTAAGATGAAATCACGAGCAGAATCATCCTCTTAACTTCTAATCTTAATCATTTCTTAACAGTTACCACAATAATGCTCATTGACTTAATAATACCAATAATACACACTATAATACTATTACGATAACAAACCTCTTTGCTATCTGGTATACATTTCAAACGAGTATTTTTGTATTTATTAAGAACTAGCAGTTCCCGTGGCTTCGCTCACGACAAACACTAAAGTCTAACCTTGGTTTGACGAATCTGAAGGGACTAAATGAAAAAAAAGGTTATATCAAGGAATTTGTAATGTAGAGGTCTGCTTACGTGTTGTGGCGTTGTGTAGGTTTAAAAAGCAGTTAAACTCATATTACGGTCGATGGTGTAGGTTTTTTTACAGTCATAACTCTAATGGCAAGACCGATTTTAACCTTAAGTGCGTCAATTTTAAGGTATTTCTATGCTTATTTGCCAATATAGCTTAAAATTGTTAAATAGGGTATCAATCCTATTACTTTAAATGAGCAATGAATGTATATCTATATATATCTATAAATCCTATCTCGAAAACGGCTCTAACGATTTTGATAAAATTTTGCATGTAGGTGTAGTTTTTATTTTTAATTTTACCTACATGGTTGAGTTTGGTGTAAAAACGCAAATTTTTTAGAAAAATCAAATTTAAAATTGATAATTTTTAACATAGGGTCATATGAGTTGCCAATAACAACAAAAAAGTAAACAAAAGAATCATCCAGCTGTTCATGACAAAACCACTTAAAACGTTTATAGCACGTTGCCAGTACGGCCGACTGATATGAGGAAAATCCCAGACTTATTGGACTTTTTTACCTCCAAAGGTATTCACCAAAACTGCACTGATGTCCAGTCTTGTCTCGATTTATCCTCTGACCATTCGCCAGTTATATTGAAAATTAGCACTCAAATTTTTCAACAACAAGGAACTCAATAACGGTTATACAACAAATACACTGATTGGAATCTTTTTCGCAGTTTAATAAATGAAAACTTACATTTAAAAGTTGATTTACAAACTAATCAAAATTTAGAGGATGCCATCTCCTACTTTACAAATTGTCTTCAAAATTCTGCAAGAACATCAACGCCTGTACTTCAAAATTCATCGAAGTCTTTGTTGCATTAACCTATATATGTTAAAAAGAAGATTGCCGAAAAAAGGAGGCTAAGAAGAATTTGGCAGAATAGCAGAAATCCAATTGACAAAACAAATTTCAACAGGGCATCTCAAAATCTACAGAGGTTATTGTATCGTGTAAAAAACCAGTGGTTTGCGGAGTATACCCAATCTCTGTCACCTACCGAAGCAACGGACTACTCACTTTGGAAAGCTACTAAAAGGTTAAAACAACCCAAGACACCGATTCCGCCTATTTTAAAGTCCGATGGAAGCTGGGCAAAGAGTAATACTGAAAAATCGGAAGCGTTTGCACAATACTTTTCAAATGTTTTCAAACCAAACTTGGCCACTGTTAATAACGATAATGACATACAAGAGTTTTTGGATTCTCCACTACAGCTTGATTTCCCGATGGAAAAAATCAGACCATCTGAAGTGCGATCTGTAATACATGACGTCTTAAGTCCCCACAAATCTCCTGGTTATGACTTAATTACAGGTAAACTACTGAAAGAACTTCCGAGGAAAGGGATAATCCTTATAACTTTTTTATTTAATGCTATGTTGAGTCTAGAATATTTTCCAGCTCAATTTAAACGAGCTCAACTAATTGTAATTCCAAAACCAGGAAAGCCTATCACTCAACGGACCTCTTACAGACCTAACAGTCTTTTACCTGTCATATCCAAAGTTTTTGAAAAGCTTTTTCTCACTAGGATACAAAAAATGATTGATGAGGATGCCATAATACCCGGCCATCAATTTGGTTTTAGAAGAAAACACGGCACAATAGAACAAGTTCACAGGGTTGTTGGGACGATACGACAATGTTTATAAAATAAATTTTATTGTTCAGCCGCGTTCCTAGATGTAAGCCAGGCGTTTGATAAAGTGTGGCATCCTGGCTTACTGTATAAAATTAAGATGTACCTACCAAATTCCCTTTTTCCTATTTTGAAATCTTATCTTACAGGCAGGACATTTCAAATTAAATATAAAGACATCCTTACTGATCTGCATCCTACACAGTCTGGAATTCCCCAGGGCAGTGTTCTGGGGCCTTTCTTGTATGTTCTCTATACTTCCGACCTCCCAGGAGATATGTCTACCGAAATTGCTACTTTTGCAGATAATACTGCAATTTTGTCCGTTCATCAGGACCCAGCTCAAGCTTCTAATAATTTGCAACGAAGCTTAGATACGATCACAGATTGGTTTCGGACATGGAGACTCAAAATTAATGATAATAAATCTGTTCATATTACGTTCACTTTAAACCTGAATTCTTGCCCACCGGTAACGATAAATAATACACAACTATCTGAAGTGACCGAAGTAAAGTATTTAGGTATTCATATAGACAGAAAATTAACTTGGAAAACCCACATATGGACTAAAAGACAGAACTTAATTTAAAAACTAATCGGATGAATTGGCTCCTTGGATCAAAATCAAAACTTAGTTTGAAAAATAAATTGCTTCTCTATAAGACTATTTTGAAACCAATTTGGACATATGGTGTGCAGCTTTGGGGTTCTGCAAGTGTCTCTAACATTGAAATAATTCAAAGGTACCAGTCAAAATTATTACGCAAGATCGCCAACGCACCTTGGTATGTTTTCAACAGGACCTTACATGATGACTTTAAAATACCTAGAGTGAAAGAAGAGATCACGAGATTTAGTGAAAATGATATTGAAAAATTAGAAAACCACCCTAATCACCTAGCCTTGAACCTACTCGACAATACAGACACTGTTTACAGACTGAAGAGGTCTTCAATCTTGGACTTGCCTTTTCGTTTTGTAAACTGAGGATAAATTTCTATTACTAACATTGTAACCTACATAATATTTACTCATTGTTCACATTAGCATAGAACAGATTGTAAAGTTAAATAAAAAAATAAAAAAAACCTTGCCAGTACAGTAGAATAGAACAGAAATAGTAAAATTGAGTACAGATTGCTCGTGGAATATTATCCCCATCTAAAAATCCCAAACAGGAAACAGCTGTGTTTTAGGTTAATTAGAAATAATTGATTTCAAAGCAACAACGTGTATAAATTAAGGTGATTTTATGATTTAGATTTACTAAATTTAAATCATCAGTTCAATGTTTCTTAAAGTTCCAAATACAATTTATGAAATAGAGATAAGCAAATTCTCAAAGATCTACAAAAACAAGTTTATTTCATGAGGACAAGGTTCATATCATAAAAAACGTGATATTATTCAACTCAATTCACCTCAAACTTTAGTTTGTACTTCAAAATTTAGATGTTCAAAAAATGTATTATCATTTATGAAATTTATTATTACTAGAGGCTTGAAGGGGCTAATAGCCCCTAAGCATAATAATAATTCTTTACTATAGTACAAAATAACTTCTTAGAAAATAGGTTTTTGGATCCACAAAATTATGATTATTTCTAGCATTTGGTTTTAACTAAACAAAGAAGACCTTTTTATACCCTAATGGTTTTTAAATGACAGCTATTTTACGTTATTTCTCATTTTATAGTAAGCTTAAAGCAATTTCAGTATTTTCCCCGAGTTCCTGAGATTGAGACCTTCAGTTTCAGCCCCCCTCCATCATCCTGCGACCTTCCAAACGCCCACAATTTCTTCGCAAAAATTTCACTTACGTAATTATATATATATATATATATATATATATATATATATATATATATAGCAGTAATTTCTCTTCAATTTCAAGTTTCAAAAATTTATTAATTTTTATTTAACTAGTAAACTTCATCAGATAAATATAAGGTGTATAAATATGTATATAGATTATTTGGTATTAAATCTTCATCGTTATACCATAAACTAAACAAACTTACCTAACTTTTTATAATTTTAAATTATAAAAAACTCAAAACCCTTAATTATCGTAAAATCTGAAAAATCTTAAATTTAAAATATATTTTGTTATAGTACATTGAACGTGCATAGTTAGCTGCATTTTTAAACAAATCCCACATGTTAACATCTACCATATGGCTTTTAATCAAGCATTAGCTCCACATGTTTAATGTAAACAAAGCAGACGTTTTTCAATCTTTTCAATCCCAATGCATTTTAAATGGAAGATATTTTGCGTTATTTCTCACTTTCTGGTATATTTGGACATAATCTGCTATTTTTCCCGACCCCCTGGGGCCGAGACCTTTCTTTTGAGCCATCCTCCTGTCATCCTGCGAGCTGGCAAACTCTCACAATTTTGATTTTTAAAAATCCTTACATAATTAATAATATAGATAGAAGATTGATTATTTGTGTAGTAAGATAATATAATTTGCATTTTCTGTGATATTGTAATCTGTTAACGAATGGCAGTGTCGAGCAATTCATGAAGGCACCGTTTGGATAAACAACATTCGTCACAGCGCTTGGCCACTGAAACGAGCAATGAGAGCATCGATTAGGAACCAAAATACCGAATAAATTCAATGAACAAAACTTAAACCTCAGTAAATCAAATTACAAAGCTAATTTTCATTGTGGGGAGCAATACGAACATGTATATTTGAAAATGTCACTGCTTTCCCCCGAGCGAAGCTCGTTCCCCAGATATTAAAGTACAATAAAGAGCTGAATGTTCGGAACGGTGACACTGTCCGTCGACAGTGTTTCAAACTGATTCGCTTAACATATATCAATGTGTACAGAACCCTCTAGGAAGGGATATTCAATTT